>VWZG01004227.1:18516-140806 GCA_013396735.1 Grallaria varia | reverse complement strand
CGCAGGGCACCGGGGTGGGCCGTAGCCGGGGCCGGGGGTCTCGTCGGGGCTCGCACCGGTGGCCAGCCCCGGCCGTTTCTGTGGGAGGTCAGTGGGAGGCAGGGACGTCTGTTCCCCCCGCTCGTTGTAACAGAGCCAAGCATCGAGCCTGGTTTTGGTCCCCTTCCGCCTTTAGCTGTGTAACCTTTAAGGGGAGACTCCAGGAATGCCAGGAGTAAGGCAGCTCCAGAATATTTTTGGATGTTGGAAACCAGACTTTGGAGTTCTTTGCTGACCCTGAGGCTGCTGCGGTTGTTCTGCCCCGTGAACGGGGTGAATGGATGGACAACAGGCTGGACGTGAGGGTGTGTAACTATTAATCACAGCCGCTCTTCACAGGCCTTGGTTCAGCAGCTTTGGACTTGCTAATGTGGAGTGCGCTCTTGGACCAGTGCTCTTTGCAGAGCTTGAAGACACCCAGCCATGCTGCACATAGTTCTTCCCTGAGTTCTTAAGATTAACTCTTGTGTATTCTTGCGTTGAGTGCATTCCATCATTGTAAACTTCTTCTGGCTGGTGAAAGAGGCTATCTGTTTATATTTTCCTTTTCCTTTATAGAAGGTATCTGGGATCCCAGTGATAAAGTGGGTTTTCAGGTCTTCCCTTAGACACATTTACCTACATGACTGTGCCCTCTTTATAGCAATTACTTTCCCAATTTATGGACCATGGAGTGGATTTAAATATTAAAACTGTATGGAGAGTTGTCCTGCTCCTTGTACTTGTCTTTAAACTTGATTAACTTTTTTCCCCCTAGTCCTTAAACCCTGACTATTTTTATCCAGCAATAGGAGTGTAGAATTCAAGAGCAGCAGCAGAGCTGCTTTTTGTAACACAGAGGCACTGTAGTGTTAAACTGTGTAAACATACAGAAGCCTGGGCTAAGTGCTTAGTTTCAGATGCATGAAAAGATGATTAACTCCTTCTATAACCTCTGTTTTGTTGATATTTTTCCTATGAATTTACTACTTTCCCTCTTACAGCACCTTGGGTTTTTTATTTCTATTCACAGTCGTGTATCTTTTTCATGCTTCTGTTCACAACCTCTTGCCCTGTACTGCAGTAAAACTCATTGGCAGCGAGCTGTGCTGTGAAGGTGGGAATGTATGTACTTGGAATTTTCAGATTTCTAAGAGTATGAACAGTTCATTTTGATGAGCATCACTTCCAAAAGTCATTTTATGTTATATTATTTACCTCACCAAATCTGCATGTCTACTGGTCTTTCATGCTGCCTGTTTCAGAAACAAGATGTGAAGTGTAAATGTTAAGACTGAAGGTTAAAAGATCAGAATTCCTACATTTGTTGCTTTTTACAGACTTCTGTTTCTATTTTCAGAAGTGTCAGCAAACCTTTTAAATGTTGTCATTAGCTACACTGTCCTTTTTCTTCCCTTCTTTGTGTCCTTAGTAAGACATACATGGCTCTAAGGACAGTCAAGGTTGCTGCTGTACTTTGAAATGAGCATTTATTTTTTTGCCTTCTTGGGATTCCCAGCCATCTCTAAGAGCTGCACATTCTGAGTTGTGTCATTATATTGGTTCTGGTATGTCTTTCCTGGATGTTGTATGTTGAAGTTTCTCATTTTACATCCTATTTGAGATGTTTTTTTTGATGAAATCTCCTGTTCCAGGAAGCATATAGAAACCACTTGTTTTGGTGTGACCTGTCTGTTTGAAGTACTTTACTATTACTGTTTTGCTGTTATTTAATTAGTTCTGTTGGCCCAAACACTGCATACACATAGGTTACAGCCTACATAGTGTAGGTGGTAAAAATGTAAGTGATCTGTAACTGCATGTAATCTGAACAGATTATTCTTCCATCTCTGTGACCCCTTGTCACATCCTCCCTAGCCAATCAAATGGGTTCTATTATCTGCTCCATGGGTGTTTTAGGAGCTGTTACAGAAATATAACAAAAACCTGATGTCACATATGTTATTGTCAGTCAGTCTGTATCATCATTTCTGTGCAGATTCTTGTCCTGGTGGTTATGTAGTGATGACTTTAACTTTTCACTTGATGTCCTATCAGACTTTCAGACTTACCTTTAGTTTCTACCCATCCATGCTGCAGATAGGCTTCATGGATTTTGTTCACTGGTTTGCATTTTTTGGGTTTCATGGTTTGTAAATGCTATTTGAAGTCTTGCTTGCTCTTCTTATTTTGATTTAAGCTGCATTGGAAGAGCTTGAGGAGAATCTGAGCATGGAGACTCGCTTCCCTTTCCTGTAAAGTGACAATAATAACACTGACCTTCTCTGCGGCTGTACTTCCCTTTGCTGTCATTTAAGACAGATTTTAATCTAAGAGGGATCTTAAATGTTCCTCACCATTTTCAGGCCCACCACATTGTATAACTTCTCCTAGGCTGAGCGGGTTCTATCCTAAACTTAGGAATCTTTGTTCCCATTGCTGCTTCTGTGAAGCTTTTCCCCAGATCCTCTTTAGAAGTCTTCTCTCCTGTTTCTTTATTACTTGACTACCTGTAAGTGTTATGCACTCCTGCATTCTCGGTTTACTGAATGAATTGTAAACCACGGAAGTTGTTTATTTCTGTTTCTTCATTGATGAACATTGAACTCTAAGATGAGTATTAGGTGTAGCATCTTCCAGTGCCCTAAATGGAATATTTTTACACCAGGTTTTCTGAAGAAAAGTATTTTAACTCCATTCCAAAGCCATTGTTTCTTCCTTGTTCCTTGGTCTTTCACCTTTACTTACCATTCTGTCTTTCATTTAATTTTTACCTCTGTTTTATCCAGGTAACTAACCTAGTGTAATGCTCGATGACAAGGTCTGCCTATGAAAATCCCTCTCCTTTTTTTTTGTCCTCTCTTATGTAAGGAGTACCATACTGAATTGGATCAAAGATCCTCTTTCATCTTGCCTTTTAGCAGATATTTTCAGGAAACAATGTATAATACTGCATACAACAATTGTTGTTCAGTGTATCCTACCATCAGTGACATACGGGTTTCCATGAATTGATGAAATCCCATTTAAAAATCGCTTATACTTCCATGTTTGGCAAGGAATCCCATGACTTCAGTAGACATGATGTAAAGAAATACGCTTGATTTGGTCTAAAATTTGTTGCCTAATGATTGTGGTGTTTTGAGACAGTCACTGTTCCTTCTCCATTCACTTTTTGACACCATTCATGATCTCTAGTGTTCTGCTGTAGCTGAACCCTTCCTTTAGCTGTTTTTTTCTCACAAGCCGAAAGGCTGTGTCTAACTGCTTTCCTCTCACATGGAAACTTTTTGCTGTTTTCGGTCATCTTTTTTCCCTTCCTTCACTCAACCTGTATCCTCTTTGAGATGAGATGGCCAGGATGTATGCATGCTGTTTCAGTTTCTGATGTGCAGTTTACTTTTGAACTGCCGCTGAGGTGATGTTTCCATAAAAACATGGAGATATTTGTTGGCAATAGCCAATTTGGGGCTCAGTAACCTCATGTGTTTGGTGAAAACAGGTGCCTGTAGTGCATTATTCTGCTTTTATTGACACTGAGCTTCATCTGCAGTTCTTAGGAGCCCTTTCTGCAGTACTTTGCAGCTAGCATGGAGCATTGCTGTCATAAATAGTCTTGCATAACCTCTAAACTTTTGCCTCTCTAGCAGTTTGTTCTGTGCTATCTTGCTGGTAACATACTAAAAAATAAGTCAATTTTCACCAGTTTTGCTTTTTGAAAATCAGTTTGCTGGTAAGGAGCACTTTTTTCCTGAACCTGTTATGTTCTAGTTTCTTTGAGACTAATTCCCAAAGAATTGGGAATTCTTCAACCCACAGCAGCAGTATCCATTTCATATCTGTATCTTGCATTGGTTCCTTGTTCAAGATCATCCTTACTGAAAGCAGAATTTAAATACAAATTTTGTTTTGTCGACAGATATGATATTTTTAAAGGCCTTAACATGTGTACGTTTTTGTCAGCTTTACATTTATTCTTTTTCAAAAAATCTCAGTGTGATTTCTGGCAGTTTCTGCTCTGTTGTCCAGTCAGTTGATTCTAAGAAGCATTCAGGAAACCACAATGTGACAAGAAGGGACTCATGTATAGAAGTGGCAGCACCTTCCTTTGCAGTGAGCTCTGAGAAGGCCTTCCCAGTGCTCCCTCTTCAGTGCTGTTTCCTGCTGGTTTGGGACATGTAAGCAAATTGTGCAGTGCCTTGTGGCTATTGCAGAGCTCAGCAGAATTGTTGAGGCCCATAGCAACCCTCTGCAACAGCTTGATGAGAAATAAGATGTGACTGTTGAAAGGGTGGATGAGAAGAAATACATGACTGTGTACATTTGTAGGCCAGTGAGGTATCACCAGTGAGGGTGTCTTGAATTAGAGAGTTTCAGTAGAAGATTGCAATTATGTCTCATCGTGTGTTGGTTCTCTTTGACATTATTATATAAATAATCTTGGCACTGAAGAGTGAGTGCTAGGGATGGTAGCACTGAGTGGATGCTGGAATACTGATGGGGGAGTAGAGCTGTGCAGCCATTGCTGTGAGGAATGTGCTGTGTAAATTTTGCAGCTGCAGGGCATATTTGTTAACATTCTGTTTCTGTTTTCCCTTTCAGCCGAGTTATCCTGCCTGTGTCTGTGGAGGAGGTAAGTTCTTTTCTCCTTGCTTCCTTTCTTTAGGACTGTAAATAAACTTGAGATCAAAGGAGTTTGTATGAACAAAAACTGGAAAATGCAAGAGAAGGATATATCTGTCTTCAGGACTCTGTGAACTGTTACTAGTTCACCATCATTTTGACCAAATTAAAGTCTGAGGGTACCGATTTCTTACACTTTCAGATACACTGATTATAAATCTTGAGTTGTCTGTTTTAAAGTGCGGTTTCGTTTTGATTAGTACTATTGTTTTTATTTTTTTTTAACATAAAGATGAAGCTCCAGTACAAATTTAAGTTACCCTTTAAACTGTGTGTTGCTGGAACTCTTTGGTTTTAAACTCTCAGGCAAAGATCAAGCATTTCTCCTAGCTTATGAGGCTGGTTTAGCAAAAGAAAGATTGTGTATATCTTTCCTAGGACTCTTTAAAGACCTGTCTTCTGTAACTCTTACAGACAGAAAACTTCCTTTTTGTTTAGGTAAAGCTGTAATTGAGAGAAGAAGGGTAGTTTATAACGGACATTGTGATTTTGATCACCAAACTGGTCATAGAATAGTTGTGCAGAGTCTATGGCTGTTTCCCTGCTGTCTTCTCTAAGTTGCAGCTTGCCTTGCCTTCCTCCATTCTGACTGAACACCACTCTTACAGAGAATCTGACCACATAAATGTTTTGAATGTTTTAACCTTCATACTAGCAAGGTAGAAATAGAAATGACTGACTCTACAGCATATCCATAGTAGATTTCTTCTTCTGGATGTTTTTTTTTTTTTTTGCTTGTGATTCTTTGCTGTAAGCCTTAGGTGTTTGAGCTCTGATCAAGGGCTTGTTCTAACATTTTGGGAAAGCTGTGGTAACAGCACTCTTACTCATTTTTCTTTCCTCTGAATATAGCAGCTACTGTGGCATAGACAGTGGTGGGCTGGCTCGTGGCAGCACTGTTTAAAGCATATCCCTTTTATAACTTCCTTTTTTTTTTTTTTATAACTTTTGACAGAACGCAGTTTAGAAGTTGATGTAGTACATTCCTGCAACCATGGGGCTGGTTAGTAAAACAGAAGCAGTGTCTAAGCTAAGTTTCCCGTTCCTGTGGATCAGTCTGCTGTGACAGGCACCACATGCTGATGGAAAGCCTAGACCTCTGATCAGAGAGTGATTATAGATCCATGTTCTGTGTTATGCCAGAAGTCTGTCTGTTGCCTGTTCCCTACCTGTAGCTTTTATGCTTTCTGCATTAATCTGTTTCAAGCAATTTTAACAGAAGTCAGACTGAAGCATTACAGTAGGCATCTTTGGATCTTTTATTGTGCCTGAGTGCTACTTGTGCAAGGAGGTCCTTGACAAAGGAAGGACTAACATGATAAGCTTTGTCAAGTAAGCAAAGGTTGCAAACTTGCAGGTTAGACAAAGCTGTGGGTAAATGGCAAAGTACTCAAGCTCAGTGGACAGAAGAACTCAGCCTGAATAACAGGAGCCCTGTACCTTGGCTCCGTGGTATCAAGCGGTGTAAAGAGAAAGTCAAAGCATAAGTATACAGATTGTTTCTTTGAGGGGGTTAGACTGGATGGAACCCAACACAGGTTTTTCTGAGTTCTCTGATACTAGGATTAGCCTTCATCCAGTTAAAGTGAGTCCCTTGCTATGCTCTTGTCCCTCCCTGGCTGGCTGTTGAGTGGCAGGCGAGCTTGAGCCTTGTGTGTGAGCTACCTGCGTGGAAAATTGAGGGTTTGGGCTATGGGTAAATGTCAGTCTCTAGCAGCCTCCTTGTCTGAGGGTGCTCTGGGATTATCTGTTTCAAGAAGTGTGTTCCTGTACTCTTGGTCCAGTGCTTGGATTGTGGATAGACCCCCAACTTGACCAAACTTAATTTCTCCCAAAATCTGTATATTGTCACCAAGTCCCCTGAATGATGCCCTTTTTCAAGGTCTGGTGTTTTTCCCAGGTTCCAGGAGCGAGTTCCCTAAGCAGAAAGAGTTCTGAAGTTCACTTAGCTTTGCATATGTACTTGGGTGATCTGGCAGTGTTAAAGGTGTGCTTAAGAAGGAGAGTTATTTCCAGTGTTGACTCAGAGGATGACTACTGCTCTGTTTATTGCTTCACTCCCTTCCTGTGTAGAAAGATGCTGACACATCTGTGCATCACTTGGGCACTACACTGCTGTCTGTACTACAAAGCAGCAGTTAAAACTTCATTGCTTTCAAGGATTTGCTTGTATACAAAGCTCTTAAATAGGGCTCTGGAGACTTGCTACAGTTCTTGACTGTGTAGCTGCTCATTAAGCATCTCTGGCTAGCAAGAGGGCTTCTGATTTCACTTTAATATGGGCCATGTTTCCTCAAAAGACATAAGAGTTCACACCCTTTGCATGCAAATTGTTGACAAAAGTCTGATGCCAATGTGTAATATCGGGAATGAAATTAATTGTAGCTTTGAGGCATCATAAAAGGGTTGAGGGAGTCTTCTGTGTGGTTCCATGATATGCTTAGGCTTCTATGTTCAGTTTCCTCACCCCTGGCAAATGGAGCTTAACCAATAGTATGGAATTCAAGAGAAAACTAGTGATCAGGATGGCACTGAGGAGATCAGTGCTGACTAGTTAGCCAAGTTAACTGCCAAGGTGGGAATAAAACAGTGGAAGAGAAGCCCTGGTGATGACTGAAACTTGAAGGCAGGGATGTAGGAGTTAGACTCTAGTCTTCTACAAGGAAACTGTCAAAATGTGGTCTTGCTGAAGTGCAGGCTGCACTCCTGTGTTTTATACATTGTCCCACTACAGGGACCAAAAGAAAAACACCTTGTATCTGGGTGCCAGCCTTTGCTCTCATACTCTCGCCAACGTTGTGTTGCACAGTGCCAACTTTGGGACCATGGACTTGAGTGGCTGTGTGGGTGTCGTGCCAGCTGGTATGGATTAGAGCTGTGAGTACACATTCTGTGCTGCCTCTTTGTTCCTGTCACACAGGAAGGAGCTTGCCAAACACAGAGGAATCTTATTTATTAATTGTGTTCAAAGGTGCTTTCAGGAAAACAACTGTTCTTGAACATGGCTATGTTGAGATCAGGCCTTCTGAAAGAAGTTTGGTGCAATGAAGATATCCTGTCAGCTGTATAAGAGATCGTGTGCCTTGGATCAAGAGGGCTGACTCTTGCAGAAGAGAAGAAGGTTGTTTTGGAGCTCTCAGGTCTGCAAGAATAGGTCTCTCTGCAGCTGTCTGGAGTTCAGATTCATGGAGCAGAATCTGTTTTCTGTTAACCTTTGCAGGCAGATGCTGTGGGATTTGTTCATTGGGACAGTTTTATTTGGGCCTTTTCCTCTTTTATCAATGCAATTAAAGGCTCAGAAATAACAGGGAAGTTTAAATGGTGAAGATGTTAAACCATAGGGTTTATCCTCTTAGTGTCTGAACTTTCACCCACGTATTTGAAAGGGAGAAGGAATGAATAAGAGACTGTTACTAAGAGGAATTAGTTTGTACCCCTGGAGACTTGTCCCAGGACTTGCTGCAAAGCAGTCAAAACCATTCAGTTCTCCCCTCTAATGCTGTAGTTACCAAACCCACGATAAACTCTCTTCATTATGAATGTATGTGTGACTCTTACTCTGCTAAAGAAACTTTGCTCTTCTGGAGGGTGGTGAGTATTCTTTTTTGTATGGGTTGTATGTAGGGAGTCATACAGAAAGCAATGTGGCGTATGAAATGTCAGCAGTCAGAGACTTGTATTGCAGCCCAAAATCCAGACTGAAAGCCAAACTGCTGTGACAGCTCAGGAACAGTCCAGCCAAGCAAGGGCTGCTCATATAACCTGGGCCAGTACCTTCCGGAGAGATCCAGCAAAGCTGCTCTTGCTATAGGAATAAATGTTGCTGTGGTCTTTGTTAGGACCAGGTGGTACGAAACACCATAGAGTTTGGGAACTGTTGTTATTTTGGATACTTCAACAACAAAATTTAACAGCTGTAGAAACCTTCCTTCATTGCTGAAGATGTACGAGCCCAGTGAAGTATTTCTGGGTTGCATTCCAGTTTTCCAGGCTGGATTTCAGTGTAGGGAGTGGTAAGTGTTATTTCTGATTCTTATGCACAGCTCTGTGCTGTAAAAGATGGCTTGAACAGTGTTCCATTGCTTTGTAGTTATGTTTTGGAGTTTTTTTTGATTTTGGTAGGGTTTTTTTTTTTAAGTCATTGCATGTCTGATGCCAAACATTTTGTGGATTACCCTTTCAGATTGCCTCTGTTTTGTTGCCTTTGGCAACAGTTGCTTTTTTGCTTGCTTAACTTTTCTGAAGACTTAACTCTTTTAAGTTAGAACACTTATTTTTGACTTAATGCTTTAGCTTCTTCATCCTTGAACTTTGCTTATCTAACTTTGCCTCAGAGAGACCTGAGTGAATCCTCATTTCATCATGTTTCTTTTGAGCTCTGCATCCCCTTTTGTAGCTACTAGAGGCAAGAGTATATTAGTATTAACGTCTTCTGCAGAAAAGAATGTCCTCTTCTGTTCATGTTCTTGGTTTGTCCTTTGCTCTTCTCTATGAAACATTTGTGCATGGGTCTTGTGAAAGAAACTGTATAGTATCAAGTGGTTTGAGTGATTTCTGCTAAATAATGCTGCCAAGTGAGTGTCATTAAGAGACTTAAAAATGATCTTAGGCTAAGAATTTTACTGTATGTTGAATTTTTGTGTTCTCCCTGTATGTTGTTTAAGCTTCTGGTTAAGAGGAAGTGTGATACAGAAAAAAACCACAACCCAGAACAAAGATCATAGGAAAAATAATAGGGGGAGCAGTGACAGCATTCTGTAAAAAAACTTTGTGTGAAGTTCCTTGGGACTCTTCTGGATCAGTACTGTGTGCTTATTGATTCAGGACTGCCAGTGCCTTACTTTCCATTTGACCTGAAAAGTTGGGACACCTGTGTGCCAAAAAGAGTGAAAACAAAGGCTTTTGCTACAGTGTTCCTAAGTCATCTGTGTTTTCTTTAAATATAGTCCTGATGCTCCTTTAATCTTTTCTGCTTTCTCCTGATTTTGTGTTGGTTTGGAGCTTAAGATTTAAGGATTAAAGGTAACTATCTTATTGGCAGTGCTTTCCTCCTAACTGCTACTCAAGCATTCAATATCAAATGAAATTAAATGAGCTTCTTATCTGGCCCTACAAGTGGATGTCCTTTTCTTTGCCCTCTCCCTGGGTAATAAATTTGTCCTTGGCATCTTCTGGTGGAGTTATTACTTCTGCTAAATTATAGCTATCCTAATAATGGGTCTTTAACTTCTTCAGTATCAAGTGGGGCAGCTGTATTCTGTGGCAGAAGCCAGTAAAAATGAAACTGGAGGAGGTGAAGGAGTGGAGGTCCTGGTGAACGAACCCTACGAAAGAGATGGAGAGCGTGGGCAGTACACACACAAGATCTACCACTTACAGAGGTACGGGGAACATTTTACCCCCAGAGATGGGCAAGAGGAACTGGAGGAAGATGCAAGGGGGGGGTTGCAGCAACTGTAAATCACAGATTATGTGAAGAGTGAAAGATCCAGAGGTAAGGCAAGAGTGTAACAGCAGCTGGCACTGAGCATCACTGGTACGCCTCTCCACCCCTGTAAATGTGGCTGCTGTCCCAAGGAAATCTGGCTCTGCGCTTTTCAAAGCAAGTCTGCTCCTGCTACCCAGCAGGAATTTCCCTGAATTTTGCTAAAGGACAAAATACCTCCTAGATTTCAACCTGCTTGCACCCTCCAATTTTTTTCCTCCTTCTTTTTATCTTTCATTATATAAAGAAGATTTATATTAACATGTCCAGTTTGGCATCCCTGGAAAACACCGTACTGGCAGTGGGGAGAACCCTATCAATTCTACCGGTGTGCACAAGTGGATGTTTCTAGCATTTGTGCTCCAGGTGATGTCCTGTCTGTCTCAGCGTGTCTGGGCCAGACCTCTCATTACATGAAGTCCTTATTGCTGCCTTTCTTCTTATTTCCAAATTCTGCAGCAAGGTGCCAACATTTGTGAGAATGTTGGCACCTGAAGGAGCTCTGAACATACATGAGAAAGCATGGAATGCCTATCCCTACTGCAGAACTGGTGAGTGCCTGAGGAAGGACTGTGAATTCTGTCTTTTTGGTTTCTGGGGGTTGGGACGAGGGTAGGTGGGAATAAGGAAGGAGGCGACCAGTATGGAAGCTGTTTCAGCTCTGAAATCTTGAATTTCTGTTCCCTAAGCCCTTTCCTGTGGGCAGGAAAAGCAAAATATAGTGCCAAGGAGTTAAAAAAGTGCCCTTGTCTGATGTGCTGCTACTGAGTGACAGTGGAAACAAACAGACCAAGAAACATGTTAGCCCTACTAAGGGAACAGATGTGTAACACTAATGAAATAAATGTATGAGGGATAATTTTATGTACTCAAGTGCAGCACTGACAGGTGCAAAAAACGGTCAAAGATGCAAGAAGGGACAGATCTCAGTTGCCTCTTGCTTGGTGCAGTCTGAAGAGAGCAAGTGTTAATGTGGTGGTATTTGCTCAGTTGCAGGATCTGAGGTTAGTGAAGATTGAACAGGTAATGCTATAGTTGCTTCACAGAGATATCCAAATCTCACCCGACAAGCATGAAGTGAATCCATCTGTAAGGAAGGGGTGAGGCTCTGGAAGCTGTGTAAAGTGGTGAAGTAATGTCAGACTCATTTTCTGCAGGAGTGTTTAGTATCTTGCTGAAGTTACCATCCACAGTGTTGAATCACTGCTGCTTTTCTTGCCTTTGCTGCTGTAGGAACTGAAAATTTGACTTTGCCTCCAAACTTACGTAGTGGTTTTGGCTGCTTCAGGCCGTTTATATCTTGGAAGGATACGTTTTTTGCTAGTTGGTAGCAGTACTGTTGCTATGGGAACTAGAAACCTAAAAATTGCAACTGTACTTGAAACTCAATATAGAAAAAATATTTTTTCACAATTTACTTGTGAGAATTTTAATAAAGTGTTTTAAAAGAAGGAAAAAGCTTTGCAGTAGGAGAGGATAGTGTTACTTCAATATGTGAAATTACATGCAGCAGTCTTGTGGAATGGATATTTCAAATACAAAATTCAGATACTGTCAGCAACTTCACAATAAATTTTTAATGTATCACATAATTCAAGATGTGGAAACAAAGTTACTTGGAACATTTTTAATTTTTATGCAGTTGTCTTGCTGCATATTACTTAAGTTAGTTAGCTAGCAATGTCTAGTTTATTTGCATGTTAAGCACACTGAACTACCTGCTGTATCCTCCTCTTTTCCTTCTCTGCCAATTTCTGAAACAAAGGTGTGGAGTTACTTGTTTTGCCACTCCTATCTGCTTATCCGTCAGTTACACACTGCTAAAATTCTCCTTAAGTGGAAAAAAAAAAAAGATCCTAAAATCAAGCATAAGGTTTTCCAACACAAAGAAATTTCAGATTTTGATATGCTAGAAATTATAACAAAACAGAAAAAATCCTTGACTGAAATAAACAGCGATATGAGATAGAAAGTGCTTTGTTGTGGGGGTTGGAGCAGAAGGCAGTTTTGATGCGGAGGCTGATAAATCTGTTTAGAGAATCTGCCAGCCTGAATGAATCAAGAAAAACTCAGAAAAGTTGCTGAAACCTTCACTTGCTGGTATTGGGCAGGACGGAAGAACCCATGGATGTGCTGCAGGGTTCCTTTGTACGTGAGAAGTCCTGGCTGGCCCCATGTGAATCATTGTGCAGCACAAAGTCCTGTGCTGGCTTACAGCACATGGCAAGGCTTTCATCCCTCTCACAGGAGTCTGGAATTTAAGAGCCAGGGACACAGTAGGGACTAATCCTGGTTTGAGTTTAGGAGTTCCTGGTGCTTCTGCCTGTGCCCTCCTGCACTGAGGTGGTATTAGTGTGCTACTCCCTGGGGCACTGCTTGCTTGCACATCAGCTGTTACACAGAGCCTTCTACATTGGAACAAAGCAGCACTTTTAGTTAATTGTGCCTCATGGTATTTTTTTAGATTATATAGTATCATCCTCCTTGTATTTCCCTGTATCTCCTTGAAAAGCTCAGTTTTAACGTTAATATGCGTATTATGTACCATTATCAAAGTAGTACTGCAAGTTGAAGGAATTTAAATGCCTAGATAATAACTTCCTGCAGTTCTGCACACTTGTTTGTGCTGTAATATGTTGGGTTTATGTACTTCGAATGGAAGCCTTGCTTAGCTCTTTTGAGAGTATGAACTGTAAATGAGTTGTTGTGTGTGTTCACAAATTTTACAGTAGAAAGTGATAAGGATTGTCTAATAGCTATACCTGTGGGCTGGTGCCAAGGAGAACAGTGTTCTTGGGTCTTTTCTGCAATCTGACTTTAATATTAATGTTACTTAAAGGTTTCTAGAAAAGCAAATTAATGTGTTCCAATCTTCTGAGTGTAAACGGGGCCTGTGGCTGAATGTCAAGCAATTGAGAAGTTACAAGTTCAGCTGAAACGTGTAGGAGTTGCTGCTGTAACACCTCAAGACCAGGTCCTAATTTATAACAAGCTGAGCATCTAAGTTTTAATGGACATTTCTAAAGAGATTAATTTGTTTGCTTAACAAATGAGGAGTCTTCCCCACAGGGAAGAAATTAGGAAGGTGAAGGAACCTGTTTTAAGGTAACTGCATAGTCATGACACATAGCCAAGGGAAGGTGGGTTAGCCCTGGTTTATAATTATTGCTGTTTATTCCTTATTTTGTTGGGACTAGCAGGAAAAAAAATCCCTCCCTCCTGCAGAAATAATGAAATGTTCTTTGAGATGAAGTTCACCCTTTTAAAAATTAGCCTCAGCTCTGCTTGCTTGTTCTCGCCCTCCACCCCAACGTGTCAGTCTAAATAATTGGCCTTCTCTAAAATTTCTGTAAAAAGCAATTTTCAGATTGCTGGGGGTTTAGAACAATCCAAGGCCCAGCAGCAGGTAATTAAGAAAGCTGGATGTGCAGTTATCATCCCGAATGGTAACTGTCTACAAGATGTTGGGTTGGAAGCTCACAATTTGTAATAGAACCTTTAAAACCAAATTGCTGTTTAATAAACCCTTCATGTTAAACTTCAGAAGAGTTCCACTCCTGCTTCAGACTTCCTTATTCTTGAGTAGAATTTCTAATGTGCTCTGATGGCTCAGGTGGAACAGATGCTGACTGTTACAGGATCTTTAATGGGTTTTCTGTGTTGAATAATTGAGCCTCACTGTCCAGGGAGTTTGGTTACCATGAGCAGTAGAGATGCAGAGGGTCTGGTTACTCTGTGCAGGGGCAGTGAGGTCTGCACTAGCCTGAAATCCAGCATGTGTTTGCTCCAGAACTCTGGAGAAGTTTCTTATCTGCAAGCTGAGAAAGGATTGGTAAAATGCCGTCAGGTGAACATACTTATTCCATCTTCTCATCCAGCTGGCTGGAGTCCAGGGAACAGAAGTGGCAGTACATAATTAATTGCTGCTCCTCAGGGTTTCTCTGAGCCTGAGAATTTCCAGAGAAGAAGAGAGTGGACTTAGCTGTTTTAAAAAAACTTCCATGTTTTTTGACTCAGTAGCAGGCCCCTGGGTTGCTGAAGTTGCCCCTGTTTTTGCTGATAGTGGGAGGAGGGCAAAGGTTGCTGTACAGTCTTTTTTTCACTAAAGTACTGTATCTCTTTCTTTTCATGTGTTGATTTCTTGGACCAGTTATTACAGTAAGTACTGCTTTTACTAATGACCTATAGAATAATGTCTGAAATCTTCTGGATAGAAGGAGCTAAAGGCACTTCAGCTTTTATTGTTGCAAGATCATGTAGATTAACCCCCCTTACCAACACTTTGTGACTGGGGACAGGGATCTGTCTGGCTGCAGCAATGTTCAACTTTACAAATGAGAGTGTACCACTGCCTGTGGAAACTGACTAAAAGCCAGGTAGCACATGCCATAATGTCCCTTTGAGTAATCTGTCTTCTGAATTTGATATTTCCATTTTACATACTGAGCGTTTCACTGACTTGTGCTTTTGTTTCTACTCCCTTGAGGGAGGATAGGGTTACCTTTGGAAGTCCTTTGCTACCTACAGTAATAGTGAGAAATGGAAAGTTTTTTGTGTACTTGGCAGAACTGTGCTTCTTGTCCCTTCTCTTTCCAGTGTCAAAAGCTCTGAACACATCAGTTTAATATTGTTATTAATTTGAAGCATTGCATCAAAATATGTACTCAGTGCTAGATCAAGTCTCTTTGAAAAGACAGTTTCTGCCTAGTTAACTTACATTATCCCTTCTAAACTCTGAAAAGAGTGTCAGATACTCCCCTTCAAAGAAAAAGCTATTTATAAACTCCAAATATTTCACTAAAGCAATGAAACTTATGTTTTTTTCAGTGAACAGCTTGTGCTTTATTTGATCTTAAGGAATTAGTGATCACTAATCTTACTAAAAGCAGTGATGTGCTTAGAAACAATTCTGAAATTTCCTAAGTCAGACCCCAATCAAATTGTAATTCTTGGAGTTGGCTCTCCTGATGCTTATCTAGCTAACAAGAAGACAAGTTATATATCCTGAGTATAACAAGAAATTTTATTTTGGTGACAGAATGAGTATATGAAGGATGACTTCCTGATCAAAATTGAAACCTGGCATAAATCAGATCTTGGAACACAAGAGAATGTAAGTACTTGTGTCATGTATTTTACTCATCTCTTTAATGTCACAATGCTGCTTTCTGTGCTAGATACGAGAATTGCTGTGTGGAACTGTCTGTTCACTGTGTTCCTGGATTTGAAATGCTTATCTCACTAGCAAGGCAGAGCCTACCTCTGGTTGGCTTCTCACATCTGCTGAATAAAATTGACCCCCAAACACTTGTTCTGTGTGAGCACCTCTGGTTCTTCCGAAGCTCCCACATTGTGTGTTTACCACAGCATCCTCCCTGTATACGGAATGGAAGCTCTAGGTGTCTGCATCTCCAGCTGGCTTGTTACAGTCTTAGAATGGGAATGTTCTGTCATTGAACCAGTTAAATTAGTCTTGTTCTTTCACTGCAGGTCCATAAATTGGAGCCAGAGATATGGAAGAATGTAGAAGCCATTTATATAGACATTGCTGATCGGAGTCAAGTACTTCCCAAGGTATGGTAGGTGGGTGAGAGCTCCCTAGTGTGGGAGGCCTTGTGCTAGAAGAGGGATAATATGCAAACTGTGTTTCCAGGAGTGGTCGCAGGTAGCAGGACAAGTGAAGGCATTCCTTAAAAGTTTCAGCAAGCTGGAGGAAGAACTCTTTTAAAAGCAACTTCAACTGTAAAATATGCTGCCATCTTACACTGCATGCAACAGTCTAGTTCTACAGCACTGCAGCTGACTAAGTGCTTGAATAGCAGGAAATGATGCTGCCCTTTCCATACAGGATTTCTCTTAACCTGCCTGCTTTTTGAATCTCACCCATGGCTTCACAAGTGTATCATGAATCCATGTAGCTAACACTTTGTTCTAAGAATCACTACAGTTACTGTATGAAAGTAAGAGATGTTTTTCTGTATGGTACTGGAAAAAAACCCCAACTGTATAAAAATGGAATATTGATTTTTGTTTCCTGACTTTAAAACAGTATTTGATACCATTCAAATACAGGTGATCTACCTGGTCTTGGATACATTAAACCAGAACTAGTACTTATTTTAGCTTTTCTTTACAATAAAGCTGAATTGGTGGAACATAAATAGCATCTGATTCTGTTAGACAGGTACTCAGCTGTATCTAAATTAAGTGCTGTCAGAGAAAAAGGATAAATTCACCTGGAGCAGAAGACTCCTGAAGAAGATGCTACCAACTCATTGCCTTTGGCACTAAACTAATCATGATTTCAGTTTGTTTTCATAGTAATTGACTTGAGGGTAGGAGGAGAGTGCACACCACAGTCTTAATCCAAACTGCAGGAGACGAATGCTGAAAACTTACTGCCAGCGCAGTAGAGGCCATAACTGAAGCCTCTTTCTTTTTGGTGGTACTGTGAGTTTGACTGTACTTGTCTTCTGGTGTGCAGCATGTGAGCATCACACTGATAACAGTGCTGTGAAAAATCCTGGATGCCATAGCTCCTGAGAGTGTAGCTGTTTTCTGTAGCAGCAGTGTTTAGCTCCCTAAGAACAAGTGGTTACAGGAAACATATCCCAAGAGCATACATGAGCATACATATCTTCTGATAGCCTTACAAAGGTCCTGACAGTTTATTACTACTTCACATAGATCTAGGACACAGCACAGCGGGGAGAAATATGTTTCCTGTAAGAGTGCCTGACCTAACGCTGAAGTCTGAAAACGGTAGCTCTTGAGAACGCAGTTAGAAGTTAGTCTTTACCCAGACAAATAAATCTTTCATGAGAGTGAGCAGCTGAGTAACAGCAGGACAACTTGTGCTTAGTCTTGTGTGTCTGTCCAATAGGATTACAAGGCAGAAGAAGATCCAGCAAAATTTAAATCTGTCAAGACTGGACGTGGGCCTCTGGGTCCCAACTGGAAGGTATGTATTGTTGAGTTCAGGTACTGTATCAGCTTGCATGACCGAGGTACAGATACTGCGGCTTGGAGCCAAAGATGTGTCTTAAAAACATTGGATTCACTTCTGTAGAAGGAAGTAGGGAACTCAACTGTGAATCTGTTCTGAAGTTAAAGGAAGTGGAAGAGTTTGGTCCAAAGAGATAGAATGAGTTCCAAGAAACTGCCAGAGCTGCCTGGTGTTCAGCCCAAGGGTCCACCCCAGAGAATTCAAGGATGAAACAGCTAAATAATGACCAGCAGTATTTAACCTTTCACTGAAATTCTTGGAGTATGAAGACTTTATAGGTGCAAATACGATACCAGTCTTTAAAAGGGACCCTGAGTGGGATCTGGGGAGCTATGGGTGTGCGAGTCTGATCTCTAGCAGGCAAACTTGGCAGAAGGTGAGGTTGGTATGATTCACTTGGGAAGAGTGGATAACAGGTCCTGTAAAAGGAAGTTGGAAACCTTATGGAGTTTTCTCTAAGGCTTAATAATTATGTGGATGACTCAGATGACAAAATCTATTTCCAAAATGTTTTAGACAGGACTTTGTCAAGAGATTTTTAAAGAAACAGAGTAGTGGCAAAACAGTGGAGATACTGAAAGACATAATTGTATTTGAAGTAAAAATGGACAACAGAGGACGGGAAGGAATAGTCCATTCTCAAAATGAAGGGAAGGGCACCTGTGAAGGAAATCAGGGTCTATTTTCCATCATGCTCTTCTATACCCTGAAAAAGTGGTGAGCTACAATGTGACAAAATATGTCCATAAAAGATAAGCAAGGTGTAAGGATACAAGGGGATTGTGAGGAATTGTGAAAAGATTTAATTGTTAGGACTGAAGTTGGCCAGAGTCTTAATGTGAATGTCTTTGTGTCTTTGCAGAAGGACCTGGGCAAACAGTCAGATTGTCCATACATGTGTGCTTACAAGCTGGTAACAGTCAAGTTCAAGTGGTGGGGCCTGCAAAATAAAATTGAGAACTTTATACAGAAGGTGAGTTATTTCATGAAGAGGGATGTGGAAATGGGACATGTTTCATCTCCCACTTGCTTTAGCACCACAGCAGCTTATAGTACGTCCTCCTTGAGATACTCACTTGAAACCCAGTCATGTCACCTCAGGCAGTGCAGTCAAGGCCTCTGCCTGAAATACTGCAATCAGTTAAATGTGGATTCAATTTATTGCTAATTCAAGGGCAGGCCTGGCTGATTGTTCTGAGAATTGGCTAGTGAAGTTTTTTCACTGTAATGTATGAAGGTAAATGGGGTGTTTTGGAATGTTTAATAGATCAGCCTGAGAATTGCAGTCACATGGTAGGTGATCTGTGAATGATGAGATGATGCATTTATACTAGAATTAGATTGCTTAGGGGCAAGACATTTTTGTGAGGAGGTAGTTACAGTTTCAGCTATTTGATCCTGATCAGCTGAGGATCTTTCTGGTGAGTCCAAGAGCTGTAGTCATGGTTTCCTCTTCTTCTAGTCTGCTGCTTGAAAAACCTGTGTTCAAAAACAAGCAGATGGTAGGAAACTTGATTAACTTAAACCAAAGTTGGTATCCTGAAAAGAGGTTTTTCTGTGGCAGAGTCCATAACCCATGAACTGCTACACCTGGGAATCAGTTATATGTGATTTTCCAGACAATACTATGTTCATAAAACACCTGTGCCTTCACATCACGGAGACTTCTCAGTGGTTAATATTGGTAAACTACAGTGCTGCTTCTGCAAAAGCAATTCTCTGGTGATACAATCTAAAGAGAACTCCGAGGGGAATGACCATGGTGCTACAGGATTTCAAATACCTTTGTAACAAAACCCTGAACAAAGCAGTGTCTTCAATCCATTTCTTTTTATGACCGTCTACAGGTTTGGTTCAAAGAAGTAGAGCTGCTTTTGGTAAGAGCAGGTTATCAGATATGAAACCATAATTGGTAAAACTGAAGTGTACTTCCTTAATGAGGACTTTCCAAGAGGTATTGGATATCTGTCTAATATAATGATTTTGTCTAGCTTATCTCTATAAAATGGAAATAAATTGCTCCAAACCTGAAGTAACTTGTGCACATTCATTACCTGTGCATAAAGCGTTTTAGCTGTGGAAAACAAGTTTAGGCATTTTTTTAGGTCACTGCAAAAGAAAAAAAAGTTAGATAAGTGCATGTCAGCCCTTTACATTTTTAACTTCCAGTTTTTAGCAAGTTTAAGGATTATTTTAAAAATACCCATTTTTCCTTTTTTCTGCACCTTTAGGCCGACTCTTGTATTCTAAGTAAACCCAACTTGGAGCACTTTATTTGGTCAAAACAATCCTATCAAATCAAAGGAAATTACTAAAGCATTCACTAATTCTTTCAATGCAATGTGCAGGCTGCTGTCTAGGCTTGGGGGAGGGGGGAAAGGCATTTCTCTGGGGATTCAAGGCTCTAGATTAGATATTCTGTTAAAAGAATGAAAATTAGCTATCTCCAGGTTTCCAGTTGTGGCAGCTCTATAGAAAGGTGGGTGAGAGAGCTGGTTCTTCAGGGTACACATTTCTGAAAATTGTTACAATTTGGGTAGATCCATGATAATTGCTCTATGACTAAGCTCGTTTGTGTTTTATTCCTCCTCCTTTTGCAGCAAGAAAAACGTCTCTTCACAAACTTCCATCGACAACTCTTTTGCTGGCTTGATAAGTGGGTTGATCTGACTATGGAGGACATTCGTAGAATGGAGGAGGAGACCAAGAGACAGCTGGATGAGGTCAGTGGAAAAGCAGGGCAGGTGTGGGTTGTGTGAGAAACTGCTTTTCTGCAGTACAATAGAGAGGAAAGACTGGTGCATTGTCAGAGCCTAGTGTGTATTGTCCTCCTGCTCTCTGGGTAATGCTGTTCGTGATTTGAATGACTGGCCATGACTCCATCGTGCTGGCATCTCCTAATCATTATGTGTGGGGGAGACTCCAGCTGGCTCTGGGGTCTCTGTGGAATAGTTGGACTATGCTAGGAACCTTCTGCACACGTCAGGGTGATATGCACGGAAGGAAAGCTGTAACACCTGGAACAGATATCCGGTTTCTAAAGTGATGAGTAATGTTTTCTGACATGCGCGGTTTGTGTGTCCAATTAGGAATTATTTATGTATAGAGAAACCAATGGTCCTTGGACATCTGTCCAGACTCAGGTCTATAAGAATCGCAGCCTCCTGATACCACATATACATACTCTCTCTCTCACACACACACTCTCTCTCTTTCACACATTGCATTATTCCACCAATGGAATAAAGTTCCTGTCCTATTTTTGGAACAATACGATGTCGTTTCTTTGACCTGCCTCTAACTTAACAACGACAATTATGGACTTCTGTTTGTTGTTGAGCCAGGAAATGTATTGAACCACAGGTAATGACACTCTGAGTGTCAGTTCAATGCTTTAATATCTTCTATTTGCTCTTACCCGAAGCTGAATGGTCAATTTTGTCCTCCTTAGTTGCCAAAACCCTGTTAAGTAAAAGGTTTTTTAGCTTTAAGTACTATAAATAGGTAGTGAGGATATGTAACAGGATTCTTACTCTGAGAAACACAAGTTTTGTAATAACGATATCCTTGTTCCATAATTTGGGTCCTGCACTGTGCCCTTCTCTCCCTTCCTGCCTCAGGATATTTCATTATAGTTTCATGTACACTCTGCCTCTTGGGTAATGGTTCCAGATCCTGTAGCCAACCTGGAAATGGTGCCTGCATGTGCCTTTCACAAATGCTGATTTGGGGTGCTCAAATATAATCAATGTCTTACATACAGGCGTCAGTTTAATGTGTTCTATACCAATAAATTTTGAGATAACGTATGTGAGAATCAGTACTTGAATCCTGTTTCCTCTTTCAGATGAGAGAAAAAGATCCAGTGAAAGGAATGTCAGCTGCAGATGACTAATATGACTCCTTCCTTGTGCACTGTAGGTATCAAGAGAGTTTGAAAAACTCTGTATTGCTCTATTATTTAATAAAAAAGCAAAAAAAAAAAAGTGTGTAAGAAATGATCCTGTTCATAGCTTCTGACAGGCAAATCTGTGGTATTGATTGTTTTTTTAGTGAACTTGTTTCACAGACAGGTTGATGAGTGAGTTTTACTGTCTTGTTTCAGATCTATTCTAAAGAAATGTCTTGAGTGAGAAGTGTAAGAAAAATGTGTTAGAACATTTTGTAGATCTTACTGCTATTTGTATGTCTGTAATGCATGTGTTACTTTCCATGACTTGCAGAGAAATTTTTGTGTCTCAGAAAGCTGGACCTGCAAATACTTAGAAGATAGTTGGAAACTGAAGATGTCAAGCATATTTGCAAGGAATTTATTTCTTGCGTTGCTTCTTAGCAGTATTTACTAATGGGCCAAGGCCCAGAATAACACTTCACACTGCAGGATAAGCAGCAATGGCAATTTTAAAGCTTTTGACTTGTTTTCTTTCTATTCTGTTAAATGATGTCATCAGTTTGGGGCTTGGTTTTGGTAAATTTTTCTTAGACATTGTATAAAAATGTGGTATAGTATTAGAGAAGAAGGCAAGGAGAAAGATTGTTCATGTGTGTTGAGAAGTCCAGAGGAATAGCCACAATTTTCCTAAGGCAGGAAAATGCCATCCTAGTTATTGGGAAGAATGGGGTGGGGCAGAACCATGTCTTTCTGGAGTACTGCCTGTTTACCTCTGCTTGTTCTCTGCTAACTGCTGGTTGGTTGGTGGTAGGTAGGGAAACAGGTAAGGGAATGCCTGAAGGGATGTCTTCTGATAGATATACTTTAATTTTTTAATGCAGCTTAAACCTTTTTATTTTCTTCTTCATTCACATTTACTCTGGGTTAGTGCTGCAATGTCATGATGCAGTGCTGTCTTGCCATTGTCTGCCTGGTGACAGCATGACTCACATTTGCTCTCTGAAGATGCATCCCTTGGCACACTGCTGTTCCAAAGTTGTTCTAAAATGTTTCCCTGTTGTCTCTTTTATTTTAGTTTCAAGACAGTCATCAGGAAGGCCCAGGGAATCCACACTCTTGACTGATGGACCATCTCTGGATCAAGCCTTTCCCTATCCAATCAGCAGGCAATTTTAAACCTCCCATAGCTAATTCTAGATGTCCCTTAATATTGTGAGCAAATAGACCGTCTGGTACTAAGCACTCCAATGTTAGCACGTGTATCCCAAGGAGAAAGCTCCTCGGAGACATGTGACTTAGAGATCGCTGTATTTACAACTCCTCCCTCCTCTTTTTTTCATTGTGTTCAGACCAATTTCCATGTGGCCCTGTTTGATTTCCAAGTGACATTTTTTAGCTCAATTAGTCTTGTGATGTGGTGACTTAGATTTTTTTTTTTTTCCTGCTCCCCCTCTTTTTTTTTTTTTTTTTAATCAAGTGGGATAAACTGCCACCTTTGTTTCTGCCCAGTCTTTCACCATTCTTTGAATGTCTGTTTGGAGAGGGGAAACTTATCAGTATTTTAGAGTGCAAAACTGTTCCACAAAATGCTCTGCTCTGGCAGGGGGAGCTATGTGATGGTAATCTGAATACATAATGAGTAGTAACCAGAAAGAGTTCTTGGTCTGTGATGAATTGTGATCTGTGGTTCCTACATGGCATTACTTTGTTCTGTCTTAGCATCCACAGATTAAAGACTGCCCAGGAACTGTGATCAGCATCCCCGTGCTGGGACCTTCGGCACTTTCTTGTTGGGTTTCAATTTAGGGGTCCATGGTCCCTTTGGCTCACGTAGCTCTATTGTCCTCCAGCTGTGCATCAATCTTAAAAAAAAAACCTAAAAATCTTTCTTGACATATGTTGCAACTTCCTTGTTCTTTATTTACCAAGAATTCGCATAACTTAAAAAGCTAAAATGATTTTGAATAATAATGATGTGATTCTCCCTGGACCAATTGGGCTGTTGCAAAGGCTGGTGTGCAAGTAAAGTCTTGGTATCTGGTTACATCCAGGTGCCTGGAGTGGTGGTTCTGCTCAGCAATAATATTCTTCCTATTGCAAGACTGACTAAAATATCTCCTTTCGTGCTATAAAATACCAACTTAGAAAGGCCTGCAGTTGATTTCTAGGATATCTGTTGGTTATTATAAATCACAAAGGATACTGTTAATGTAAAGAACTCTGGTTACTCAATGAACTCAAATACTGTAGCTATGTTGATATCAGCTTTAGACAATCAACTAAGCAGAACAGAGTCAGATGCTGCTTTCTTAAATACATACGAGAAAAAAAAATCCTACTTCTTTACTAATGCCTAAGGCCTGATATTTGATGTTTCTGTTTGTTTTCCTTAGTAGTAATAACTTCATTTTCCACTTCTGTATTTGGCAGCAGTAAGATGACATACTGAATGCCAAACAGTCATGGGTGCACCACTACTTTTGAGGAGTCTTTTTAGCATTCTGTAATACACCAACTCCCCCAGCCCTTCCTGCTCCTGCAAGCAGGAGATCCTGAAATGATCCCATGCAATGCTGAACAATTGCTGGGATCAGAACTGTTAGCAGAGGGGAGATGGGAATGCTCTGGAGGGAGAGGATGGTGTTTGGTTTCTGGGGAGGGGGCAGTTTATCCCTTTATTTTTAGTTTGTTATTTTGCCTTACTCGTGTCTAAGTGCAATAAGCTCTGAATTGTACCAGTAACTCTGGCAGGCTCTTCTCAGTGACCTCAGATGGTTCTGTGGGATTGGGGTGGGGCTTGAGGGGTTTTTAGCAATCTCACCAGGCAGAAGTAAAACAAACTTCCTGTAAAACAGGTAAAGAAACTAAATTTTAATCTATGAGGCTATTTGGGACCAGGATGTTTCATGGCGTGTTCTGTAGCTGTTCCACAAGTTTTCTAGGAGTGTAGGCCCCAGTTAGAGTTCTTTCAGTTTGAAGTATTTTTAACTGAGAATTTATGCACTGACTTCTGTTTGTGTTTGTTGGTTGTGTTTTGAGGGATTCTTACACCTGAGGCCAACCTGAGAATACACACAGCGCACTTGTTCTTTCAGTTTGTGTTATCCAAGAGGCTTTCCATCCAATGACACTAATCGCCGTGGAAGCAGATTGTAACATTCCACCGTGCAATCCTTTTTTGATCCTCTGATTTCAGAGTAAGAGCTTTTACACAAAGCTTTCCTGATTAGTGGAAAAACTTGGAAGGGTGGGGGAAACTGCAGGAACTTCAGCCTGAATAGTCCCCTGCTCCCTGCCCCTTGTTTTCTGTCCTTGTAATTTGATCCAAAGTGAAAGCATCCCTCGGCCTCGGGATAGACAAATCCTGTAAAGATCCTTCAGTCCCGATGCTTGGTTCCCGCTGGTGAGCGTAGCGAAGACCACGCAGCGTTACCATGCAGTATTTTCATCGGCTTTGGCCAGGCCCCCCGACGTGCCAGCCCCGGTGGGATTGGCGCTGGCATGGTGGTCCCTCGGGGGATGATGTGCGGGCCCCTCAGTGCCACCTGGGCCGGGGCTGGGGACTGGGCCGGTGCCTCGCCCAGCCTGGCCAGGCTGGTTTGCTGGCAGGGCCACGTGCCGGCCACATCCCTCACCCCTCTGGGCTCCTCCTGCTGGGCCTCCCGCCACCAACGGCTGCGTTTGTCGTGCTCTTTCCTTTGGCAACACACGTTTAGAATGGGTTAGATTATATCGTCGTTTCTTTAAATGTGAGTTTGTGCCTTTTTTGTCTCCTAAATCTTCCAATACAGGCATATTGGAAATGAAATCTAATAAAATACTAGCCAGAGCCTGCCGCCTCCGCCTCCTTTGTGTTGGGGTGGGTTTGGGGCCGCTCGGGGCCGCTGCGGGTCCTCCCGCCCGCCGGGGGGCGCCCCACGCCGGTGGCGGCGGCGCGCTGAGGGCGGCGCGNGAGTGGCGGGGCGCGGGTCTGAGGGCAGCGGTTCGCGAAAGTAGCCAAGCGGTTACGTAAATGGTTGAGAATTAGCGCAACTTGTGTTTGTGCTTATTAACAGGGCGTTACACAAATTGGCGGCTTTGCGTCGTCACGTGAAAGGGGAGAAAAGCTGATTTTCTGGTTTGGAAGGTCGGTGCTGGGGTGGTTCAGGGAGGCTTATGTGGCATTGCTGGGTCCTGGGAACTTCCGAGAGCCCTTTTTGTGGGTCATGAGGGCAGGAACATCTGTTCGTCTGTACCGGGTGTCTGGAACTTGGCGCTCATGGTGAAGAAGGGGCTTGATAAAATTTTGGGGTTCTGCTTTTACGGTGTTTGTGTATTGTGTCTTCACTGTCGATAAGTGTCAATGTCCCGTGGGCGCGGTTTGCTACAGAAACCTGCTTGGAGGGATGCTTGGGTGACTGTCTGTGACACGAAAATTGAAAAAAACCAACAAACACTGGCACTTGCTCAAAGATCTTCAAATCATCTGAAGGCAGTATTATAAACGTTCTGACTCTAAAAAGTTCTCTGCTTTTGAATCATTTGAGGAGTCGGTGGCATTAGATAATGCCTTCAGTAGGTTTCCTGTATTTAGGGTAGTGTTTGTAGAAAATGCACTGAGACTTTGCTCCAGAATGGTTTCATAGGATCATGGGGTGGTTCGGGTTGGAAGGACCTTAAAGGTCATGTCCCAAGCTGCTGCCATGGGTTTAATCCTCCCTTTTGTACAAGGTGTGTTTGTGGCATCCAGTGGAATAAGAGGGGTGATTTGGGTGATGCCAGAATGTGGGCAGTACTTGTATGGCCCTACAATGAAACTGGATAATTAAGGATATTCTTAAAATTTTTTTCAAATATTTTTGCTTTTGGTGTAAATTCTATTACTGCAGTCTGTGTTCTTCTCAGTACTGTGATCACCGGGCACTTTGAGGAATTGAATTTCTGTCAGTGATGACGATGGCTTTCATATTATTTCCGTTTTGTTTAATCAGGTAACTATCTTACAAAATTAGTAACTGGAGAGTGTTCCCAAATGGTACTCTGAATGTAGAATTAGATCTGCAGCGTACCTACATTTTTTTTCCCCTATAAATTTGTTTTAGAATAGCTTTTGACTTCAACATAGCCTTACAAAGAGAAACTACTGGTGAGGGAAACCATGGATTATCCACTCTTCTACACACATTGTCCCCTTGAGCAAACAGTTGATTATGGGATAAAAATAATGGTTGCAGTGGTGAGATTCAGTATTTAATTATCAGCATTTGTAAGGTCCTTTTAGACCCTTAAGATGGATGGAAAATGAACATTTATTGTATTTTCAGCCTGCCTGACATGTAGTAAGACTGGCAGTTAAATGAATCACTTTTTATAAGCTCTAACATTGAAATTACCACCTTATAAAGAAACAACGATGAGTTCTACAGCCTGCGAAAGTTTCTGTCAGTGCTCAAGAGGAACAGTAACTTTGCTTGGTTTTGGTTGGAACTTGGTATGTTTGGGAGTTGGAGATTGTATTTCTTTGCCTTCAGACAGGCACATGATTGATTCAAATTAACAATAAATTCTTTTAAATCTCGAGCTTATATAATTAACCACATTAAATCTATTATGAAGAAACAATTCACTGTGTGTGGTAGGATGTAATTGCAGCTTTTGTAACAACCCAGTCAGTGTGGGGGGTTATGCCAGAGATTTTTTTCAGCATTGCTGCACCTACATTTGTCCTTTTTTGTTAGAAGCACTGCTGAATTCCACAGGAGCCAAAACTTTATCTGGGAGACCCTTGTCCATCTCTTTTTATATGCATGGGATTTTAATGGGCTAGTCCTTCAGAGCACGGCTTTAATTCTGAGCAGATGGCATCCCTCAGCAGTGAGGATGCATTTCAGCGTTCCGAAGGGCTCTCCCTGAATGATTTGGAAAGCCTGCAGAGCCTCCGCAGCCGCTCTGCCAGCATCAGCAGCACAGGGTCCAGCGGCCGCCTGCAGCTCCGGCAGAGAGTGGCCCACCTTATGGCTTGTGTGGAGGACATCAGCTCGGATGATGAAATCCATGAAGAAGTGTCTCGCACTCTAGATGAAGCTTTCCTCATCTGGGGGAAAAAACTGAAGGATAAGTGGCAAGAATTCAGGTTTTGTTCCCTCCAATTGTTTTTTTTTTGTAATGGGATTTTTGTTTAAGGTTTGCTGACAGATGGATTTCTGAGTGATGAAAAGTGACAGAAAATCTTTGTTTTCTGTAGACAATGGGGAAATCAGAATGTTCTTAGGGTTGATTGTCCACACTTCAATTTTAACATTGGTTTTGTGTGATTTTTGTTTCTTTGTAGACTACACTTAGTTACCTGGAATGTGGGCACAGCTTCTCCACCTCCTGATGTCACTAGTTTACTTCAGCTCAATTCACTGGGCCCAACTATGGATATGTATGTTATAGGGTAAGTATATATTCAAGAACTTGCTTTGTAAGTTTATTGCCAAGTCTCAGCAGTTTACGATCTGTTTTGGGAGGATTGTGTGATGTGAATCACTGCCTGGGAGATGGTTTAACACGATTATTACCAGTAGGTGAAGACTAACTTAGTCTGAGAGAGTACTAACTTACAACAGAGATGATTTATAGCAGGAGAAGCTTCTCTCTTTTCTGCTGATATTTTGTGACAATATGCAGAATATCTTTTTTTGTAAACACGCAAAATGTTTTAGCTGCTGTTTTCTGTTGTTACCATGTAAAGACATACTCATTTTGATATGAGAGTTAAACAATATTCAGCATGTTTTAAGGAAATTAGTGCAAGCTTATTAGGCACAGTCTGCCATTATGTTTTCCAAACTTTCTTGAAATTTTGAAGTCCTGACACTTGGGTTATTTGTCTTATCAAAAGCCTTGCATTGTCTTAAACTCTTGTCTTCAGGTGTATAGAAGCTCCTTTAACTTTGTTTTTCTCCATGTTGATGTGTTAGACCTGTGGGTGGGTTAAACTGCTTGCGAATGAGAAACTGAACTGCAAGAAATTTCTGACTTAAGCTTAGAGAGGACTGTTAGGGTGTCATGGTCTGTGTTCTGCAAAGGTTATATGAATTGTGTCGAAACCTACTGATACAGTGTGAGTAACTGTGATGTATTCAGCTTACAGGAGGTGAACTCAAGAATCACGAATTTTCTGTCTGACTTGGCATTTGATGATCCGTGGAGCATTTTTTTCATGACTGTATTGTCTCCCTTGGGATATATCAAGGTAATTATTTACATCTCTTCAGTGTCACAGCACTGATGGAAAATGTCTTACCCAGCTCCATTCAGATTTTTTTGCCTCAAATTGTCTGTAAAACATAAGTTGATGGTGTTTTTTGCAGGTGTCACTCAATTCTGTAGATACACGTATGTTAGAAGTGATTCTTCATCACACTTCTGTTTTCTTGCTTTGCTGATAAGGGCAGTTTTAATTTTTCTCTATTAATACTAATGTCCGTAATTTTAGAAGTTAAAACTGGACATACGGATTTTCATGTGTCATTTGGAATAGTTTTGATGCTTTTGCAGCTCAGATGACAAACAGCAAGAAGCTGTTAAGCTACAGTGGTAAGTGCAGGTGCTGCAGAACCATGTGATGAATAGAAATACTGCTGTTGTAATAGGAACACACTCTCAAGGAGCAGAGTCATGAAAATCATTTAAAATGAAATGTGATGTGAACTTACACTTAACAGTACGTTTCTTGTGGCCGCAGTATCTCTGTCTCTCTCTTGTTTGTTGAAAATTTTTTTGCCCTGTGCAATATTGGGGAACTGTATTGTGATGCTTCTAATGTGAGCTTGCATCATAAATATCCCAAGCAATTGCAGTGGTTTTTGTTAAGATTGGTAAGGTTCCTTTTTATTTTCTTTTTTCCCCAATTTCTTTGCAGATGAAAATAAATTGCATATAAGTAAAACGGGATTTTAGTGGGTACATGTATTTGTCTGAGGATTCCTGGTTTGATTGAAGATCTATAACATTATATGGTAGTTTAAATGACAAGATTTTTGGGTAGTATCTGGGGCATAAGATCACCTAAAGTAGTTCCTATTTTAAGAATGAAAACATAGACGGTTGTCCTGAATTTCTCTGTTAAAGAGAAATTCAAAGCCTTTTGAGTGTTGTATTGGTTTTCTAAATCAAGCATTATTTCAGGGTGATTTTGCTGACACGGTTGTATTATTTGCCTGCTAGTCAGACTCAGTAGTCATGCTCTTATTTTGATTGCAATTAAACAAAACAAAGGTCCTATTGGAAATTATAAAGTGGAAGAAACCCACATCGTTCATTCCGGTTAAGTCCTTGCTGATAAACATTCAAAATCTGGCTGTGGGCTGACATTCAGGCCTGCATACAGACAGTTAAAAGAATTCCTAGTGATATGCCTGGTTGATTTTGAATTCTAATTTATAATTGGGACAGTTTGGACACAGTAATGAATGGATGCTGCCACCTAATGGCTTTCAGCAGGACTTGATTAGCTCCAGTAATAAAAGGGAGCTGTCAGGCTAGGTCAAAATCAAAATAGGCAGCAAGGAGAGGTTATCCTGGGACTTAACCAGGAAGTTGGCTGAGGGAGAGGAGGAGCAGTTACCTCTTGGCTGACCTGCAATGAGGTTGGGCGTGGAGGGGTGGTTATCGTCCTTGGGATGTTCTATCCCTTCAGTAACAGGGTCTGTTTTCATAGCATTAAGTTGGTCATAGTCAATTCTTTCACCACCTGCAGGATCATGTTCCCTCTGTGCAGGGTCAGGTGGGATTTGGCTGTAAGTATTGGTGGGGGTGGTGCTAGTTCAAGCACAGGAGGGATTGTTGTCTTGCAGTGTTTATGACCTACAGAGAGGTGATTTCACATGGAGCTTGAGAAATGTCTGGGGACTGGCCACAGAATAAAACAAAGCAAATAATGAAGGGACTACGGAAGAGCTTGGTATCTCATGACTGTAATTATGGAAAGGAGAATGTTGACTACTGAAATATTTATACATCATCTAGTCATTGCAATCCATCCCTTCAGTATACTGTTTAGTATTTTGTTGGGTTCAGGGACAACGGAGACAGCTTATATTTTGAAATTGTATAATTGTGTGCATATGGGGGCAAAGAAAGGAGGAATTCTGTTTTAAATTTGGACTGAATGTGTGCACTTCTCCCGTATAGCCAGTGTTATTCTTAACAGCAAGTTTTATTCTAATGTAGTCTTCTTCTAAATTAATCCAGCATAAAATTGAACTACAATTAATGTATTTCAAATTGAATCATTATCATTAAAACAAACACTTAAAATGAATTTTGTGTCTCATGCCAGGAACATTGTAAAGTTCATAAATTTTCAGTGAAGAACATCTTTGTTAGACTATTTACACACACACACACATACAAACAAACAACCCCAAACCACAAAAAGACCTGTGTCCTGTGTTGTTGCTTTGGAAGTATTTGATAAATCAGTTTTTACAGGCACTGTAGGCAGGAGTTGCTGCTGTTTGCAGCTCATTGTTTTTGCAGCTGTCTAGAATTAACTGCTGTGCTTTTTAGGCATTTTAGTGGCATTTAGAATGTTTGGTGATCTGCTGAAGGATGGTTCAGTTTGAAAAACTTGCTGCTTTTGGAGGACTTGTAGGTGTGAGCTGTTGAGATTACAGGTGTAAAGGGTTTGGTCCTTCATGAACAGGATTCTTAAAGATATTGAAACAAGAGGCTGGCGAGGCAGAAGTAAAAGTCTTTAAAGATGTTTGGGCAGGTACATGTTTTGGGGTCAACTTCAGATTTGTAATATAGTGCTATAACTGTGTTAAATAGTTGAGGGATTGATCAGACTTGTTTATAAGGAGGTCTGCCATAGGAATGTGTTCTTCACAACACTGAAATGTGCCTGCATTTACTGTGTCACAGGATTGAAGCCACGCGGAAGGAATTCCAAATAACCTCCCTGGAAATGACCAGTCCCTCTTTCATCTCTTCCAGCTCTCCTCTGTCCGCATGCAGGGATTACTGCTTCTGATCTTTGTGAAGCACATCCACCTTCCCTTCATCCAGGGCATCCACACCCAGTACACACGCACGGGCCTGTACGGATACTGGGTAAGAAGTGCCTGAGACTTGGTTGCCTTGGTTATTTATGGTGGTGTGTGCCTCTAACAAGTTTCATGGTGGGAGAGAGAAGATACGGTTTAATTAAAAATTTATAAATCAACAAGCAGTGAGACTCATTTGTCTGAACTTTATGTGCAAGTGCACTGCACAGACATAATTTTATCAGTTTATTAGCTGACACGCAACAACTTATGTAGGATGAAATTGTATTGATTTAAATCTAAATAGCAAGATTTAAAGAATTACAGGTGGTGTTAATAGTTACGTTTGCAGGCGTGGACTTCAGTTTCAGGGAATGTTGTTGATCTTCTACCCCAGGGGAACAAAGGAGGAGTCAGCATTCGCATGTCCCTCTATGGTCACACGGTTTGCTTCATGAACTGCCACTTGCCAGCCCACATGGAGAATACAGAGCAGCGACTGGATGACTTTGAGAAAATCCTGGAAATGCAGTTTGAAGAAGAGAATAATACAAGTCCCTTGGATCATGAGTGAGTTGTTCACCCTATTCTGTGTTGGTTTTATCTGTTATATGGTGAACTCACAAACTGAAGAGTTTTGGGTTTGAAGTTTTCACCCATTGTTTTTATTTTAAATGTCCCTTCAGCCTTCACTGAATCCTGGGAGGAAAAGATAACCTGAAAGATAGAGGTCTGTTTTACAAGACTGTTCTCTTCCTGTCTTTAATTACATAAATTAGTTAGCACATAAACTGTACAAACATGAAAGAAAATTTTAGAAACTAAAGCCTGTTTATACCAAAAATCCTTTAGATCGCTGTTAAACGTTTGGAGATCCAATTCATTAGGAAACTCAGGAGAAGTTAATATTCAGGCAGTAATGAGCAAATAGCAAAAATTCAAGGGACTTAATTTACTGCTTCAAATTTTCAGTTTAGCAGCAGGTTGTCACTGTAAGCTATATAACTAAGTATAACTACTTAATGTTTGTGTTTAAGCTGTTTGCACTAAGTAGTATAAGTGATTAGTGCACCTAATCAGTGTAATGGCTTATATTCTGTTGAATTCTTCCCTTATGTGAATGGATTTCTATAAATCTTCCTTGTTTTTTGCATTTGTTGTTTTTTCTTAAGTGTTCTCTTCTGGTTTGGAGATCTAAACTTCCGGATAGCAGATTATGGCATACACTTTGTCAGAGAATCAATCAATAACAAGCGTTACAATCTGCTCTGGGAAAAGGACCAGGTATGTTGTCTAAATCTGTCTGGAGATTTGGTTTGGATTTTAATGCATACAAACACAACATGGTGTTTAGCATTACCTCTAGAGTTTGTAATTTCTGTTAAAGAGCACAAATTTAGAGCAGTCATGAGGTGGAACAGATCCAGCTGTTCACTCTCTTGGTCATAAGCCCCAATTAATTGCAAACTGTTTCTGCTTTTGTTTAGTTTCTTACTCACAATGCTTGTGTTGGACTGGAGCTTTCTTAGAACTTCATGTCTTGTCCATTGTTCCTCACCTTAATTTCTCCTCTTTTCCCAAGAATTATTTTTAAGAGTACTTTAGTCTGGAATTTGTTTTTGAGGAGAATTGCCTCAAAAGTTGTAGACAGATCATGTCAAGTGTTCTAGCAGTAACAAAGAGGCACTTCTGAATTTACCTTTCCAATTATGTTGTATTGACTGAGATGTTGAATTCTTCTTGAAGGAGCTTTCTCGGTCAACCTTTAAGCTCTGGTTTTTAAACATAAACTGTAAAAATTACTTTCTATTTTTGCAGTTAAATATGGCAAAAAAGACAGAAGCATTTCTTAAAGAATTCATAGAGGGTCCTCTGCAGTTTAAGCCCAGCTACAAGTTTGACCTTTACTCAGATGTATATGATACAAGGTAATAGCATAATAAGATGGGTTTAGATGTGTGGGGTATGAGAGTGAATGTGGTGTTTGGTTAAATATCAGTTTTGTAAGCAAACCTGAATTTCCTGAACGTACTGGTTAACTGGGGCTCTTGAGCTACTCTGTTACACTCATTTGCTGATCAGTCTGAATAAATTAATATCTCTGGCTGATGAAGCTGGAGTTTGCTGGTTGCATGAGGGAAGTAGTGAAAAAAACCAGCTTCCCTATTGGAAAGACTGGATTTACAGAATAAATGAGCTCTTGTTTAAGCCGCTTCTGTTTTGTTCTTTAATACTAAAAGTGCCTATTGATTGTCAGAAAGGAGCAAACAGAAAAGAGTAATTGCCATTTTTGTTTTTCTCCATTTTATTTGGTATGCTGGTCTTTGAAAGTTAATGTAAATTTGTCTTTACTGATTATTTTAAGTTGAAAATGCAGTATCTTAAGTTTCTGGAGTTTTTCTCTGAAGCTAAAGTTTGTTGTTAAGTATTAGTCACATGTTTCAACAGATTGATAAGTTCCTGTCCAAACAGGGGATTTGTACTGATCTTTTTCTTTACTTCCAGAGAGCAGAAGTCCCTGTTTTGGTTTAAGTAAGAAGAAAACTTTCTGAATTTTTTAGTTTCATAAATATTTCAGAATCAAAACAAGGCTCCTTCTGAGCTTTTGATTTGATTTTTGTGAAATATTTGAAAATCAGATGACAGCTGATTTTCTTTAGGGACTTTCTGAACCTGTCTGAAAGCTGTAGTGCTATCTACTCTGCTGTTGCACTTAATATTGGAAGTTTATTCATTTAGATCCAAAGACATTTAGCTCCCTAATTGAGTGTAAAGATATATAATGAGACCAGCAGTAAATCCCAGTTAACAAAAAGGACTTACATACACTCATACTGTGTGTGTTCTGCTGCTGTTCAAGCTTGCAGAGATGCTTGCTCAAATGGGCGATGGTCAGCAGACCTCAAGGCAACCACCCTTGAAAAGTGTGCTTTTAATGTTAGCTTTCATACTTTCTCAATGTGAGTTTTGAGGTTTTATTTCCCATCTAACGTGACATTTTCTCTAAAATAGTGAGTGTATTAACTTAAGCCGTTTCTTTGGTGTTCTCTTGCACGGCAGAGCAGACATACAGCAGCTCATAAAGATTTCTGTCAGTTTATGTTATTACCAGAGTAAGTGGGATAAGGGCCTTTAGTCATTTAAAATCTTTCCACCTTACTAAAGGTGAGTCAGACTTGCATATGGGAAGGGGTAAAACAAAAGTAAGTTAAATATTGAACTAAATGGCATTGGTTTTGATATTCAGAGTTATTAAACTGACAGTTTTCCTTACATATCCTGCTCATTAACTTTTATAACTCAATTCAGTCCATTCTAATTCCTCTTCCTTAGGGTATGATCTTTTCTCCGTTTCAATTTGAAGTGGCACATCCATACAGAGAATTGCTGTTAAGTCTTCCTCCCATTACAGACAGAACCGTGGAAGGCTGGTGTCTTCTGTTGTTATTGATACAGTATATGGAAGGAAACTCTGCATTGTGATTAGTTTGATGTATAGCACAGTTGCAGGCACAACATTCTTGATTATGGGATTTTGAAAGTCTGTTACGAGACAACAGTAGCTTGCAAACTTGCAATGCAGGCTGGTACAATTTAGAAGAACTTTAAAATAAGCTGTGGCACCTGTGATTACCATAAGCTACCCTAAGTTTGTTCCATTGTTTTTGTTAAAATAAGCTTGTTCTCAAATAGCTTGAATAATTTCAAACATCAGTCAGATTCTTCCTACATATTCCTTGTGCTTAGGCCCTTGTTTCTCAGAATGTCTGTATGTTTGAAGCTTGGGGCAGTTGCTGTATTTTCTGTGTTCTTGCATATTTTATTTTTTTTTTAGGAGAAAGTATCATTTCCTGTATGAAGCCAACTAATCTACTGAAATGCCCTTCTCCCCTTCATTTTACTCCTCTTTCAGAAACCCATGAAACTGATCTGTGGTAAATGGAACTGAGTTCAAATTGAGGAAATGTTGGTTGTAAAGCATATTGAACAGAGCTGTAAAATGAAGCTTGGATATGATTGCCCTCTTTTATTAATAAATGTCTCTGACAGTCTTTGAACTTTGAGTAGATTTTGCACAGTGTTTTTAGCTTTTGGCAACTTGTTTTTCTTCTCATTTCACTTTTACCTTACGTTTTTGCAGTGAGAAGAAAAGAAAGCCAGCGTGGACTGACAGAATTCTTTGGAGACTGAAAAGACTCTGCCAGGATGCATCAGAAGAAGGCGGATTTTCTGAAGAAGAACAGATGATTTCTGTTACTTTGAATAACTATGTCAGTCACATGAGCTATGGCATCAGCGACCACAAACCTGTTACAGGAACTTTTGGGCTTGAGGTGCTTTCCCAGTTATGTTGTTATGAAAAAGTTTGTTTTTCTAAGGGTTGCTGTGTGAAATCTGAGTTTTCTAAACCAAAATCTCTGTTTGATTCTGATTATAGTGAAGGCAGCAAACTGGTTTCCGTTTATTTCCATTTCGTTAAGAGTCCCACAGCAGATGCGGCAGAGAATAACTTAAGAAGAATCACTGAAAGAATTAGAGTTGACTGACTTTAAATTCTGTTCTTTTGTCTAGTTGAAGGCTCTTTTCTCGGTTCCTTTGGTCATGCTGAATCCTGAGGGTGAGTGGAGTGCAGAACATGATGTTATCATCCGCTACTCCAGAGTGCCTGAATTCCCAGGCAGTGCTTGGGACTGGATTGGGCTCTTCAAGGTATTGTTATCATATCATGGCTTTTCAACAAATATGGTGAATATGACCAGAGGAGGTTGTTGATAGTTCTAGAGCATTGTGATTCTTGCTAGTGTAGAACTCTCTGAAGTAGTTGTCTCATTGATTACCATTGGTTTCTGTATGTTGACAGGTTAGTTCCATAGCATACGACTTCTTTCACACCCTTTGGATTATCTGCTAAGATAACGTGGTGATTTATTTAAATAAAACGTTGCAGAAGCTGTGCAAAGGAGTTGTTCTCCCCTAATGTCTGCAGTTCAAGAGATTCGTGTAGCAAAGAAAGAACAAAAATAAGTTAGTGGAAGGGTGAGAGAACAGAACACTCACTCTCTCAGAAACGAAAGATTTGTGCATGCCCCCAAAATGTCTTTATCCTGAAAGTGCAGTGTTTTAAGTACTTCTGTGAAGTAGTAAACAGCTCTCACAACTTTGAGTTTTCCATATAGTATGTTTTTTGTTTCCTTCAGAAGGCTAATGGTTTGCATCTTTCTCTGCAGGTGGCTTTCAGGCATATGAATGATTATGTTACTTATGCTTGGGTAGAAGATGATGAAATTTCTTCTAGCAAAGACAGTAAACAAGTAAGTCAGTTGTATTTCTTTCTAATGTAGTTTCCCACAGAGTAGCATCGAATGTCTGTTTTTTCCATATTAACTTTCTCTTGAGGGTTCTGTATCCTCTTTCCCAGTGGAAGCTAATTGAGTATATTATTGTTTAAAATCCCTCCTCCTAATTCTTAGTAATAATTAGGTAGTCTAGTACACCTTCTCGGGTGTGATCATATTGCTTAAGGGAATTGATGAAAAAGCAATTTATTCCTGTAGTGACTTCTTACTGTATTAAAAACTACTGTCATTTTATATGTTGATCTATTTCTGCTACTGAAGTAGGTAATTGGTCGTCTTTTCATATTGATTGTCCAAGTTGCTCAATGTAGCCTAGATACTTACTGTGATATTTTGGTTACAGTTACCTCATGTTACTAATGCTGTTAGTTCCAGATATCTCATACAGCTACAGATTGGTGTCTTGGAATTTTTGTTTTGACTGTTGAATGTCAGTAGTCAAAAAAAAGGATTTTAAAAACTGCTGTCTATTACAAAGCTTTCCAGTAGTGATTACCTAAAGTGATTTAAGCAAACAAACAAAACTAATTTTGAATACAAATGGTGTGTTTCCAGAGACGTTTATGTGAACAACAGAAATTGAAATATAATTTTTGAGATGTGGTGAGTGCAAGTGTGGATAAGATTTTCCAGACAACAATGGAAAGCAGTTGTTTCTTGTTAGAGATTTTGTAAGTTAACACTGAGTTTATAAGAAGAACCCTAATTGTATTGTGCAAATATTGTATAAATATTCTAAAGCTTAGAAGTTCTCTGATACCATGTTTTCTTATCACTCTGCTTAGCAGTCTAAACACTAGGAATGTTGTTTCAGCAGGATACCATGGGGTGCAGTTTGGGACTGGGTGTCTTTAGCACAGGACCAGACTGAGGTGGTGCTTTGATCTTCTGTTCATACCACAGCTTGTTGTCGCCAGGAGGCAGCTCTCTCTGTACTGCTCTTTGGCTTTGTCCTTTCCCTTCCAACCACTCTTTCTTCTCCCTGCTCACTGAACCAAGTCATCTTGCTAACATGGTGAAAGATATTCCTTTACCTCCTGACTTTGTTTTCAGATGGTTTCATGAGTTATTTCTGTCCTCATCCTTTTTAGCTTATGTTTTAAAACCTGCTTATAAATAGCAAATACTGATTTTTAGGGTGTCCTGAATGGCAGGAACTGATTTTTTTGTAAACTTCTATATCTGTAGAAGTTTCTCATTGCCTGTTGTTGTCCTTGTTGCCAGGTTTACATGAGCGCTGCAGAAATACCTACTATGGGAGGAGAATTTTTGCTGTGTTACTATAGCAATAACTTGCAGGCGATAGTTGGGATCAGCGACCCTTTTCAGGTAATGTTATTTGGAAGCTTTGATTAATATTGATGTGATATTTTTAACGTCTTTTGCTTTCATACACATTTGAACATAGATGTGTGCAACTGCGTCAATCCTGTGGGAGGTGACAGCAGAAGGAGTTGTGAAAATTATATACCCTGGCTAACGTCCCATAAAAGAATTTGCTGATATGATGCCTAAAAGCCAGAAAGTAACTCTCTAAGACACTTTATGAGTATTTGAAGCTAAAAAGCACTTATTTATTACAGCATACTGGGTGCACAGGAATATTTTCCAAAGTGTGCATACTGAACTACACAGGCGTTACAACTTTATAGTTTCATCTAATTACAACATTCAGTTCCTAATTACAATATTTGGACATGACCTCATCTGTTACATCGTGCTTCAAAACCGTACCTCGCATTGTCCCACCCTCACTATGCCTCCTGAGTTTGAGTCGGTGGTTGCAGTACGACCACCCCTTCATCCCCATCCTCTTCATTGTCATCTGTGTCCTTCTTGGAACAGTTTCAAGGCTTCTGAGTAGTTTTGATTTGATTATATCAAATGGTATGACCCTGTTATGTCTTATTCTAAGTACATTTTTACTGATAAGATGTTTTTTCACTTTGCTAAAATCTTTGTTGGAACGTTTGACAAGAAATGTTAACATTTTAGGAATCCAGTACAAAGGTGCTATACTAAAATTTTATACAATATAGAACTTAAGGCATCAGATGTGCTAAAAAACTCGTAACTGTTACGGTTAACACATAGCAGTGGAATAAGACAAGTTTCTCAGCTTTCACTTTTGGAACTTCAGGCTCTCATGTTAGGTCCTGGATTCTGTAAAGATGAGAACTCAAATCTGTCAGGTTTCTGGCAGATTGTAAGCGAGCTCTTTATGCTTCATGCTGTGATAGATTTACACAGAAGTGGTTCCTGGATATTAGTCGCTTGAATTTGGGAAAGACAGTACAGCTGGAACTCAAGTTATTTGTTTAACAGGCTTCATTGACTTAACATGCATAAACAAGATGAAGTGACCAAGCATTGCTGCTTCTACACAAGCACTGTTTTTAACAAAATAATTTTGTTTGTGCATAATTTTCTGTGCTGTCATGGCTGTGCCAATGTGTTGTGGAATGATTGAAATAGAAGTTCTGCATTGTTGTTGGATAAAGGGATTTTAGAAGACTCTGGAACTCTATTGCCTTAGGGGATACAGTAATGAAAGTCACTGGGCTGGCTGGTATATCTCCGTGCTACTATTCCTGTTTTTCTCTCTGTATTGGTGAGAAACATGGCAGAGTTGAGTATTGCTTTTGCCTCTGAGCTTACTATCTATCAGCGACTGCAGGATGGTTGTCAGTTGTATGTGGATACAACATCCAATATGCCTTTCTCTTTGCCCGACACAAAGTTTTGGTATCAGTTTTGTGGATTTTTTTTTTTTAATTTTAATTTTCTCAATTTTTAGCAAGTATGACGAACATCTTTATGTAATAGTATATTGATAGTGCAGAGCTAAACAGTGGTTTTGAGTTGTTAATTTTTTTAACTTGTTTTTCTCCTAGATTCAGCCCAGCAGAACTTCAACAGAAAAGGATTTGACACAGGAAGAGAACACCTGGATGCAGAAACCTGACAATCTGGAATCGTGTGATGCGTCTGAAGGCAGGAAGGGCATTTAGTGGTCCTGATTCAGGAGTCAGATGATTCTTTTATGTCTTAGTGATTGTAAGCTTTTACTCATAGAAGACGGAGTAAGACAGGTAGGATTGTTCAGAAACTTGGTAAGCTCATAGAAGATAATTTATTGTGGAGATGAATATTTTTATTATGGGGAGAGTAACTCTCTTCACTGGATGAGAACTGTAAAAATAGCACTTAATGAATGCTGTATGTTTTAAGGTGATAGACATTTCCAGTACAGTGATTTAACCTAAGGAAGTTGTGATGTTTAATAGATTTTTAGGCTTGTTCCTTTTTTCATAGAGAATATTTTATTTACAATGCATTATTTAATATGCTGTAACCACTTAATAATTGATTTCCAAATTTTGAGTTTAAATGAAGTTATTTAAAAAAAGGATTTATTAGATATGGCTAGTTAGTGTCATTTGAAATTTCGTTTGACTTTCAAATGTAAGCTCATTACCTTTTGGGCAACACGTGTGACAACAGGTCACATGAAAACAAAATCTTTGAAATGTGTGAAGTCTCCTTTGTTAGATCCTTTTCTTCATGCCTTACTGAGAACTCTTTGTAGGATTATCGATTTCTAATTTTTCCAAATTGAAATACATTTATCAAAATGCACTATTCCTGATTTTTAAAAAATTCTCTTTTATAAAACAATTAAGCAGTTTGCCTATTGCCTTTCTCCCCCTCATTAAAAAAAGTAAAATAAACCCATTTTTATACCAGTCCCTGGCTTGGCGTTAACCAGGATCCCACAATTTCTAAAAGAAATTGCTGAAGTTGAGAAATGCGTTAGCGTAAGTGAGCAGCCCATGGTTGATGAAGCATTTGGCCGAATCTGTGCTACAAAAATTGTTAATTTCTTCAATTTATAGCAATCAGTTTTCAGGATTTCTGTTTTTTCTAGTGATGCTTAGACCTTGCTATTTCCTGTGCACTTGACAGTAGACGTGGAATAAGAACCTTTATGTACATTTAGGGACCTGAAAGGTAGTTAGCTTCAGAAATGGTTTTGTTTCTTGATGAGGAAATGGAGATACTTGGAAAGGATAGGAAGAGGCACTAACATTCCACAGCATCTCACACTGCAGTGCTAGAAAAGAGCACTTGTGAGTCTGCCATGTTCTAGATACAAAGCTTCCAGCTATCTACTGTCTGTGGTAAGTAGAGTTAGTTTCTAATTGCTGCCATGGTGGTTAGGGATGGAAAAGAGCAAATTTGTTTCAAGTGAAAATGCATAGGATGTTGGTATGCTTAGGCTGGAATGCTGCTTCAGAACTGTATGGATTCATTTTTGCTCTTTCTCTCAAAGCCTTATGTTTTCGGGATTGTTTTGAGATAGAAAGTTAACACCTTGCTAAGGATGTTTGTTTTGCAGTTACTTGCTTATATCACTCACTGTAGAAAATCTTTTGAGGTCCAGGTGTCTTTGTGTACTGTGGAAGCTCTAACATCCGTTATCTGGGTAGGTAGTTGCAGTGGGGTTTAGGAACACTTGGCCTCTGTAGGTTTTAGTCATATCTCAGCTTAAGGCTTGGTGTTGGGAACTGCTCCCAGTTGTGAGTAGTGAGGGCAGGTTCAGAGGGTAGTGTCCATTGCATGGATTAACACTGTCTTGAGGTTTACAGTTTGTACATTCCTGTTACACTTTGGGACGATATTGGAAACAGTTTTCACATTTGTACAGGTATCAAAACAGTTGGTTTTGCACTGAATCTTGCAGCTGTGTGACTTTTCATGGCAGTTAGGGCATCAGACAAATCCCTATTGAATTGCAGTAACTCTTGCGGTTCTTGAGTTGTCCTCTGTTTCTGATTTCTCTTGTGTACCTGTTACCATCCTCCATGCAAGGAGATGCTGTAGAGAGCCCAAAACTAAAAGTGATTCAAAATGGTCTTTGAATTCCAGACCACGGCTGGTGATTTATTGTGGACCAACATGCAGTTTCTTCCAAGCAGGGTGCATCTGCTGTTCGGAAGCAGTTCAGAAGGGGGAATCACTGCAGCCACTTTGCAGGGGCAAGACACTCAAAAGCATGTCTGTTGTGTGGGAGCTGATAACCCTCTGTCACTGGACACAAAGCTGCATTTTGTAAACTAATCCTTTGAACCACAGGACTTACTGAAAATGCCCACGGCAGCTGGGATTGGAACTGCTTGTTAGTAGGATGCCGGACAGAACTGTACTTCTTTTCTTCAGTATTGTGCAGACAGAGGCACTTTTCTTTACTACTGTTACCTATGGTAGCTTTTCAAGCTATTCCATGACCTGTAATGATGCAATTTCTGATGAAATTTATCTTTCTTAAAGCACCTTTAATTGGATGTTACAATCACTGGAAATGTTTTTATACTCATGTGTTTTCTTTTCATGTACCTCTAAAATAAATACTGGCAATGAAGTGTTGTACATGGCCTCTGTTGATTTGAGAATCAGCATATTGGTTTGGGTGGGGAGGATTAATTTGTGCATGGTAACCTTTCTCCAAGAAACTTTGGTCATGTTTATTGCAGAGATACAACACTATTTTAGAATGGAAATCAGTCAATAAAAATACGTTGTATGGCTTTGGGCTGTGAAAGAAGGGCAAGGACAAATGCTATTTTTCTTTTGGACAAAGCAGATTCATCTAAATTTTCCCCCTATTTCAATTAATCCAGTATTGAATGCACTTGTTGTTTTGCATTTTCTGTGCCACTCACCCCATTGAGGAGGGTTTGATATTTTCCTTGTAAAAATTCACAGATGCTTAAATTGCTTTCTTATTAAGAACAGGTTCTTCTAATTTCACTTTTCACAGAGAATTTTTCACAGTGTGATTTGAGGTGTCATTTTTGTCTGTGTGAAAGATCTACAATATGTTTTGAATTTTAAATTTTACATTTTTTAATATAAATTTGTATTCAAATCATTTCCATGTAAGTGTAACTTTTCAGAATTCTGGTACTAGAGAATTTATTTTAGAATAGGAAATACGTCTACAAAGGAATGTTGTCCAGTGTAGCCTCATTTAACTTTTCATATGTTTCTGGTTCCTGGCTAACCGGAGGATGTGCAGTGTATCACTGCACATAGGTAGTACATCTCTGTGTAAACAGGAAATATTTCTAAGATGTCTTGCGTGTTTGTTAGACCCTAAAAATACGTTCCGATAAAGACTATTGTTTCTACTACCACTACTTCCTTCTCTGCTCTTGGACATTAAGTGACACTCAGATGAACTTGTCTTAATTAATATACTGCAGTAGAAAGGCCAGTTGAACAAGCTTGAATTAGCTATTCCTTGAGAGAGGAAATTACCTTTTTTGAGAACTCTGCATCACTAACAGGAAGCTTCCAATGGCCCTTTCAGCCCTTGGACATAGGGATTTGCTATTTGAATGTGATTAAAATAAAGCAATTTTTGTGCAGTACAGTTACTCTGGAAATTGATCTGCTTGGGAACTACATTGAACTTGTCTAATTGCTTCAACTTGAGAAAAATCATTGATTTGTGCATGAACATCCCACCTTCCTTTATTACAGCGAAACCGTCATCTTCCACTTGCCACGGTCTCTGCAGTTAAAAAGAAATCTCTAGAAAGCAGCAACAGAAATCTGTGTGAAAACATTTGAATACAGGTTGGAAGAATCACTGGAGGAAAGCACTGAAGTCAGGGGAAGTGTGAGAACTGGGAATGCAAACGGGTGAGAGGAAATACAGAGGTGCAAGAAAAATTCAGAAAATAAGAATATTGGACCACAACAGGAAGAAAAATAGACTAGCAAACATTTTAACCTGGCAACCGTACTATGAAACTGGCAGTTATCAAGTACAGCCATCAGCCCTGGTAGGGAATGTTTCAGCGTTATTTATCAAATACCAATTTCACTGTAACTGTTTTCAGTGTAGTTGCAGTGGTTTTAGAGTAAACTGCTTGGGCTCGGCAGAGACCACACTGTTCCTCTCTTCCTTCTTCTATTTTGTTCTTCCTTTTACATACTCTTCAGCTTCTTTCTGCTTTATCCTTTTCTTATTTTTTTCTCTTGTCCCTTACTTCTAGCTCATTTTCAGAAGTTTTTTTGCATGTAATTCTGGTATCTATGTCGGGGGGGCCATTCCAGTTACACAGCTCTTGTGTTCTAGACTACTAATCTTTGTGATTTGTCTTCATAGGAAGGACTGGGTATTGCTCCGAATTACTGAGAATAGGGTGGTTTTGTTTGGGGAAGTGACAGTGATGGGTTTTTTAAAACATGATAAAATCTCTTTTTTAGTAGAACCCTGTATTGGCGAGTTAAGTGCTCAAGGAAACAATTGTTGGAGTGGAACAGTCTTGTATGTAACAGCTAAGGGAAGCATAAGGATAATTCCAGATATGAACCACAGAACAGTGACAGGCCATTTCAGCTGCTGAGTAGAATGGTGCTACCTGTATCTGCTCTGGAGTGGCGAGTGGTTGTTAATCTTATTAGTAGGTAGGTTTTTTGACAAGCATTATCATTTGGAGTTGGTTCGTAGTGGAGTTGAAAGTTCAAATTTGGCTCTTCCAAGAAGACAGAAGGAATTGTCTCCTATCAGCAAATCTTACAATACCTGAAATTTAGACTGATTTTTTTTTTTGTCCTCCCCCAGTCACAGGCGGGATATCTGCATCTTTTTTGGAGGGGTATATGAAGGGGGTGAAAGGTCTGGCCATTCCATTAATGGATGGTATAACCGTTATAAAGCTCTGCAATTGCACTTAAACCAGTGTTCACCAGAGTATTTTTCTCATATTTGTAGTAAGAATTTTTGTGCATTAATGTGTGAGTTAATGTCCTTTGTCATTAGCTGGTATTAGTTAGCTACTCAAGGATTCAATTAATAATGATTGTGTTCTGCAGCAATTTGCAGAAATTCCTGTAGTTACCATGGGAGCAATCAATGTTTTCTATTGCTCTGCCTCTTGGAGGCAAAGGTGAAGAATTTGTTCTACATAAAATCTCTTGGTAGATTTTTGAAGTCTGCCATGTGATTGTTTCATGCTAATACCTCTGAAACAGCATCCGCAGTGCCTCAACTTTTCTAAGTCTGCTGGGAGTAAAGTGTAACATCAACAAAGTTGGCAGCAATAAACACAAATATAAATTTAGGCTTCTTGGAACTGTCGTGGCATGTTGTAATTAGTGGAAGCTAGTCTTGAACTTCATTGTTTCAGCTCACACCTAACACTTAGTATAAATACAGAGGTTCGTCTTTTCCTCTTACAACAGGGCTCTGAAACAAAGATTGCAGTTAATCAAGTTCTTCTGCTGCTACGCACTGAAATCAGACCTATCTGTAAAGAATACCGAGGTTTACTAGCTTTCCTTGGAAAAGCGGAACTGCAGGTTGAACGTATTCCTACAGGAGAAATCATCCGTGTGGTCAGTTGCAGTGCAGAACACAAGACTGTAAGTGGTTTTTATTTTTCTCTTTTCCCCTTTTGTAGTGTGAGTTACACAATAACCTACTTAGCTCTGAACTGAGCAAGTTTAGTGCAAAAATATGAGGGTTTGAAAAACTGGTTGGTCACTGGAGTGACTGTAGCTGTGTTGTGAACAGTTTTCTCTCTCTAGGATGGAATTAGTAGCAATGAATATTGTGAATTTAGAAATTATTAAAGTGTATTTCTTGTAGAAATACTGTAGTGTACTAAAGACGGTGTGACTTGCAGTTGGTGTTTGGCCTGGCTGCATTAATTCTGTCAGAATTCTGTAAGCATCTTCAAAGTACAAAGGAAGGGAAAGAGCTTTCAAGAGAGCTTTTTGATCCTCTTCAATACTTGCTGTCCATGCTGTGACTGGGTTCATGCCCTGAATGTTATAGGAAGGTTCACACACAGAAAATTTGGTGGTAGAGGGACAGATTAATGGACTGCTGTGAATATCTCAAGGAACTGACTATTCTGTTAATTTGTGACTTTGTGACTCATGTTCAGGGTTTGATGAAAGCAGATGAAAAATCTATGGGCTGATTAGTTTGACATGGTAGATTTGAACAGTTAAGAAAGACACAGTACTCTCCTAAAAATACTTACCATTTTCTTGGAATGAACAGTTGTTCTGCATGGCTTGCTTCAGAATATTTTCCAACTGGATTTATGTATTTTTTAATAAGAGGAGTCTTTCGGGAAGAAACTGTAAAAACTATTTAAAATGTTTAAAAGTGCCTAAATGCAACTGTGACTTCATATATCTTTGTCATAGGTGTTTAAAAACTATTTAACAGATCTTCAGCTCTGGTAGAGCCATTGTATTGAAATGTACATCTGTTCGTGTTGCTTCAGTTTCCTTGCATTGTCTTTCCAGTGACTAACCTAAAACTCGATCTGAAAATTAGCTGAGACATTTACTGTGTGGTTACACAATTGTCAGGTAGAGGCACCTGACTTCACAAAAACCCGAGAGCTCTCTCTGCCTTGTTGGAAGAGGAGATAGTGACAATTCTGGTGTTCTTTGGTTTTCAGTAAATGGTCCAGGAATGTTACTGACTTACTTGCAATGACAGTCGAGGACACAGGCAGGACTGAATTGCCTGTCCCAGGGAAAACGGTTCCTTTAAACCTTATCCCAAATAGCATGTTCCAGGGTCCTGGGGCAGACATCAGAGAGAGAAAAGGTATCAGTTCAGCTTTCTAAAAAGTTTTCCATACTCATTATCATGCCTATAAAATAATTTGCTACTTTGAGAATAGCAGGCTTGTCTGCCAAGTGCTGTTGGTGCTGCAGGAATGGCCAGAACGCAGCAGTTTCTGATGTCCTGGGCCTTTACAGAGGCTTAGAGAGACTTCAAACTGTTGCAGGAGTGGCAAGGGCAGAGTTTCACGGTTTCACCTCAGTGTCGTGGAGGCTGTTGGAGTTCAACTATGTAGAATTTCTTGTGGATCCTGCGGAGTCTGCCTTTGGGATTTCACGCCTCTGTGGGATGAACCAACTTGTGTGTTGCTGCTCTGAGCAGATGGTTACCTGAACTTGGTCAAGTTCACTCTGCCTTTGGGGAGTCCAGAGGGAACTTCCCAGGCAGATGCGCTTTTGCCGATTCCCCCAAACAGGCGCCAGCGAGGAGGGGACGGCAAAAGTGCCATCCGTGTGCGAGGCTGATCTGGTCCATGCGGAGGACACAGGTGCGTGTTGTCGCGCGAGGCAACGGAGCCGCGTCGTGGAGCAGCCCGTCGGCGGAGCGATGCGATGCGGGGGCGCGGCAGGTGAGGGCGGAGGCAGAGGCGGCCCGCAGCCCGCATGCCCGGCGCTCGGACATGCTCACTGCGGCGCGGGCTCCGCGGGCAGGCGGTGCCGGGGCGCTCGCGGAGCCGCCGGAGGGCCCGAGCGGCGCGTCCCGGGCGGNGCGACCGCCGCCCGGCCGGCAGCACCGGCAGCGCGGGCACGTGGCCGCGGGCTGCCCCGCTCCGAGGGCGGCGGCGGCACCGCAGGGCGGGCGGACATTGGCGTGCCCACCCCCCGAGCCGGCGACCTTCCCGGAAACTCTTAAAAATTTCCACGGAAGAGACAAGGGAGCGTTTGGGAGCTGGCGGCGGCGCGGCGCGGGCGCCCCGCCGCAGTTGCTGCCTCCCTCCCGTTCGTGACGCTCCTGACTCCGGTATCGCTTCCCCGAGCCCTCCCGAACGCCCGGGCTGGGACGGGCGGAGCGCCCGCGGGGAGCCCGAGCCAGGCGCGGTGTGGCGGGGCGTGCCGCTGCCCCGGGCTGGGACGTGGCCGTGCCGGGGCCGGGGGCGAGGTGTCTGCCTCGCCCTGCTCGGCGCGGGCTTCCTCGGACACCCCTCGGCGGAGCTCCGGCCGGGTGCGCGTACTGCGGAGCCGCCTTGCTCTGCATGGCACTGGCGTGTAGGTTGGAAGGGTTCTTCCTCCTCTGCCAGTGCTTGGACAGGCACCTAGAAGCATGGAGAAAGCTTGGTGTGTTTAGCTCTCTTTTACAGGTGGAGATCTTGTGGAACTCCGTAACTTCTTCAGCTTAGAGCACAGGTCTGAATGCCCGCGGAGACCCGGGGGTCCCCATCTCTTGGGCTACTTTCTCTGCCAGTTTTTCCCAGTTCTAATATACCTGGGGCTAATTGCTTAAAGCGACGGTGATTCATGGATGGAATCTGGTTCTGCCTGAACGAGCAACTCATTCTAGTAACTTGAATTTTGCAAGTAAGCTGGCTTGAGCTGTGTTCTTGTAGTTGGGAGGATTACAGAGGAAAAGTGATTCTGAGATACAGTACAGAGATTATTCTGGTATTTAATCATTCTCTTAACAGTTGCTTGAGGTGGAAGGCTTCTCCGGAACTACTTGTAGATGCCAGCTGCTTAGTTTTACAGAGTGACAGATGAGAAAATTTGCTTGTTCGTTTGGACAAGCCATGAAAGCGGAAACACAGAGTACTTGGGAAGAAAGGAATTTTTCTTTCATCTCCTTTTGGAGCAATACACAGTTACCAGTTGTCAGCACCTTTTCAAAACTTTTAGAAACTGCCTAAGGCTTAAGGGAGTGATGAGTTCTTAATTTTTATAGTAGGCCCTGATATGGCAACCGCTGTCCTAACACTTCATATCATAGTGGATATAATCGGGTGTTTTAGGGAGAGACTGTGTAAATATGAATCTTGTCTTCTGCCTGACAGGGACCAGTGGAGTGCTAGACTGGACACATGCTGTCCTAATTTATCATGATATAAAGGATAGAGGTTTTTTTATTTTTTGTTTAAAGGAAAAAAATATATGAATTATAATACACTAAGGGAGGGAGAGATCCCATGGGAGTCAGGAGCCACAATGGGTAATTTCTGTTCTCTTTCACATAATTAATAGCAAAGAAACTTGTGATTTGCGGTACATCTTCGGGATTTGTAAAAACTCTACAAGAACTTATATAGATCCTGACAATATAATTCAAGCTAGGTAGAAAACTTTTTCTTTTTTTTAAAAATTTTTTTTTTATTTGATCTCAGCCCACTGGAAGAAGACCAGTAGAGAACTGGGGGCTAAAAATGCTTGATAACATTAAATATCCTATGAATAAGCTCAAACTTTATGCAGAGGTAAGGTAGTTTTAGTCTTGTTCAGATATTTGGGATTTTTATATTGTTTGTAGGGTCATGTTGCTTATTACTTTGTGGGGAACCACATGCTTTCTAGGAACTGGACCAATTCCTCTATCCCTGTCAAAAGGGACAGACTGCACCAAATGCAGGAGACACAAGCTGCAGCAGCTGCCATAGTCCCAGAGCAGGGTTTAAACTGTTGCTCCTGTGTTTCAGCCCATTGCCTCCTCCCTTGGCCAAGTGCTCTTACCTGGCGGGTTGGAATAATCCCAGCATGGAGAATGTTGAGGATCACTGGGCTACAGCACTGTGCCTCCCAGTTTGGAGAGTAATGAATGAGGGCTGTTCACAGGGTGCCTTCAAGATAACCAGTACCTTCTGTAGGACAAATGCATATTTGGGAAAAAGTGATGTGTTACTGGTGGTGGAGGGAACTTGAAGTGCAGTGGATTTTTCTGAGTCTGGTGTGCTTTACTGCCCTTTGAAAGCAATTCAGATGTAACTAAATCACTTGTCCTTTCATACAGGCTAAAGAACTGTTTATAAAGGCTTATTTGTGTGTTTCTAAAATGTTACTGGGGGGAAAACCATCTGTATTGTGCTTTGGCTTACCTGTATTGATAACACTCAAATGTGGCTAACTTTTCAGAGCTGATCTAAGTCAAAACTAAGTGGGCCAAACAAACAGGTGATTTCTCTGCAGCAGTTTCCCAGCCCAGCTCACTGTGTGAGCACACCAACATCTGCACGGAGGGAGGCAAGGCTGGGATCAGGTTGGGGCTGCCCTGTTGGAAGCAGCAATGCTTTGTGCTGACGTAAAGTGATTTCAGTTATGGTGCGTGTTTGTCTTCTGTTGGGGCTTTTCCTGTGTTATATACTGCTTTACTGCTGTGTAACCAACCCCTGAGTGATGTGGTTGGCTTTCCCGAGGATTGCTATCCCTGGCTTCAACAGAAACCATACATCTAACCTTCTATCATCTCTTCTAGCGGGTGAGGTTTGCATGGGTTGTGTTTCTCTGAGATTCTAACACTGTTCTTTTTCTGCCTGGAGGGAGCCGCTGGCGATGTGCCTCTCTGTGCCTGAATTCGGTGATCTCTCTCCTGGAAAATACCCTGATATGTATTTTGTGCCCTCCTCTGTATATTTCTTGATACATTAGTGGGGTGGGTGGCCAGCTCTTCCCAAAAAGCTTTAATAAAGATGTAAACAAGCAACATAAGTAAATGTGAAAGGCTAACAAAACTTGTTATGGCAAAAGGTTCTGAGTGGACAAATACCAAGTAATTTGTTGCAACTGAGTCATATTTTGTGGGAGTGGAAGATCTGGTGTTCCTTAAAGCCCTGCCCTATGTTGTTTAAATACTTAAGCGTTTAAATACAGCAAGGAGCAGCAGGGCCAGTACCTTTTCTGTTACTATATCTCTCCAGTGTAACCTGTCCTATATTAAATTCTTGTGCTGGAAGGCCATAGAAGTTGGTATTTAGAACTCCTGTGACATTCACGCATGCGCGGGTAGCTCTCCCTGGCAGTTTTTCTTTCAGAAAGCACTTGGTCATGTGTGAATGTCCAGCTAAGATGTGCTCCCCTGGGACACTCACAGCCCTTTGACGGATATGTTGACCTTAGTCCAGCTTGACCATTGTCCTTCCTGTAATTCAGTTCAGCAGCTGATAATAAATGAACATAGAATTTAGCGCTTGGCAGTACCTTTGGAGTGCTGCAGTGTTTGCCTTCTGGGCAGTGAGGTCCTGGAGCTGAAAGGTACAGCAGCCTGCAGTCACTGGGAAGTTATGTTACTGAATGGGCAGTGTCACTCTTGCTGGCAGAGAATGTCTTGTTGAAACGTGTTGTGATATTTGCCAGGAAATGAAGTCTGTGAATGACTAAAAAGTCTTCCCTAACATACTTCTGATGGTGCACAGCCTGCTGGTTGGATGCAGACTGGGCAGTATAAGCTACAGATGCTTTAAAAGGCTGTGCCTTTAAATTTGATTTGGTAATTTCTTTTGGAGGCACTTTACTAGTAAAAGTTTGCCACAAAGTTTGCTACAGAGATGATTAAAGGCCTAGAGAGGAAGTCCCAAGGAGTAGCTGAGGTCACTTTGTTCAGTCTGGAGAAGAGGAGGCTGAGGGGGGGACCTCATCACAGTCTGCAGCTTCCTCACAAAGGGAGGTGGATGAGCAGCCACTGACCTCTTCTCTCAGGTGACCAGTGACAGGACCCAAGGAAGCTGAGCCAGGGGAGGTTTAGGGCGGATATCAGGAAAAGATTCTTCCCCTGGAGGGTGGTCGGGCACTGAACAGCCTCCCCAGGGAAGTGGTCACAGCCCCAACCGTACCAGAGCTTCAAGGAGTGTTTGGACAATACTCTCAGGCGCATGATGGAATTGTTGGGCAGAGCCAGGAGTTTGACTTTGATGTTCCTTGTGGTTCCCTTCCAACTCAGGATATCCTGTGATTCTGTTATTTGACTGTATTTCCTTGTAGTGCTTATAAACCTGAACCGAGATTTCACCACCGTGTTGTGCTTCTGATCTCAGGCTGTGCACACTGGAGGCTGGAGAGCAGCCTTCAGAGGGGCTTAGGACTGCAGTTTGTGCTTAAGTGTCATCGTGCGGTCGAGGTGGGTCCAGGAAACGACACATCTTCTTCCGAAAACAGGACCTTTATTGTATCAGAGGCTGCGGTTCATACAGACCTGAGTATGGACACATGTCCAAGGACCATTGGTTTCTCTCTATATAAATATTTCCTAATTGGACACACAAACCACACGTGTCGGTAAACATGACTCATCCCTTTAGAGACCGGATTTCCGTTCTAGGTGTCACAGCCTTTCCTTCCGTGCATATCATCCTGATGTGTGCAGAAGGTTCCTAGCATAGTCCTGTTATTCCACAGAGACCCCAGACCAGCTGGAGTCTCCCCACACACTTAAGCAGCTGAGGCTGTGTTTCATTAGCCAGAGTGATCCCTGGTGCCTTATGCCAGCTGACAATCACCAGGTGTACTCCACCGTTTTACTAATGAAGAGAAGGATTATGGAAGGAGCTGTAATTCAAGAGAGCAGTGTTGTCAGAGGATTTCAGTGAGTTTACAATTGCATTTTCCTTCGTTGTCATATACTCAGTATTCACGGTTGTCTTTGTTTTCATTGCCAGCTGCTGCGTGGTCTAGATGGGATATTCCTGTCCAGGAAAGAATCTATTTTACTTCAGAGTTATAGTAACAAACTGAGAACAGAAAAGAGGGTAAACTCAGCTCTCTCACTGTACATAGTGTTCATGGCTGAAGGGTCCAGTTAAGTCAATGTCCAATTATATAATGAAGAGATAGTGATCTGTGTAGCTTTTCAGAAGATTAAATTCTACTGAAACAGTATAACTGGAACTATAGAAGTAGGAGGAAAGCTATTTTCCATTCTGAAGCCGGTCTTTGTAATAGTGTTGTGAGTTGGGTTTTTTGAACGCACTAACAGTAACTAGTAACTTGTATATTATACAGCCCACACGAAGTCATTGTTTACTCAGGGAAATGACTTTCAACAGCCAGACTTGTTTGCTAACTCTAATGACTAAAATATGCTGTTCTGTGCTTTACAAGGCATCACACTATAATCAACATTTTTAAAAGAGCAAAACCCGATACATATTTGCAACACTGCGCAGTGTTGCGTTGCAAGTAATGCCTCTGCAATTCTGGTTTTGATCTGCAGCAAAGGCAGAGGTGTCCAGTGGTAGAATCTGGGGAGACGGAAGGTTATTGCACAAAATTTTTGTTGAGGTTTTCTAGAGTTTTAGTGAACCTTTAAAATTAGAGACCAAAAAACCTTGTTCTCTGTCCACACATCTTGTTGTTTTAAATAATAGGTTGTCTTATACTCTTAGAACTTTTGGAGTCTGTTTGAAATTACCACTTGGGAGGGACAGCTGCACTTTAGCACAAGGAGGCCAGGAATTCTCTCTCTGACAGAACTGGAATTTAAACAGCAAAACAGATGCTTCTTTTGTCTCCTTTAAGTGAGCACTGAGATTCAGTTGTGAGCAGTTTTCTAGCTTTTCCTGACTGATTATCTGCTGCTCTCTGTTAGCACAGGATTTTCTTACAGGTGCTACAGACAGCTTTCCTACCCACCCATTACACCTGTTAAGATTATAACAGCCAAGGTTTGTGTACCTCCTTGGTTTTGGTGATGGAACAAATGATGCCAGGTGCACACAGTGCAATGTAACAGGATTTTCCATCAATTTGTTCATGTGGGAATGAAGTGGGGGCAGCTGAACATGTCTGACTCTGTGTGAAGGGGGACAGGGAAGTGGGTTTGGATTGTTAAAATGTAATTTCTGAAGCGATTTCATATCTTCTTTTTGAATTTCTGAATTTTATGGTCAGTCCTCTTCCTTTTCCCTTCAGAACTAGTAAGTATTGTGTAACTAAAAAAATGCTGCTCTGAATCTTCTCTTTCAAGTTACAGTAATACTCCTGGAAGAGCATAGTAATGGATAATGAAGAACTGCTCTTATATATGTTGCATCTTTCTGAAAAGAACCAAAAAAGCAACTACCACATTTCTCAAGTAAACTAAATACTGCATTTTGACTAGTGCATTCAAAATGTTTATTTTTAATTTATCATAAATCACAAGTGGTTTTGGGCACAATTTTGTTTGAAAATAGAGAGGAAAACTTAGTCTGTGAAAATGAAGGCAAATACAAAATACTTGACTTGAAAAATCCGTATTTTATTTGTGCATGAATTTGTTTGCTCTAATAGGTGGGAAAGGGGGTCAAAAGCAAGTTCTGCAGTGAAGTACAGAGTGTGTTTTTGTGTGCCCAGTCATAGCACTCTATGGGAATGCAGTTGATGTGTTACTTTAATTTTGCTGATCTGTCCAGCAAGCTGAGGAATAGGAACTGGGAACAGCATCTTAGGAGCCATCAGCAAAGTTTAGAGCATCTATGTGAAACTCTGATTATTACCATCTCAGGATTTCTCGTGTTTTACTTTTGCACCTCCATTAATACAATTAACTGCAGTACTGTAAGATTCCTAGCAGGATTGGAGTGACTGAGAGAGCCAGCATGTTTCCTTGGGTATAAAACTGGGCTGTTATGACTGCAAGATGTCAGGATGGGTGCTGAAGTGTTTCGGGTCAGCTGGGGTGTAGAAGTGTAGAGTATGAATGCACATATCAAGGTGAGATCCTGTTGTTTGGAAAGGGAATTTACAACTTCATAACCTGAAGGGGATTTGAATAGCGTGTGCTGGCTGAGGGAGTGGGAGCCTGAGGAGAAAACCAGAGGCTGAACACCTGTGGGAGGCCCAAAGGAAAAGTGGAGGCTGGGAGATCAATAAGAAAAGCAGAAACCGAAAAGGAGTAGGAAGCCAAAATGGTGTGGAAGATCAGCGAGGGAAGTGGAGGCTGGAAAAGTTTGAGGAAGATAAAAATGTGTGGGAGGCAAAAAAGGTTGTGAGGCCAAAATAAACCTGTATCATAGATCTGATCAGTCTCATTTTGCTTTCTATTTGGTCTTTGCATCCTCCCCATGTAGTGGATCCACAGATTATTTTGCTGAAGAAAATTGAAGCTTGGCCTAACGAAATTTAGGGACAAATGCTTGTTTATCTTGGCTCTGGTATTATTTCAGCTGATGCTGAGTTTCAGCACTTACCATTTTGGTTTCCTGGCAGAAAGCAGCTCTGTAAATACAAATAAGCTGTAGTGCTGCTTGTCAGTTAAATGCTGGTTACCTTAAAATACTGTCCTTTAAGATCACCTAAATGTCTCCTCAATCCACAGAAGAAACAACGCTCTTATGACTGGTTATGCAATGATTGGAGAAAGTTAGGAGCAGTTTGAGATAACAGAAGGGATAATTTAGACACACTCACGAGGTATTTCTAAATGTGGTGTGTTAAAGTTCCTTAAAACATTTAAGAAAAACATGTGCTGGTGTAATGAAGAAACACAATATCTTTTTTTTTTTCCTCATATAGTTAAAGAATACATGGGCTGATGGTTATGGGCCATTTATATATTTGGGTAAAGCTTTCAGATGTTATTAGTATAAACTAACCTGATTTGAGGTATTTGTATCTTGATGGAAGGAAGAAGCATAAAGGAAAGGAGAGCAAAAAGAAAGAGTCAAACACGAGCTGCACTTCTTGGGCATTGCTGTGGACAGGGCAGGGTGTGGCAGGGGCTGGGAGTCTGGCAGGTGGGACGCGCTGGGAGCCAGCGCTTCAGTGCTGCTCTGGCAGGCTGGTCACGAGGCTCAATGTGAAGAGGAAATGTTGCAAGAGATGTGGTGTTCTGTATGCAAAAGAACTTGCAGCATGAAAGAGGGTTTGATCTCACTCTTCAAACTGAAACCTGGCTGGTTGCCAGGTGTCTGTTGCTGCTCTGAAGTTTCCGGATCTGGGTGGGGACAGGACAGTTCCAACGGTAACCTTGAGTATATTTAACTGGCAGCTGCTGGCATCCAAACCACTGTCTTAGTTCAGCTTGCACTGGGAGGAAAATTCCGCAGAGTGGTTCCGTGTAGGATGGGAATGTGAACTATGTCCAGGCTCTCATCCATGGAACTCAAAAGCTGCCCTCCTCTGTTTGCTTTTTCTGAGAGGGTTTAGTTAAGTTGGCTGTTTGTTGTTGAACACATTTTTACTGGAATGCTAATTGTGTGCCATCAGAATAGGGAGCATCTGTGAAAGAATTGCAATGCTAACTGATTGGAAATACCGAGTGGAAGAAGATCAGTGTTGCTGCAGGGTGAGTGCACATGTCTGGGAAGAAATCTTTTCCAAGCAGTGTAAAAGCAAGCTATTACCTTTCAAGGAAAAATTCAGTTGGGACAGTTCTTGCTTTTTATTTTGGATAGACTAGAAAGGTCAGTTCTGGTAAGAGGTCTAAAAGTAGTTGTCAGCTTGGTACCCGGCTACCTGTTTCAGCAGTGAATTTCTCTGGTTAATCTGTGTGCTAAATTGTCCAAAGTGCTTTTTGGACCACACTTTCTGGCCTCAAACAAATTATCTTAATTGCAAACCACTTGTCAGAACTGATGCGTAGTTAACACAAATGTGACACAGCACTCCTTAGCGCAGAAAATCAGTCAGTGTTTAGTGTAGGCTGGTTTGAGATGTGTAGATTGATGGGGAAGGGGAAGGCTTATCTGGATGAGTAAATGGCACGGCGATGAGTGTGTGAAGTACGCTGCCCCCTCCCGTGTGCCTGCAGTGGGGAGTCCAGGAGCATCAGCCCGTGTTTCTGAGGCACCTCCCAAAAAGTGTCAGTTGCTTGCAATCTTGATGAGTAGCAGAGCACTGTTTAGCTCAGCATGTTTCTGCTGGCAGATTGGGTGTGATGTGGGTCCCCCCATGCTTCTGGTTAGGTAATTTATAGTGCTGCTTCCCTGCCCTTGGAACACTGCAGCTGAGAGGCTGCAGCCTCTGGTGGCATTCCTGGGCCTGTCCGGAGGCTCTGGGTGGGGATACTGTATATGCGTCACTTCTCAAGGAGTTCAGTCTTTGGAGGCACGTGTATGTGCAAAGGGGAGGGCATGAAACAAGCGGCCAGAGAGGCTTAGAGCTTCATCCACACAATTCTCCATGAAATGCCCTTTCTTTATGTGTCTGCCAGGAGGATGTATTCCCCCAATACCTAAGATAGGCTTATACTGACTTGAATTCTGTTTAGAATCATAGAATCACTCAATGGTTTGGGTTAGAATGGCCCTTAAGGATCATCTTGTTCCAATCTCCCTGCCATGGGCAGGGACACATTCTGCTAAACCAATTTAAATTGGTTTCATAGTAGTCCTCCACTCCCTGCCTTGTACCTGAAATAGTATTCGTTTGACTCTTCGGTGACTGAAGTGAAACAAAGTTGGGAGAATAATGATGAAGAAAAAAAGTGTTTTCCATTTGTTTAGTTCTTGAACTGTCTTGTCATAGAGCTGAATGGATTTTAGTCCCAGTCCAGAGGAGGGAGAGGACCAGGACAAGCACAGTGGGACAGAGGACAGGCTGTATCGCAGGAATATGGGCCGCCCGGAGAGGTGGTAGAGTCACTGTCCCTGAAGGTATTTAAGAAGAGACTGGATGTGGCACTGAGTGCCATGGTCTATTAGGCAGGTGTTGTCAAAGGTTGGACTCTGATCTCAAAGGCCTTTTCCAGCGCAGCTTATTCTGTAATTCTGTGATATCAGCTCTCTGGGTCAACAGACAGCAGCCTGGGACTGCAGTCTGGCACCTCAGAGGACAGTTTCTGTGCTCTTTTCACCTTGGACAAGTGTCTATAATGTAATGACGTGGGAATGATGGTCTGTGCAACTGTTCTCTTCTTATGCTACCATGCTCTGATCCTTGGAAGTCAGTGTAAGTTACGAGAAGTTTAAGTTTGCTAGAAGGTTCTGCAGTCATACTGGTGGACTTTTGTCTTCTGATGTGTGGGCTGATTGGCATTAAAGACTCCCAGCACGTGGATCTGGAGCTAGGCCAGTTGTTTGGAACATAAATGGTAATTAGTTGTTTTCTAAATGTTGGCTTTATTATGATTTGCATGACCTCCACTCTGCTGCTTGTGATAGGGATTCCCGAGCTGTAACAGTTATAGCTCCTAAGCAGTACAGGAACACCTGCCTATGGAGTGCCTGCATTGCTGTGCATTACTGTGGGATCAGGGCGGGAAGAGAAAGGCACTGATAAATCCTGCCAGAGTACACACACCTGGACACTGAGCCAGGAGGAGCTGGAATCTGTTCTGCCTCTACCAGAGCAGCGCACAGACTGTCCAGACTGCAAAGTGGGGAGCAGAGCCCAAGTCAGGGGTGTCCAGTTGGGCACTGATGCCTGGAGTGTTTTGCTTTCTCTGAAGCAGATACACCCCTGCCCCTTCCCAGAGCATTGCCATCTGTGGAATGAGGTTGGGAGAGCTAGGGCACTGAGGGCTGGAAGGAGGATGCAGGCATGCCCACTTCTGCACTTCTCTTCACCTGCTGTAAAGCTTCAAACAACTTCTGTGCCTTGTGGGACTCTAACAAGGTGTGTGCATGTGTGGGAATAGGACAAGGTTACTGTGTTGTGGTATCTGCGCACAACCATGATGACAGAGGAAAGGGTAAGGGAGAAGGAAATAATTTTGCTGCCAAAACCTTTTGTGTGAGAGATTAGATCTGGCTGTGAGCCCGTTCTGGGCATATGTGTAGGTTCCTGCAATTTGTAGCTGCTGTTGCTGCCACCACCAGTAGTGGCACCCAAGTAAACTAAATTTAGGAATGCGATCCTGCAACAGAGACTTCAAGAGGCTGTTTCTAGATGGAATTGAAGCTCCATGTGATTTAGTGGACTGTAGCCTCATTGTGAGGGTAGAAGGCAAGCAAAAGTGGTTTGAACTGGAATTCTTTATTGTTGCTAATGCTGTAGTGGGAAGCTGGACTAAATTGTTTTGGAGCTTTGCTCCTTTTTGATACCGTACCAGCACGCTGGGTAAAGGGACTTCACAACCAGCGCTCATCCAGCAGGTGAGCTGGAGCAGCAGAGGCCAGAACAAGTTAGTGCTTGGACAAATGAATTTTGGAAGAGTGGGGTTCAGCCTTGAAGCTACTTGCTTGTATCTATCTACTCCTGTGACCCATCAGCTCTTGCAGGACTTCACCAGAACGTGGAATTTGTCATATCACCAGACAAGTGTGTGCTGCTTGTCACACGCACCAGGAATCCCAAGAATGTGAAGGACTCTCAGATTTCACTTATGTATGTCCTTCTCCTCCTCCTCTAGGGGCTAGTGGAAGGAGAAAAGAAGGTCAGGCTTGACATACAAAGTCAGAGGAATCTGTGGATATATAGCAGATACCGCCTTTCAGTCACTGTACTTTGCCACTCCCACTTCCCCCTCCTTTGTGGAAAGTCTCATTAAAGTGAGCCTCTCTGCCCTGGCTGTCTGAGCCATACATCCATGCACAAATGGCAGATTCTCTTCATTCCAGGCTGCTGACTTCAGGAAGGACTTGCTCTGACAAGCTGGAAATGAGGGCTGGCAGATTCATCTGCAACTCAAAGGCTTTATCTCTCTTAGACACTCTTTCTACCATTTCCCACAAACACTGCTCTGCTCGTAGGAGCTGTTGTACACACAGGATCCATCAGGCACTTATGAATAAAGCTTTACCTTGTGTAACTCTCCTTAGAGTAGGTGATGAAGAATTCATAAAGCAGTTGGCACTGGGCCCACAGCAGAGCTTGTTCTCCTTGTGCTTCAGCGTCTTTATTTGGGGAGTGGTAGGAAGAATCAGCTCAGCCTTTGATTCTCTTGTCCCCCAGCTAATCCCTGGTGTTTTTTCCTTCACAAAAGTCCTACAGTCCAGCCTTTATCTCCCATTTGGACTATTTCCATCAGCTGGTGATGCATCCATCTCCAGCTTCTACAGCATATTCCAGCTGTTCATCATCTTCACCTCTCTTTCCACTCTGGATTCCCACCTTCACTTCTTTCCCACTTCTCTGGGGCAAGCGTGAGTTCTTTGACTTCTTGTTCTCGCTCCACCACAGCCACAGTTTCCCTGCTGTTGCCTCCCAGCATTGTTGCTTCACTGCTGCCCCTGCTCCCTGAGGGATGCCAGCTATGTCCACCTGGTAGGGTTGGTCAGCATGTGTTTTAAGCTGGCTGCTTCTGCTGCATATATAGTCCTCCACTTGGAATATTCACACTCCCTGACCTAGCTCAATCAATTAAGGAACTCTGTGTTCAATAAATCCTTTCCTGGAGTGAAACGTATTTGAGAGATGTAACAATGGTTCTAGAGAGTGTTTGTGCCAGCAAATGCAAGATGGCCAAGCTTCTTTGATTGCTGTTTTTGTTTCAGAATTTGTAATAGAGCAAGTATACTTTTACATTTTTTAGTATTTAACATGTGAAATTGAGATAGCTTTAAGCTTGACACAGTAAGGCGTGCACTCTCTTAAAAAGCTTATCATAAATCGAATTTGAGTAGTCATTGTGGTTGTGACATGATTTCTGCTTAAAAGATATCCTTGATGTCATCATCATATTCTTCCAGAAGCAGCTTGCCAGTGTTATTTTAGGTTGTGGAGGGTGTGTACATGTCTGTAGTTTCTATAAGCCATAAAACCAGTGTCAGATGTCTGCCCAGTACTTCACAGATTTCACAACTGGCTGTTATCAGACAGAACTCTTTTTTTTAATCTGATTTTTGAGAGAGGGCCGTTGTCACAGGGCCTTGACTTAGGGTCCTGTAAGTAACCATGTTGAGCAGAAAAGGAACGCTACTAGTCCCAGCTCCAAGTCCTTTCTCCTGACCATGGGACTGTGTGTTCTGGACATTGTGTGAAAAAAGATTGGTGCAACAAAAGCTCTAATTTCCCTTTATCAAGCTTAATACATGCACAGAGCTCGGGAGCAGTGATATAAGAGAACTGGAGTCAGTGTTGTTGCAGTGAGGAGTTCAGAAAGGAATCTGCATGAAGTACCCAAAGCATTTAACCTCTGTGTTTTATTCATCCTGGAGCAAGTGTAATTTAAAGTGATACCTCTATAATTGATGAAGTATCTTTTTACCATTTGTTTAATTACCAGTTTCAGTGTCTAGAAAGCAGTGGATCAATAATTTACAGTGATGAACTTCCCTGTGTCTCTGTTTTTCTAGTTCAGCCATACAAACAGCAGCTCCTGAAACAAACTCTCAAGTTTTTTGGTGCTTTTCTTTAGGTGATATAAAAGAGCTTACCTGTTTTTCTACCACAGGTGCACTCCAACACTACTGAAGCTGATGGCAGAGCTCACACTGACCTCAGCAAGGCAGGGGTAATCTAGGGCTTACCCTGCATAGTGTATGAGCTCTTAGCTTTTTGCAGCCTCCTCTTATTGTAGAGTGATGAAGGCTGGGCTCATGTTGTTGCTGTAATAGCAAATGATGCTGCTCAGGCAATATGCGTTGCTAGAGCAGAAAGTTTAAGCAAAGGAACAAAAAATGCTGCTTGTGGTTTGTATGTATTTCTTACATTATAGGGTTTGATAACATGTGTTGACTTTTGTATGTGAGGTACCTATTCTTGAGACTCTTGGTCACTTCTTTAAGGTTATATCTTGGATTCTGTCATGCTCCTGCAGCACTTGCTCTCTCCAAGGGGACCTACAGAAACTATACATGTCAAATCAGAGGAAGGAAAGTGTTTCCTTCCCAGTGGGATGAGCCTCCTGACAGTTCCTGTTGTGAACCTGGCTGCCATGGGCAGTAGGGTTTTCTCACGCAAAATCAGAAGATCTAAAGATACCCAGCTTCCACGAGATCTCCAAATGCATGCATTTGTAGCAGGATGTGCCCTTATGTGGAAAGGACTCCCACTTACTCAGTACCTTTCGCTTGTTTGAGGATGTGCTCTTTATATGCATCAGCACAAGTGGATGTTTCCCCTTTCCTGTCTCAGACTCTCAGGGGTGCCAGTCCTCATCTTCCAGTGGAGAACAGGATGCTGTGGGACAGTTGCTATTTCTGTTAATGTCACAACTATCAATTCCTGCTGGACCTCTCATTTGAGTTGGAGATCACAACCCAGAAGTTTTTGTTGTTATAGTAGATGTAAAGGGTCACAAGGAAGGCTCCTGGGTCTCGGATACCTATTGTGTGCCTCAGCAGGGTTTGTGCAGTTTTGAACCACCCAATGCAGGACTTTGAGTAAATTAGACGGAGAAAGAAGGATTTGGACTTAACCGCAGCTGGGGAAGGAATGTTTTCATTCTCTGCATAGCCCATGTTTATCCAGATGTGGAACATGCGTTCCTGAGAACCACAAAGGGATGGATTCCTTGATTACTCTGTAGTGTCTTTGTTTCTGAGTAATTTGATGTTACCGATAATGCAGAAAATCTTGAAAATGCAGTGAGCAGGCAGTTGAAACAGTGTCTTGGAGAGCAGAGATTTCTTACAGTCCAAAGGGGGACTAAGTTGCAAGCCAATGATTTATGTATTTTTTAACATCAGTGTGATTACTGCTTCTTTGACCTTAAAAAAAAATCTTGATTAAATGTAGTTTTGATTCAATAGGAATATCAATTTTTAAACTGCTGGCAAACAATGTTCTGGATTGTTTGATGCCTGCAAGCTGATGCAAGCGGATATGGAAGATATACTTCTGAAATGCCAGCTATTCCAGGCAGCCTGGAATACTTTTGCCAGCATGATGGCAGCTCATCATTCCCTGTGCACTGTTAAGTGATGATACATCTGTGTTAGGAGAAAAATGTTTGTGACTCACAAAAGCGTTAAAGACTGTTCCCTGTGGGCTTTTTGGAGTGCTGTCAGAGTGGTCAGAAAGTTACTTCATACAACACCCTTCATCTGGTGGCTTTTCACCTCCTTTGCAGCAGCAGCAGGACAGGCAGGGGAAAAGGAAGCGACTCGGACATCAGCTGCAGTATCATCTGCCCACGTGCTCAGGATGGTCAGAAGCCCTGGAGCCTGATGAGCTGCCAGGGCGAGCCTGCACTGCCTGCCTGCTTTCCTTCCCTCTGCTCTTGGAAGCTGCTCAGGCCCTTTCTTTAGCATAATCTGGCATTTCTTCAGGTCATTAAATGTTCTTATTTTGGGCTCATGATCTAGTTTTACTCCAGACTGTTGTTGAAACTTTTCCCTTAAACTTTTCATAGGGGACTTATGCCATCACAATAAATGTAAAATGGTCTTTGTACCCTTACAAAGAAGGGTTTAAAGAAGTTCAGTATCACATGTCCCTAATAGTTTTATTAGAACTTATTTATAACTTTTCACTGTCCCAAAACAACTGCCTGCCTTGGGCCTCAGGCCAATAGAGTCATTTTGGGACAGAGGAAAAAAAAAAGTGGTGGAAGTACAAATTGTGCGCCTTTAAAAACTGCTCCACTTGTTTGAACATCTAAAGCATTAAATGTGCCTTTTTTTCTGGGCTCGCAGAACTTGATTCCACTTAGTAACTTGTAGTTTGCTTACACTACTGCTACGTTTGCATTAAAAAAGGGTCACACCCAGAAGGAAAATAAGAACTTGTCAGTCCCAGGTGTATCACCAGCTCCTGGCCTCAGGATGGAGTGTTGCAAGAGTACTTGCAGATTGCAGTTTCTTAAGGAACCTTAAGATATCACATGGCACAAGCCTATGACAGATACAATTACACCAGTACAAAATACTGCGCATAGCAACATTTGCCTGAATTTTGCGTACAAATTATACTGATATCACAGTAATTATACTGATATATGCATCTTCATCCTACTATAAACTCTCCATACTAGAAATTTTGTTACTACAGTAACAGGAGTGGGGGAGGAGGATTAGTTTTTGGGACATCACTCACATACAAACTATTTTATAAACCCCCCCCCCCCAGAATTTAAGGAAATATGTTCTATATGTGATCCTCTTTCCTGGGCTTTTCAGGGAAGTTTTAATCATTTAACCTTTGTTTTTTTGACACTGGAAGCTTGAATATGCTCATAAAATCTAGATATTTCCTCTGCTCCAGTCTCTATAACAGAAAGTTCATGGTTGTGACATTAAACTAGGTGTTCACATTAGCAGTATTCAGGCTTTATGAAAAGGAAAAGCCTCACATTGACTAAAAGAAACAATTTAGTTTGGCTATTTTCGAAGAGGTATTTCCTTTTTAAACTATTTTTCACAGTACCAATTGTCTGAGTTTGGGTGTGGTTAATGCAAAACTGCATTGATGAAAGTTGTCAGTTAAAAGAAAATAGGACAACATGGGACAGGTCAGTCGAGTTTAGTTGTTTCTTATAAAGCAGTTTGATATAGTGGAGAAATTTGTTATTTGGATTTCTGTAGATTGTATGTGTTGGCACAGTTAAGAATAATGTCATTCAGGTGGCCTTCCCTAGGTTTCAGATTTAACCCATTGAAGAAATTAAAGCAACTTAAACTTACTGTTTTAGTGTCAGCAGTTCTAAACAGACAATTCCTATATTTTGAGAAGAATTTTACAATCACTGATGGCACAAGGGGAGACTTGGGATGCTGTCAGTAGAGTATCAGTAGGGATGGTTGAAGTCTGTTTTCAGACTCCCAGTTTCACCCCTGCAATGCTTCTCACCTTTTACACCCAAGTCAAATACCTTATTTCTCCTGCAGCAGATTTTGAAACTGAACCAGCAACTTAATGGCTGCATTCTTGGACTTGGAATGCAAAATAAATAGAGAAGACAGCAGTGTTAAGGCTCAGGCTTAAAGCTGAGACTTCTCACTGACTTAAATACAGAGGGAGCTGGTTCCCAGAAATGTTTTTTTCTAAATTTAACTTTCAGGTGCCGCTGACCACAAGCCATACCAGCAGAGGCCATCTTTTCTGGATTGCTTTATGATTGTTATGGAACAACTATTACATGAGACAAGAGGCATAAGAGTATTTAATACAAGTGCTTTCTTGTAGTCGTTTAAGAGTTATAACCGCTTGTTTTTACCAGTTCTGAAAAAACTTGCCTGGTGCCTGCGCTTGTTTTCCCCCTCATTGTGCAGTCAAGGATGTGAAGTATTTAACAAGACAAAAATTAAAGGTCAGTTTAATAATCTTCAGAAATCAAGATGTCCCTAAAGATAAGTCCCAAATGAAACATCCTCTTGGCACAGAATTGCTCCGTAACCTGGAAAGCTTAAAAGGCCCTTGAGTGCACATCTTTTTTTGACCAGGTATTATGGGGACAAGGGCCAGGTGTGAGCAACTGGTGTAGAACATACCCAAGAGCCTGGTTGCTCTGGAGCAATCCTGGGAAACAGTGAAGAGAATTGGAAATCTCAGCCATGTTCCCCTGGGGACTGTCAAGCTTCTGATGCTGAGATACAGAGAGTGCTCTGCTGTCAAAACTGCTTTATGGTCTCATCAATGAGTCTTTCCTAAGGACAGCCTGGGTTGCCATTTTAAGGCTCTCAGCATGACTTGGCTGTGGCCACTGACCATTGCAGCTCAAGAACGTCTCACACAGCCGACATGAAAGAAAATGGTGGCTGGGATTTGTTCTCATGTTCTTCTAGAAGCTGTGTAATTCTGCAGGGCTGCATTTGGGGATGGGCATAGGATGTAACAGGGCTACAGATACAAAATTGTTTGTATGTTTTGTCACAAACATCGCTTGCTGTCAGGAAAAAAAAAAGTCTGGGTGATAAATCTGTCTAGCAATTTATATTGTGCTTGTTTCTGTGGCAGCTGTGAGACTGTGTCAGATTGTGTTTGCTCAGCAAGCATCCCTGTGCTGGGAGCCAAGAGCTCCTGGCCTTACCCAAAGACAAAGCAGAGATGGAAAGATAGCCCTCCCTGGGCATTACAGGGAGATGGTCCAGTTCCATCACTTTATCCAAATGAAGTCTTCGGGAGCGTTGTTTTAGGAACTACCTTTAATTTGTATAAGGAGGAAAATCTGTCTTTAACTGGGCTTTTGGATTTTGTGTCTGCTGAAGGGACAGTGAAAAGTGTCTGTTAGAGCTCTAGCTCGACACTGGTCCCTCTGCCAGCTCTGCTGGGACATTCACAGCTGCTCTGGGCAGCTCTGCTGCTGAAACCGTTGGCCTGCAAGACATTAATTGCCTATGATTATGTGGGAACATTTGGAAAATTAAGTTAACTGGCTCTTTCCACAGGTGCCCAACATCTTTATATTTTAAAACAAGATGAGTAAGAGAGCTGTCTAGTTCACAAAATGCAGCAGCAAGTCAATGTGCCTCTTGGATGTCCTGCCCAGGAAGGGGAGCTGTCAGCCTTCCTTCTGCATGACCACTGTGCATTTTGTGCTTCAGGACATGGCTGTGTCTTTTCCTACCCTTTCTGGATCAGCAGTGTGCTCAGCCTTGCTTTGCAGGTGCTATTTTGTAGGTTTAAAAGTCTGTCTTTTTTGTGCCATGAAAAAAAACAAGGGCATGAAAGAGGAAGGACATAAGGATGTAACAGCTCTAATTTGTGCATTGAGTTTCTGGTTTGGGCTGTGGGAGAGGATGCTGCTCAAGACAGGAGTCACAGGGTAGATGCTCGCCCTCTCTGTGGAGGGGAGCCCCATTCCACCTGTCGTGTCCGTCCTCAGTGCTCGCTCCTGTCCGTCCTTCTCTTCCAGACTGCAAACAATTTAGTGCTGATCTGGCCTTATATAGTAATTTCCTATTATTAGAAACATTTCCTTGGGATCTTGCTCAGGGAGTAGCAGAGGGAAATCCTGTTTCCTCCATCTAACATGCAGGCAAATCACCCGTGTTCAGTCTTTTCTTGTCTAGTGTTGATGGAACTAGAAGCTTTTGTTATGATATGCTTTCCAGTCTTATGCCCTTTGTAACACTGAGCGTCTTTTCAGAAATGCAGGAAAAGAAATCTGAAGGAACCGTCTGTCACCAGCGGGAGCTGTAAAGTGTTGTCTACAGCCTGTATGTTCCCTGTTCTTTTTCGTCATGTTTTTCTCACTCAGATTTAGTTGTCATAATGCTTTGGAAAACCAGTTCTCTTTTTCATGTTGTTCTGTATGAAAACTAGTGTGCTAGGATGTTTCACCTGTGTGTGTCAGGGATGGCAAAGAGCCAATGACTGTGTTAAAAAAGTGGATCAACTTTTAATTAAGGCTGGAGAAGTTTTTGTTCTGCATGCAATGAGAATGTGTTTTTTAAAGGCGGGATTGGTCACTGAAAGCACAGAGATATGCACGGGCTTTGAACACTTAATTTTTCCTGTGAAAACATTTTTTCCCCTTAAAAGGAAGATGTAGGTCCTGCCACTGGGAATGACTGTTTGGAAAGTCAGTAGAGAGGAATGCACATGAGCTGAACTGAGTCAGGCTGTTTGTATTAACAGCTCCCGCCGAACTGCTCTCCATGTTCTTGCCACAGACACTGCAGGGAAGCTGCTGAAACTGGTCCTGTCAGAGTTGGGGCAGAACAGTCAAAGGGAATTAACTGTTGTTTTTAAACTGTTGAGGTTCGTGCAACAGTTACTGTTGGAATCAGAATGGGCAGAGTGTGTCTGTAAAATCAACTGAAGAGGTGACCGTCTCACAGGCCCATAAAGCGCTGACAGAGCCGTAACATGTGTGAGCAGGAGCAGCCACAGGCATGAGACAAACTGGCATCATATTAAGGGCATGTGGTAATTATAAAGTGGAACTTTGTTCTGATGGTCACTGTCAAAGCCAGTCATCCATTTCTGTTTCACTGGTTCAGCAGAAAGCAACAACAAGGAAAATTTATCCTAATTTGTTAGATTAACCCAGTTTCTGTTTTCTCTCACGTCATAGACCCAGTATTATTGTGTGTGTGCGGGAGCCATAACTAAATATGAGCCCTGCGTATGTGCTTTTTAATCCGCTGCTTCTCAAACACATCCATCATCAGGGCCATCAAAACAGTGAACAGCCCTACAGAGAAAGTGTAGGAATCCAAGGAGAGATGTGCATCTCCATTTTCTATAAAATTCCTTTTTTGTCACTTATTGGTGAAAGACTGTACTTGGGAAGAAAAGAAGTTTAATGTTCTCACTGTCGAAGCTTTCTTGAAACAAATGTAACCAGTATTGACAGTTTTAGGCATTACAAAGCATAAATTAGAATCCAAAACAACAATCTAAATACTCTGTTTGTTCTGGCTTTTGAACCCTTTTGCCCACACCTTAAGTATTTTTAAGGTTTTGTCTGTAATTGTGCAAACACATTCACACGGAGTTGGAGAGTTCAGTCGTCTTGTGATGTCTTGAAGTTTGCAGTAAAATTGAGGAACTTTCACCATCCTGAGGCACCTTTGGAGGGAGTATAATGGACTTTTGATTTAACCTTTCTAGGTGTGCAGTTTAATAAGTGGCCTGGGATGTTGCATCTCCAGGGACCAATGTCATGTGTTCAAACTTGTATTCCTGACTACTTGTTTGGAGCACAGCTGGCTGCTGTTGAAGTGGGGAAAAAGGAAATGCATTAATCCAAACAAAAACAGGGTAGAAAACACAATTCTTAGCAGGACTAAGGGTATGGGGAGGAGGTGCTGCGCTGTTATCAAGCCTATTACAATATAGCATTGCCTCTTTGGCAGGGTGTTTATTTATCCAGTTATCCTGCAGTCGCATGCTCATCGTCTGCTGGAACAGGGCTTTTTTCCAGAGCAGTGGGACAAATGTCGTTCACAATCTTCAGTTCCTTCTATAGAGTGCCTTAAGAATGTGGCATTTTAATCAATTTTGGATTAGTATAATCTGGACAGCAGCACGGGGATGACAGGTTAAGTTTCTGTTTTTTGGTGAAGACGTTCCTCTGAGCTGTCAGAGGAAGGACTCTCGAATTCCTAGCCTGTTTAGAGTGGCTTCTTTCCCATGGTATCTTTACCAAGTGCTTTCTAATTATGGAATGCGTGTTATTCTGTAGTTCTTTTGCAATGAGTATTATAAAAACCCAGAAAAAAAGGTTGATAGATGGACTTGACATCTTTTGCTTTTGGAATAATGTAGGTGTGATTCATGTTGATTTTTTAATAGCGTAAACCCAAGCCAGCATCTCATACCTCCAGATTTATATTGTGTAGTGGAATCTGCACGGCATAGGGCAAGACTGGTTTGCTGATGTTGGTTGCACAGGGCCAAACTTGTTTTAGTTTTCAGCAGAGCCACTGCTTGTGGGTGTAGCTCAGCAAGTGACGCTCGGCTCTGGGAGCCAGGGCTGACAGGAAAGGTTTCCAGCCCCCTTGCTTTGAATGTGAAATTTTATGCAGGTAATCAGCTGCTTATCAGCACTGAGCAGAGCAATCCCAGTGCTCTAATCCATGGTTTGTATGAGTCACTTCTAACTGGTGAGGCCTGGAAAACTTGATTCATACCTCTGCCTGTAGTTGCCTGTTGTAGTGATCCAGACCTTGCCAGCCATCCTCAGCAGAAATCACAGACAAGGGCTGGGCTCTGCTGCTGGAAAAGAAGAGTCTGGTTTTATCATCTTAATGATAACAGGATTGAGATATTTTAAAGTAAAATTATGCTGGTTATCTCTGCTTTCCAACTATTTTTGCTTCTCCTAATTTAGGCTAACCCACATGCAGGAGTGTTTTCCTCGACAACGAAAATTGGGCATTGGTTTGACTGCAATAAAAAAAGCACTCTGAGTAAAGCTCTTCCCAGTGAATAAATACATAAAAGGGTTCTTGTGCATTTAAAAAAGAAGATAAAAAAGCCAAAGGAAATGTGTAAAAAACATACTTATGAATATTGGGCTGTTGTCTGCTCTTATGTGGCATTTTCAGTGATGAAATGTGTTCTAAGAAGTGTTAGAAGGTGTAAACTAGGGAAAGGAAGGCACTTATGTGAAGATAACTGCTAGTACTTTAAATTGTAACGGGACTTTTACTGACTCTGTTTGGCTATAACTGGGTTGATTTGAGGAGCGATGGTGGAGCACTGACGTTCTCCTCCTGAAGGTTTAGGGCCAACAAGCTGCGCCTTTAATTATATTTGGAAAACTCCTGGCTTGGGGCTCACTGTTGTGATTCAGTAATGGCTGATGTGTCTCACTTTGGGTAAGGTAGCTTATTTTACCTTTGATCTTCCTTGTGCTCCTGAACCGAGATGGGCTTGGAATGTTATTCTTTTCTTTCAGTGTTCAGGCAGACCAAGGCTAAACCCAGCTCTGAAATGTGTCCTGTGGTTGCCGCTGCTAATGATTCACCCAAATGATTGATGATAAGTGAATAAAAATCCTGCCAAATACAGTTGCTCCACAGCGCTGCCAGGAGCCAAGCTCTGTCACGAACCCTTGTCACATTCTGCCTGTGCTGAGGGACATCCATGGTAGCGCGGGATCTTCGGGATCGATGCCGTGGGCCAGGGCTGGTTAGAGGGGAGTGCTGCACCCAGCCACTAACAACATCTGCTGTGTGTGTTTGGATTTAAACAGCCTCCTGAGCAGTGGCCATGCATGACCTTGTTGGACTTTACTTTGAAGCTTTTTTTGCTTAAAGTCTTTTTACTGTAGAGCTTGACTTTATTGTTTCTGTGACAGAACTTGAAAAGGATGCATTTTGAAAAGAAGGAAAAAAACCAAACCAAAGAAACAAAACCCCTTTTAAGCAGACCTGACTGCACGTAGTGCCAGTCATGAAACATCAGCAGTTGAGCTGGGGAATCATTTCATGGCTTCATCTTTCATTGTTATGGTTACAGAATCTGCCTGATAGCCCATGATGGGAACTACCTGAAACACGTAACGGTGGTACCTTTTGGCTGGGATTTGTAACAGATCTGTAGCTTTATTTGCTATATTTGTAATTCATCTTAGTATGAATACATGGTTTAGTCCAACAAAATAATTAATAGAATAATGAAATTATTTTAGGTTGAAGGGACCTGTGGAGATCTCTGGTCCAACCGCACTTCCAAGCAGGGCCAATTTAGATCAGGTTGCTCAGGCATTGTCTGATTGAGTCTTAAATATCTCCAAGGATGGAGTTTCACAACTTCTTGGGCCCCCTGTTCCAGTTTTTGACAACATTCACTGGGAAAAAAATTTCCCAGTAACTCATTGGAATTTCCCTTCTTCCAGCTTGTGCCCACTGTGTCTCATTCTTTCACTTTCCACCTAATGCTAGGGAAGGTTGTGTATACAGTTTTTTTTGTCAAAATACCCTTAGCTCTGAGTGGGGTTTTTCACACTTGTGGTATAGCTGTGGCCATAAATATTTTTGGTGAGACCGAACACTGATGGGCTCAGACAGCAAAATATGCTACTTATGTTTGCACAGGCTGGGGGCTCAGTGCAGCAGTGGCTGGAGCGTGCCCTATTAGAAGAGTCTTACTTGGTATTCCAGATTATTTTGCGATGGAGACTTCAAGGACCTCCATATGAAGTGGGTGTTTTTAGGGGGTGGATGCCTCAAAATTAACCTGGAATAAATTACTGCTGAACCACTATGCTAAAGCTAGGCTGGACAGGGCTTGGAGCAACCTGGTCTAGTGGAAGATGTGTCCCTGCCCATGACAGGAAATTGCAACTATGTGGTCTTTAAGGTTCCTTCCAACACAAACCATTCTGATTCTTAGTGCTTTCAAGGGGCGACAACATCCGACCCCTTGTGGTCCTTTGATTTGCTGAGAGGCTGATCACAAGTATAATTTTAAGCGCAGGAATTTTGCTGTGGTGGGGGTGAGTTGGGAGTGGGTTGGGGAGCCCTCTCCATGCTGCTATTTCAGTACAATAACACGCTGTACCGAAGCATATCCTGTCAGTTTGCTGTGGTTTGTATGCTGGGCTCTGCACCAGGTTTTCCAGCGCCTGTGATTACTTTTCTTTCTGTTTTCCCCTGTCATTGGGCAGCGGGAACTCTGCAGGCAGAGCACAGCTGACTTCCCTTGGACTGCCTCTCATGATCTGTGCATATGTCTGGTATATCCTTGTTGGGAGGGGAGGAGAGTTCTTCTCCTTCTCCTTGGAAAACGCCCTCTCCAGGATGCTCCAGTAGGAGCTGGTGGGAGGGAAGGAGTTCTGACTGCACTGAAAATGTAATAAAAAAAAAAAAAAGGGAACTGACAGAAGAGAAAACTTGTCCTCAGATTGCCGCTTTTTGCAGGAGCGTAAACTAAGTCTCTGCAAGTGCTGCAGGATCTGCTGGAGGCAAAAATGAAGTTCAGAGGCGGGGTAAGATTTATTTAATTCTTTTGGTGGTTTCACAGCTTTTAGGTGTGTATCTGGCCCGAGAAGAAGGAAGATACATTTTCAGGGTTTCAGCATGAAAGTGAAATGCTTCAGCCTGCTTTGCAAAAGACCGCTTCATTGGAAAGTTATATGAAAGCAGGTGAAATAGAATAAAAATACTAGGACATACTGTTTGGAGGAGGAAGCCAAGGTGGGAGTTGAGAAAGTGGGAAGAGAGGGGGAAAGTTGTACCCTTGGTTAGGAGAGAAGAAAGGGTGGAGCTTTTGCTTGGGTGGAAGGGGTATGAGGTTGTGAGGGTACCATCCTGGTGCTGGGGTCTGCTCCTGCCCTTCGCAGGGACCTAGGCTTCTCCCTCTGTGACTGCCATCCTAGGGAACGGCAGGCAGTACCTGCTTAAGGACTCATTGCAACTCAGTTCCTCCTGGAATTTACTTTAGGAAAACTTTGTCCATGTTTTAGCAACAACCAGAATGCCTGGCTCTGTGTACTGCGTCTGCTGCAGCAGGACAGCCCAGGGAGCTTGGGAAGATGAATTCGTGGAAAAGATAGAGAGGACTAGGATTCTTACCTGGAAAAAGAGATAAGCAGGAGAGGAAGAAAAAAATAACATGTCCAACAGTGCCACAGAGAAGGCAGATTGTGAGCTCCCTTTTCTGTGTTGTAGCATAGGAAGAGGGATATTCAGTTAAGTTGCCAGAAATGCAGAGATTATTTTCATACAGTGTATAATTGAGCCATGAAATTCACTGGCTGTGGAAGATGTTGAGGTCCAGAAGGAAGGAGCGTTATAAAAAATGTGTGGGTTTTTTGACTACTCAAGGCTTTAATTGGTAAACTTACCAAATTTAGGAAAAGAATGATTGAAAACAATGTCTGTAGATTTAAGCAATTCTCTGTTGAAGGTAGGTTAGCATGGGGCTGCAGTATCCCATACCTGCTCAATCCAGAGATCCTTGCATGTTTTCCTGAATAGTGTGGTGTGTTGACCATTGTCTAAGAAAGGGTCTTAGTGATGAAGGGAAGAGCAGAGCTTTTGGAGGACCTGCTGAATCTCTCCGTACAGCAGCACATCCAAAGGTGGAGATGGCAGGGATTGAGAGGTTTGTGCTGGGATTTTCATTGGCAAGGAGGATGCTGGAGCCAGTAAACCTCTGTACTGCTGTGGGTATGGAGAAAAGTTGCCTGATGTGATAGCTGAGAATGTGATAGGCAGCGATGTTGTCTGAGGTGGTGGTTGATATTCTCCGAGTGAATATGTGGGTGTGGAAGTGCCCTTGACGTGCCCCAGGAATGCACTGGAGCGCTGGTTTCTTTGGAAAGCTTTACTCTCTTTGAAAGACGTCGTAGTCTGAAATGGTTGTGTGGGCTGCGTGGAACGCAGTGGGGAAGGAGGGAAGGGCAGTACTGTCATCAGCAACACCTTGTAACCAGCAGCATCTTGTGACCTCTGTTCGGGAGCAGATACATCAGCTCCCTAAATATAGAAATTCAGTGTATTCACTTTTCCAGCCCCAGCGATCTTTCTGGTTTATCCTAGTTCATTTTTCTTACTGCTATTTTACTTTTAGCCTGTTGATTGAAATATCAACATTAGTCCTCTTAAGAGTAAACATTTTTCCTCTCCTTCAAACCAGATTTTACAACTACCTTTTCCTTTTCACTGCAAATTGCTTCTCTTCCTACCTTATCCTGCTGCAAAGTAAAATGCAGAAAATCTAATTATGTTTTACACATTGAACTATTGATATTACCTGCTTACCGTGCATATCTCCATGGCTTTCTTTGGTTTCTGGTCCATCATAATTTGCATTTTTTAATTTCCATTTGAGCTCCTTATACGGATTCTTACTATTCTAAATCTTGCAGATATCAAATATCATTGATTAATATGAGTCATAATTAATTACAGCAACATCTGCACCCTCCATTACTCTTTTTCAAAACTTTAAATTTTGCATTCACAGTTCTGATTCTCCACGACTTACCTGCATTTGATAAATAGTTAAAATAATTCCCACAGTGTGATCTGTTGCTCACATTTCCTGTTCTGCTTTGCATTTTGGGGTGGGAGATTAAATGGCTCCATAGCTTGGAAAGTGAGGGAGGCAGAACTTTGACTTCGAGGCAGTTTGCTAGTGAGGATGTAACAAATCTTTGTGAGATCAGAATAAACTGGCTTCCTCTTTATTTCAAATCATTTTAGTTTTTAAAGTATTTAATTTTTTCCCTACTTAAAATATGGAAGACTTCAAAATAATTACTTTACAAGAATTAGTCAAGGATGTGGCATTTCTATTTCTTTAATATTCTTTTTGAATGATGTATTCCATAGTTAAATCCTTTCAACATCTGGTTTAGGATGGGGAGGGAAGTATCAGAGAGGGAGAAACAGATTCTGAGCATGACAAGTGCTCCCTGACTCCAGACATTCCGTTGCTGGTTATGTGACTCTAAAAGAAGCAAAAATAAAATTGATTCTGCTATAAATGGTCCTTGAGTGGCAGCTGCTGACATGGTAACTTTTTTTGCAAGTCAGTGTTGTTCCCTTTCACTCTGCTGGTCTGTGTTTTCAGAGTCATTACCTGGTTTTCATCCCAGTCCATCTCACAGTTCTGATTTTTCTCACGTTGTCTTTCGGGAAATCGCTTAAAAAGCAAAATAAAATATTTCGTTTTGTTATTTAATTTTTTTTCACTAAACAAGCCAAATATGTGTCATATGAATTATTAGCTCAGGTGGCTCCAGAGGGCAGACAAATCCACATGGTTGGTTGCAGACGATTTTTGTGGGAGACCCAGAGCTGCCACTCCGGGAACCTGCTTTCCCACCCAGCTGTTGACTAACAGACTTGTGTCCAAAATGTGCTTCTGATTTTTCAGCATGGCAGGAGGGTCCTAAGTGGCTGCACTTCAGTCTGTCAGGGATTCACTGGCAGGCAACAAGTGCTTGATTAAGGTCCGTTGATTCCAGTCCATCTCTGTTATTTTCATTATTGCTTTCTCCATGCAAGAGGAAAGAGGAGCTATCCAATTCTGCACCTCGGGATTTGAGGCCCTGCATAAAACAGTTGTTACCTATCTGCTCTGCTGTCCAGGCCAAGCCATGTCCAAATCCTTTCCCAGGCTTTATCAATGGAATTTTTTTTCCCTCCTGCAGCTTTGGCATGGCAGTGAACAATGTCAATCTGTCCAGGAGACAAACGTTTTTTAACCGCCACCTCCCCACAAGAAGTTCATTCTTGGTTCAGACTTGTATTGTCTTCCAGAATCTAATCGGAATTTCCCTTCCTACTCACATTTGATTCTTGGCGGTTGTTCCGTTCCCGGCTTTGTAACTATTCCTGGAACCTTCAGATCAATCATCTTTCACTTGATACCACGATAAAGGTGCCTCTTTCCATATGGCACTCGCTTCCTGTGGTTGTTTTAGTGCAAGTCTCCTAAATGGATACAAGCTAATCTGTAAAAATACATTGCCGGAAGAAAATATTAGAAGATACATTTTTAGATGTTGAAGCAGAAATCCTGTTCATGGTGGGACATTTCTTTCTAATTACGAAGTTTCCCTGCTCCATCCAAGACCGTTCATTTTGAGAACTCCAGGTGTTTTCGTGTGCGTCACTCGTGGATGCTTCAGGATGGACTGGAAGTTGCTGGTGCTCCAAGTGGCCAGCAGCACCTGTGTGTCTGGAATTGCTGTGACAACAGGAACCACTTGGATACCCCTCTGGGATTGAGTCCTTCCTACACCTGTGGAGTTCCTGGGTATTCCGTGGCCATGGACCAGCTGATGGACAAAACCAGGGGGAGTTTCTGGCTTTGTTCACATCAGCCCTGAACCCCTGTGATCAGGGTAGAGTTGCCCTCTATCTTTCAGCACAAAAGGAAGTTTCTCTAATATCCTCAAGCTGGCTGACTCCAATACTTTGTATTTTGTTGTGCAGAGCAAAAGGTCCTGTTTTTCATTGTTGATGTGTATTAGCTTTCCAAGTCCTAAGCAGAGGGAAGACTTTATCATACTTCGGCATTTAGTTTAAGAGAGAAAATGTGTATTTACACTTTCACAATACCTTGTCAGCGATTTACTGGTTCGATTTAGGAAACTCTTTGGTATGGTCTTGAGTGGTTCTGTACTCCCAGGAGCTTGAAGGTATTTTCTGGTCTTGTTGACTCTTGTATGAAAACAAAGGAAGGCTGGAACCTCAGCCAGTGTAAACCTGGCTCTGCAGGCTGCATTCAGCAGCACCAATTTACACCAGCAGGTGTAAATTTCATCACAGGTAGGAAAAAGGCATGTGGCAGTAGTAGCGTGTTAGTAATTGCACTGTCTTGGTCCCCACCGTTTGGGAGTGACGGCTTTTCCCTTCTTGGCAGGGATCCACTGTTGTGCTTACCATTCTGGAGAAGAGATTAAAAGCAAAGAGCGGGTTAAATTAGTGTGGGAATGAATCCCTTGAAATGGTATCATGGGGCAGGTTTGAGAAATGTGGTGGCAAAAGTCAGTTTGTACCTTTCTCAGGTAGGAGAGACCTTCAGGACAGTGGGCGTAGTGCAGGATGAAAGGCGAGTTGGAGGGGAGGCTCAAGCACTCCCCAGACCTCAGTCACCAGGATCTCATGGAGATAGCTCAGATTTTTACAGTTCCCTGTTTGCAGCCTGTGCTGGGTGTGCCATTAGCAGTGTGTGTGCGTCCTGCAAAGCTTGGGATCCTCAGCCCCCTAGGATTCCTTTTGATCCCTGTAGGCTGGGCTAAGATGCTCATGGTGGAGCTGACCCAGATAACTTACTGTCAGTGGGCACCTGTGCTCCTTTCCTCCTTTGCCTGGGTCTGATGCTCCCCTCTCCCATGGGAAGGTGATCCAGCTCACACCCTGGACAGAAAACTACCAATTTCTTTCTTCATGGTCTTTGTTTTACTGATTTAGTGAGTTGCATTGGTTTGTCTTAGAGTCAGGTCATCGTGTAAACTGGTGCCAGGGAGGCAGCAAAGCCCAGAGGAGAGAATGTGTTCAGGTTGGTGCTGAGCTTTAGGCTACACCTGACCTGTCTCTTAGGTGGGCATTTCACAAGCATTTAAAGACAGCAGGAACTGGTCCTGCAGCTGAATTCTTGCTCATCCCTGACTGTGCTGTGATTCCCCATTGCCATATCTGTGGGCACTGTGAGTGATTATGTGTGGAACTAGTGTGGAAAAATGACCTGAATTGAAGCAATAAAAAAAATAAATCTGAGTTAGTTTTAATCCCTGTCAGATTTCCAGTCTGTCTAATTGCACAAGCCAAAGGGTGCAGGTGCACAGTGGGCAGAAGGGATGGTCCCTCCTCCTGTTCTCACTGTCACAAGGGCTTGTCCACCACTGTGCTCTCTTAGCAGCGTCCCGATAAACTGATTTTCACCACAAGGAAGGGTCTAGTCAGACTCACGGCCTGTGTTCTCCTGATTATCTGCAGTACACCCCCCCTGCCACAGGGCTTTTGGAGTTGTCCAAGCTGATCTCTTGCCTAGCACGTGGCAGAGGATGTTGTAAGTGAACTTTGCATCAGCCAGAGGAGGTTTGGCACAGAGAAATCTCTACTGCAGAGTCTCCAAGGGACCCGGTCCTGTCCATAGGCAAACTGCTTTAATGGTTTATTAGCTCCACTGCAACATATTTTGCCCCCCCAGTGTGGGTTTTCTGGCATTAATTTACAGCCACCAGATTTGGTGTCTGCCTGCTAACAGAAAATAACTAACATTTTTGTTACTTTAATGTATTCAGTGCCTCACTGTCACACTCATCATTTAGTAGGAACATACGGTCATCACTGTGATTATTTTTTCCTAAACAGTGACTTCTTTCCCTGTTTCCTTCCTTCTGCATTAATGTTCTCCTTCCATTTTGCAAAAAGGATTTATTTTCACCTCCTTTTACATTGCATCTGTTGAAGTTATTGGCAGTCAAACAGTTAACATTGACGTTTGAAGCTGGTGGCAGACTTGGACATAGGCAGTAAAGCAAATGAGCAAGTGCTGGCACTGAGAAGTGCCTGTTGCTCAGCTGTGGGTTATGGCTGATGTTTATATTTGCATTGAACTTGGGCTTGGGAGGGTACAGCACTGAGTAAAGGTTCTAGTCTGGAGAATCTGACTGCTTCATGTCCCCCGATAGGTAACCTGGTCACATTTAATTATTGCCAAAAAGTTGCATTTAGTTCTCTTGCTTTAGTGTTTTTTGTTCTTTTCAAACTGACTGAAAATTTGAGGTAGTTATTTTGTTCTCACGGAGAGTGCTTGGAGTTGAATGAGAAGACAAAAAGTGTGGAAGAAACCGGAAGTTACTTGGCCTTAAATGCCTGTCTTGGGGGAGCGGCTGAAGCACAATTCTGTGTGCTGTAAGTGGGATGGGTTGGCTCTTCCTTCTCCTGGATGTGGACAGCTGGTTCACTTTGTCCTGGGCTGAGGGAGTGGCTGATGGAAGAGCTGCTGAGGCTGTTCAGTGACGTTTTCTGTAAAAGTCTTTAGAATTATATAAACTTGGATTAGCTGTGCAAGGGTGGAAGTTTCTCCTCAGTAAGTTTTGAGGCAGCTGTGTTTTAAGGCTGTAGTTATAAACTTAGCCACTTGAAAAGTAGTTATTTTCTTTTGGTTTTGTCTTTGTTCCCATTATCTTGTCCAAAACCTGCTCCAGGATTGCACTGCTCTGATAAGATTCTAATTTCTAGGCAGAATTTATTTATTGTGATTTTTCTCTGTTTCTTTTGCCAGTGTTATCCTTTATCTCACCATCCTCCTTCTCCAGGGGTTATCCATTTTCTCTTCACCTTGGCTAGCAGGGTAGAATCAAAAAACAAAGTATTTAGCTTGGAAAATTGGGGGCATTTTGGAAAGATTACATGATGACATTATCTGCAGAATTCCTCCCAGACTGGGTCTTTCCAAGCTTAGAACTCAGGCCTTCCAGACCATGAAACTAAAAAATAAAAGATGTTTCTTTGTAGTATTTTAGCCATTAGGGTGGATCCAGATTTGAGGTTTCCAGAAGGAACTAATTTTCCTATCTGAAACCTGCTGATTTTATGCAATCACTTCTGCCCAGGCACTGGACTTAGGGGGAGGAAGCCAATTATAACTTGTAGAAATAGGCAAAACTGCGTTTACCAATCATTTACCAAATCAGAAACATCATTTACCAGTAGATGATTGGTAAGTCAAAACAACTGCAGTCTGAAGGAATTTACACCCGTTTAGACCCAAATTTTATGCTTAAAAGGACCTTACCTTTATTACTGTTTAACAAAACTTCGGGTAAATTTTCCTCTGTCAAAGGCTGGTTTGGTTTTTTTTCCCTTGCACACCATCAGTCCCTGCACTCTGACCACTATTATATCCTGAGAAGGAGCAGAAAGAAGAAAACCAGACAGTGTGAGTCAGCAAAAGTCACCTACATCATCGTGTAGGGTTTTGGGGCTGGACTGCATTACTGAGGGTCCAACATTCCCAGCTGATGATGCTGCTGCAGGAGAGGGTGTCTGTCCGTTGCTGTTGGTGTGTGAGTGCCTGTGGTGTTTGTGGCAGGGGTGGCAACATCACAGAATGGAACAATATTCCTTGCAATGCATTAGGGAAATGCATTAGGGATATGATTTAGGAGAAGAGTTGCTTGCTGTGAGGAGTTTGCAAAATAAGAATTTAAGAATATGATAAGGAAATGCAGACAGGTGTGAAGCAAATGGTTTAACATGTTGTATCTCCTGTCTCTGGTTTCTGTGGTGTCTTTCATCTTCTACACCTTGTGTATCATCTGTCTATTTTGTAGAGATTTACCAGGCAAGTAGCAACTGAGTCACCACTTGGTGCACATTTCCCCTCCCTGTTTTAGTATGTGAGGCTGAGTGAAGTCAGAAGTCAGCCGATGAGTGTTTTCCAAAGATGGTTGTGTCTGAACCCACGTCACATTGAAAATGTAACCTTTAAAAGAGGGTCAGGGAACAGAAGTTGCTTGATGCATGTTAGTGTCACAGTCTGAATTCAGTGGCGTGGGATGCAGAAATGCTCATTTCTCATTTCTTCTAAATTTTTTCAGAATTGTCCCATTGGGTATCTTGCTGCAGCTTTTAAATTGGCCAGCAATATGAAGCTGTTTGCTTATGAGATGAATCACCATTAGTCATGAAAGATTCCTTACCTCGAAACGGCTTCCTGTTGTGAAATGAGAGAGAGAAGTGGAGGGAACACATTTCAGTCTCACTCCAGCTAAAGGATGCCTGGGAAAGGAAATCCAAGTTTAATTCTCTTTATCAAATGCTTGTTTAATTGGTTGATTTAAAGTTATTGGAAATTTAGCCATAACTTTTTCCCTAATGCTGGCTTGTCTTCCATCGAAGCAGTTAGTATAAACCAAGTGATAAAGTGCTGGTGTACACTGAACAGCATCTTCAGCAGTAGCAGTGGGATTATTCTAATATCCATGGTTGTCCATGGGTAATTGTGGTTCTTGTGAATGGGGAGGACTGCATGGAACCCACAGATATCCATCCCAACCTTCCTCTGGTCTCGGCTGCAGGGATTAGGAGCTAACGGCATCCGGCTGACCATGGAGAGCGCTCTGACCGCCCGGGACCGTGTAGGGGTGCAGGATTTTGTCCTGCTGGAGAACTTCACCAGCGAGGCAGCGTTCATTGAAAACCTGCGGAAACGCTTCAAGGAGAACCTGATCTATGTGAGTAGCAGTGAGCATCCCAAGCATCCCAGGGCAACGTTTGGCCTTCGGAGAAGTCTGAGCTCTCAGACTGTCACCAGACTGTCTGTAACTTCCCTGCTCTTTGTTCTCTCCTTCAGACCTACATTGGCTCTGTTCTGGTGTCTGTTAATCCATACAAGGAACTGGAAATCTACAGCAAACAGAGCATGGAGCGGTACCGTGGTGTCAGCTTCTATGAAGTTTCCCCTCACCTGTGAGTGACCTGTGGGTAACAGAGCAGTTTGTGCCGTTCCCATGCAGATATGAGCAGCAATGACACGTGCAAGTACGACTTTTCCTTGCACTAAAAATCCTAGGGACATACAGGATCCTCTGGAGGGTGTGGTGTATGGCTTTCTCTATTCCTGTTCCTGTCTCCAAAGAGGATGAGTTGCTGTTGAGAGAGCAGTATTTGGAAAGGGAGTTGGTTCCTTCCTGGCTGGAGGAAGAGAGTTGCTTCCCCCTGGCAGGACAGAAGTTCATTGCTCCAGGGTTACCTGGGGTCTCCGTGTCCAGGCAGTAAGTTTCCCCAGCACAGGGCTTAACCAGGGGAAATAGTGTGTCTGCTGTGTGGGGGTTTCTTTCCTACCTCTGCTGGTACTGCCTGACCAGTATTTATCTAGTATTTCCCTTGTTGCTAAGATACTGTCAGCCTGTTGGAACAAGGAATGTATTTATTTACATGGTCTGGCCTCGTGACCATTCCCAATTGCCCAGTAAAAAAAATAAAATTGAGGTTTAGAGTTATTTTTGAAAGCATTGAATTTTTTTGTCGGGCTGAAAGAAAAAGTTGACTGAGAGCTGAGGCCACATGGCTTCAAAATGTTTTCTTTCAGGACCAAGGGCCAAATTCTGAGCACCTCTCGGAGGGGTTTTTATATTGTGTTCTGTTTTGGGGTTTTTTAAAGAGGTCTTGGAAGAGTAAATGATATTATTTTTAAGTGAACTGTTCGGGTTGTTTCTTATTGCTGGCACATTGCCCAGGAGAGTAAACAAAACAGAATGCACTGCAAGCACAGAGAGGGAACACCATTACTTGGTAAAGTCTGAACACTTGAAGTTGTATTTTTTATGGTAAAAATGTGGTTTTTATCCTGTGAACCGATAGCGGGGAAAATTAAACCTGAAAAAACCTGCGTTCAAACCTTCTCAGTTCTCCCCTGGGTCTAGATGTGCCACGGGTTTCTGTGTCCTTCGATGAGTTTTGGGACTCTCTGGAAAATCCCTGAAACTGTGCCTCCGTTTCTGTATGTGCAGTAGGTACAGGACTGAGGATGACGGCAAATTCATGGGTAACATGAAGTATTAAGGAGATGTGCTTTAATTCCTGCATGTGCTGCACTTAACATCAGAGAGCAGCTGATTATTTCTTATGCTGTTCTCTTTTCTTTCAACTAGTCCCATAAGAAGTTGTAAAACATGCAGCTCGTAAGTAAACCCTGGAGGACTGTGGTGCTGATACCACTGCTGCTCCCACTGGGAAAACAGTATTTTTCTTAACTGTTTTTACCATTCCATTAGACCCCATTGCATTATTTGATTATTTGTGCATTTAAAATTACTGTGAGGAGCATCAAGATGCCCCGTCTGCAGTATGGTGCTCTGGGCTTCTCCTTTTGCAGTAATTCAGGTACCTTTCTTCCTCTAGAAAGTCAAAATGCTTCAAGCTGTCTATTCCAGTGTCAAACTAGTGTAAGTATAGGCCTGACCTCTGGGTTCTCTGGGAAGTGCGTCTCATTCGAAGGAAGAAAGTTATCCCTACGGGCTTGGAACAGGGCATGCTTCACGGGGATCTGTCATGTCCTGTCCTGTTTATGGCCTGCTAGGGGGTTTGGAGGTGGGAGCTGCAAATGGGACCATAAACATCTTTAACTAAAGTGATTCTGTATGTGCTGTGCGTGACTGCTGAAGCTCACGGTGCCATAAACCACCCCATAAAGACACACAGTCTAGAGGCAGTTCTTCAAATTTAAATTAAATTTAATTTTAATCAGTTGTTTTCAAAATACTCCAGAGACAGAGTTTGGATGGGAAGACAAGGATGTGATGTATTTAGCGGGGTAACTGTGGAGTTGTGTTGATAAGTAGCTCATTGGTGTTGCCTTCGCACCACGTATTAATAGACTTGAGAAGGCCACAGCTGTTACTTTGGTGTGATTATTTCTAATTAATTTCACAGCATGAGAGGTTAAAAAAAGAAAGGAAAATAAAAAAGAAAAGAAAAGCTACTAAAAGGTTGCCAAGTGTATGAAGACAGCATATCTATTTGATCACCATATGTAAGACAACTGAAAATGGTGTTATGGAGGTTGTCTTAGATGAGTGTGTTGTGAAGGGCTGTCGCTTCTCTTACCCTCTCCCATTGTCCTTTCCCTCTCCCTCTGTGTGCAGTTGCCACCATTGTCACTCATCCTTCTGCTGTCTGGTATTTTAAGTGTGTGTAACCTTTGGTATGAGATCCTGTCTGGTCTCTGAGGGGCAGGAAGAGAGAATGGAAAGAAAAAGCAGCAAAGGAGGAAGCAGGAGGGGCAGGGCCAGCAGCAAGAGACTCTGGGTGTGCAGGCAGGAGGTGTTTTCGGCAGTGCTTGGCCTAAGGTGGAGGGTAGCTGAGGGAGCCTGCAGGATACTCCTTGGTCTGGCATGGCTTATCCAGTTCTTCCCACCATCCAAGAGAAGCTGTGAGACGTTGGGCTGCTCTGGAGACACATTACAGGAGTCACCCAAATAGCAAAGTGCAGTTGTGACCCTCAGAGTGTGTCATCGCCTAAAAGATAAGAATAAACACCACCGGAAAACAAGGTGTTTCCTGAACATAAAGCTTTTTTGTCCTGTGGGACCAATGTTGAGAGATCATGTATATTTAGAAAAGTGGATCTGCACCATTTAGTTGACTTCTACAGAAACTTTTCTTATCAGAGAGAGTGAATTTATAGAGGAATTTGGTAATTTTTGCTGTCACCCTGCAGAAACTTGGCTCAGTGGTTAAAATTTGAATGGAGTGATCTCTTGTGTCATTACCAGTGCACAGAAGTGAGATTGTGTCACCCCGCCCGAGGACTGGGGCAGATGCTTCTTTTCGGATGTCTCTGCCCCGAGCTCTCAGTGTGGGATCTTCCTTGCTGAGCGCTCTCTGCCCTTCACCTGGGGAGCCGCACTGACGCCTGGCTGTTGCTGTCCCTTAGCTACGCGATTGCAGACAACTCGTACCGCTCCCTGCGGACGGAGAGGAAGGATCAGTGCATCCTCATCTCCGGGGAGAGCGGCGCTGGCAAGACGGAGGCCACCAAGAAGATCCTGCAGTATTACGCCGTTACCTGCCCCGCCAGCCAGCAGGTGGAGACCGTGAAGGACCGACTGCTTCAGTCCAACCCAGTGCTGGAGGTAACTCCCACGGAAAGCCGGGGCTGAGTCACAGCAGCTCACATTTTCCAGCGGAGGTGGGGAGACAGTGGGGCCCCATGGGGCAGGACAGGTCAGAGCGCGTGTCCTGGGAACGCTGGGTCATGGCGTGTGGGCAGATCATCTGCTCTGCACACGGGGGAATCCCCCTCTGATTCCAAGCCAGAGTGATGGCTCACTTGATCCGTTCCACTCCAGGAATTCTGGCTTGGCTGGGCTGCACGGAGGGACGGGAGTTTGGTGTGGGAAGAGCTCTGCTCCACTGGGTCAATCTGCCAAGGCAGAGAGGGGCACACCACAGTGGGCAACTGTTAAATGCATTTGTGGGTTCATTTTCTGGTGCTGTGGTGTCCTCTAGTGTCCAGCCCAGCTGTCTCTTAGTGCCCCATGCTGTTCCTGCTCCGTGCTCAGCTGGGTGCTCTGTTCTGGGAAAGGTGTGCTCCTGGCAGGAGCCAGGAGAGCCTAGCAGGCCCCGGTCCTGTCGGGACGGGGCCTGTCGGGACGGGGCCTGTCGGGACGGGGCCTGTGGTCCGTGGAGCTGCAGGTGGCTATAACAAATGCCGTGATGAAAGAGGAACCTTTGAAAAGGATGTCAGACATGACATATGTTGTCAGCAGTGGACTGGCATTAAAATAAGCTTTACTGGGGGTATGGAAGTGTTTTCAGAGGATGTTCCATCTGCAGTGCTTGCACTTGGTATAAAGATCAGTGTTAGAATTCGGGGACCAATCTGTTTTCTTCTTGGTTTTCATGGCAGAAAGGAAAATCCTGGGCTTTAGGGGCTGTAAACAAGTAAGTGACAGCTTCACCACAGCGTTTGTTAATCATCTTACTTGGTACTTATTTATTTTTTTCTAATAATTTTCATTTTAGGCCTTTGGAAATGCAAAAACCCTTCGAAACGACAACTCCAGTCGTTTTGGGAAATACATGGATGTGCAGTTTGATTACAGGGTAACTTGAAATTTCTGTTATATTTCAGAACCATTGCCAGTCATAGCACTTCTCTGTTGCCTCTGTGTTCTTGTACTGATTTATGCATGGAGCAGTTGTTTTACATTTCTCTGATGAGGCATAAGCAGAGTTTGGTGGCAAAGTTTGGTCCCAGAGGGTTTTATAATGCTCACTCTCCTTTCTTTCTTCCCTTATTTCTCTGTATAAGGAGACAGTGAGATTAAATCCTCTTGTTTCTAGGGTATATATGCCCCATGCAAATGGATACTCCCAAACTAAATCCACATAATCCAGTTGTGGTCTGAAGATAATCTCTGTCCTGTGTAACTTTACACAGTGTTTGTTTCCATTCTGGTCCCTGTTGTCCCACACTGAGAAGATGAACACAATGCAGAAGCTGAGGAGCTCAGCCTTGCCATCCCACAACCCTTTAAATGTCTCAGGATACAGTCCCTGCACACTCACAGTTTTTTTGCTTTTTCTTTGTGAATTCCGTCTGAGAAGGAATTTTACAGAGGTCAAAGTGCCATTCGGCGTGTGCTGTGGCCACAATTGGTGTAATATCATGTCATTGTCACTGAGGAGCTCATTTTGCATGCACTTGAACACCCAAATCACTGTGTTGAAGCTGAAATAGAGCTTGTGATACAAAATGACAGATAATTTTCAGTGGTTTTGTGGGCTTTTGTTTCAGGTCTTGTTTGTCTTTGCATAGAAAAGCAAGAAGCAGAAATGTTTTCCTTTATGTTGATGAGGTATTTCAGTGTATCTGGTTTGATTTAGGGGGCTCCTGTCGGGGGCCACATCTTGAACTACCTCCTGGAGAAATCCCGAGTTGTGCACCAGAATCATGGCGAGAGGAACTTCCACATTTTCTACCAGGTGCTAGAAGGAGGAGAGGAGGACTTGCTGCGCAGGCTGGGCCTTGAGAAGAACCCACAGCAGTATCACTATTTAGTAAAGGTGAGCATTGCCCAGTAATTTTTACAATATTGTTACATTATAGGATGAGGATAGTCTCAGATGACTTTGTCATTTCCTTCCCTCACTTCAGAAATAACTAAGGTGACTTCTGTAAAAAGAAACATGTAACAGAAGTGCACTGAGCATGGATAATGTATCTTTAACAATTAGTTAATTATTTGTGTTATACTATGTCTTTTTAGGGTCACTGTGCAAGGGTCAGCTCCATAAATGACAAAAATGAGTGGAAGATTATGCGAAGAGCCCTGTCCATTATAGGCTTCAGTGACAGTGAGGTGGAGGTGAGGCATGTTTAGAGGCACAGCTGATTTTCCTACTTGTAAGGAATTTTTCTACTTTGATTTGGGATTTTTGATTGGAATCAAATCAAAGTAAATCAATTCAGAGTGAATGTATTCTCTGAAAAAGACAGTATAAAATGTCAGTTCACACAAAAACCTCACTTTCTGTTCATTTTGTAATCCTGATTTCTGCCTCTTGCTTCCATCCCAGGATTTGCTGAGCATTGTGGCCAGTGTTCTGCACCTGGGGAATGTGCAGTTTGCTGTCGATGAACAAGGAAATGCTCAGGTCACTACGGAGAATCAGATTAAATACCTGGCTAGGGTGAGTATCACCATTTAGGGAGATATTAGAGGAAAGCTTAATTGCATGACTTCCCTTATTTTTACCTTCATACCATCATATAATTTTAGAATATGATTTAGAAGTTTTCATAAATTTTTCTTTTATTTAAGCTAAATTAAATGCGAATATTATCTTCAAAACCCATTAGCTGACATCCTCTCTATTACTAACCTGATCCACCACTGCACTGAGGTTTTCAGCTTCAGGCAGAGATGGGAATAGGCTCTGAAGAAGAACTTTAAAGAAAAACCCACCTTTGTGCCTTTGCTTAGTCAGTTCTACTGTGTGCCAGAACAGTCAAGCCAGTTCATTTGTTAGGTCATATCACTGCCAGAAAAGTGGGGATGTGTGGGAGGAAAGGGAGGGGTTGATGCTGCCGAAGTCCTGCAGTGTGAGTGGAAAATAAAGGGTTGATTCACTGGAGTGGAATTTTAGGAACCAGCCTGATGTCTTTAAAGTATCATTAGTAAATGGAATGTCCTGCTTCATAAATCAGTTTAATATCCTGCTGCTTTGCAGCTTCTAGCAGTGGAAGGCTCTGTTCTTCGGGATGCATTGACCCACAGGAAGATCATAGCAAAAGGGGAAGAGGTAAGAACAGGACCCGGGGATCTGGAAGGCATGTGGAATTAAATCAGCACACCTTGAGCTCTTGTACCAGAGCCCGACAGTCCCTTCTCACTTGTCAAAGAACTCAGTGCGGGGGTCCCACAATGCACTGGTGACTGTTCATCTGGGATGAACAGTGATGGGAGCTGAGCCCAGACAGGCTGCTGAGTGGCTGTTAGTGATGAACCAAGGGATGTTGAGTGGCTTATGTCTCTTCTTGGCTGCAGCTGGTCAGTCCTCTGAACCTGGAGCAGGCGGCCTATGCCAGGGATGCGCTCGCCAAGGCCATCTACGGACGCACCTTCTCCTGGTTGGTGAACAAGGTCAACAAGTCTCTGGCTTACAAGGCAAGTGAACCTTTTATTTGTTGATATCCAACCTGTGACAGGAAGTTCCAAATCTTTTAGCTGCAAAGCAGAGAAATGCAAGTTTCATGCCTGAGTGATTTCTAAATTAACTTATTTTCCAAATTAAGCATTAAATGCTCAAACGACATTATTAAGATCCGTTGATGGGTTGTAGCTGCGAGTACATATCTACATTTATTTTTTTCTCTATTGCAGGAAGAAAAGTTTCCAGGATGGAGAAGTACAACGGTTCTAGGATTGCTTGACATCTATGGATTTGAGGTTTTCCAGCACAACAGGTTTGTTTCAATTGAGGTCTCTTGAGTTTTGAGTAAACTCTTTGTGAGTTCATTCATTACAGGGCTTTCTTTCTGTTGTGAAACAAGACATTATTCCATCCCCGGTTCTCTTAGTAAGAGAAAGAGGTGGCATTTAAACTTCAGGAAATCAGTTTAAAAACTGATCATCACAGGGACTCTTGGGGCATCCAGCTAATAATAAGCATTCACAACTATTAATGGTTCAGGTATTTCAAATAAACTGTTGCTTTTTTGATGTGTGTTCATGCAATAGCTTGAGCTGTGCCTTTGTCCAGCTCTCTGGCACAGGGGTGGCTGTTGTGGCATCATTCCGTGGTGGTGATAAATCAGGGGGATTAGACTATGTCAGTCTGGAACCTCATTGGCAGGAAGCAATGAACCAAGACTATCAAATTTGCAGTGTTACTGGGCATTTATTAAAAGTTTTTATGTTACTCTGTGTTCCATCCTTCATGTCCATTCTTCCCTCCCTCTGTAATTCTTTCATGAGTTTCACTAAATAATAAACTTACTAAATTTATACATTCAGTAAATAAACATTTCACAAAACATCTTCTGTTTCTGTGGATTTACTATTTCATGCTGCTCCCACTGTTTATAGCTTCTTTTACTACTGGTACAGACTTAGTGATGGGTTTTTCTCTTTTTTTTTTTTTTTCAGCTTTGAGCAGTTTTGTATTAATTATTGTAATGAAAAATTGCAGCAGCTCTTCATAGAGCTCACATTGAAGTCAGAGCAAGAGGAATATGAGTCCGAAGGCATCGCGGTAAGAGCCGATATCATCCCTTCACTCTCCTTCTCAGCACCTCCCCTCTGAAATTTTCATGTGTTTTTCCAGTGTAGAATTGTTTTCACCCAAGTGTGATTTCTTGTCTTTGCAGTGGGAACCAGTTCAGTATTTCAATAACAAAATAATTTGTGATTTGGTGGAAGAGAAATTCAAAGGCATCATTTCTATTTTGGTGAGTTGAAAACACCTTTCAAAATGAAAAATTTGGAGCAGTGTAGTGGAAAACAAGGGCAAGAACATGGAAAAAACCCTGTTTATGTTAGGTCTGTTTGAGCAGGGAGGGAGAGCAGCAGTACACTGAACAGTGGCACCTTTAAAGCTCTTTGTATCACCTCCAAGGGCTTTGGGGAAAGTAGCTCCCAGTCCAGGCAGTCTGGAAGGAGGGAAGTATTTTCCTTTTCAGCTCAACAATTCTTCACTCACTGAACTCAGAGCTGATTACCTGTGGAAAGGCCAAAGGGCCAAACTGCGACAGTGCTTCAGTGAGACAGAATCAAAGCTGGTGTGGGAGCCGGTGAGCCCAGTCAGAAGCCAGTGCTGGAACATGTGTGTTTGTAGGATGAAGAGTGTCTGAGACCTGGGGATGCCACAGATACAACATTTTTGGAGAAACTGGAGGAAACTGTGAAAAACCACCCTCATTTTCTCACGTGAGTGTTCCCACAGCTGAGGGCAGTTACATTGGTTGGATCTTAGTGTGGCAGAGAGCCCAGAGCTTCAGTTCTTCCTAAAAAACATTGTACTCATGGTGTGTAGAGCAGTAGCATCCTTGGTGTGCTGGGTCCCACATAAAGGATGATTGACTTTCCTTTTCCAAAGAGATTTGGTTGTGATTTAAGATAATATAAGTTGTCAGTACTGACTACCTGGCTCTTCTCAAGACTGAGCTTCAGAATACAACACGGGCAACAAAACTCATGTTACAGGATGTTCTGCTTATGCTCAGCTTAGGAACTGTGCAGCATCTCATGTGCACACAGAACCACTGTGCAAGGAAAGCTGAAAGGTAACCTCTTTGAAATACACATAAATCCATTAAATGACATTTTTATGATGTGGTGGTTGATAACTCTAGGTTTACTTGTGGTCTTGAAAATCACCAAGTCAGATTTCCATTCCCTGTCCCCCTTCTTTGTTCACCCAGTCCCACCGAGGGACCGAATGTCACAGTGGTTTTAGAAGTGAATCCCCCAGATTCTTTTTTCTCCTGGTGCTTTTTGACTTTCTCCCCAGGCACAAACTCGCTGACCAAAAGACACGCAAGTCACTGGGACGGGAGGAATTCCGGCTCTCACACTATGCAGGGGATGTCACCTACAGTGTGGCAGGTAAGTCAGTGCATCGCCTTTCTCCTTTTCTCCTCCTCCCATTCTCTGCCCTTTGAATTAAAACAGCTTCACTATGTAGTAAAGAAAAATCTAGGCATAGAATACATCCACACATAATTTGATTAACCAGATTAATTTCATATCTCAAATTCCTGCTCTGAAGTTCCTGTGGAACAGCAGTGGGAGCCTGCATGGTTTCTTTTTCTTCCAGGTTTTCTAGATAAAAACAATGACCTTCTCTTTCGGAACCTGAAGGAGGTGAGTGTGGGTAGAGCATGTTTCCAAGATCCTGCAGAATGAGGAGCTGGGTTTAAAATAGGGTGGCACCTGAGGGAAAGGATTCTTCTAGACTCCACCTGGAGAACATGTGTACGTAGGGCTGCACTATGAAAAGAGCAGTTGAGGTGCCCAGTGTTCATTTTATTATTAAAAAGTAACACAAACAGTAAAAACCCCACACAGAAACAGTTTTGTCCCATGTTTCTTTGGTAGTTCACTGAGAAATGCTCCATCCTTTTTCTCTGTAAACATCTCTCCCTCTCTGCAGACCATGTGCAACTCTGAGAACCCCATCATAAACCAGTGTTTTGACAGGACAGAGCTGACAGACAAAAAGAGACCTGAAACGGTGAGAACATGAGAGCTGGAGGGAAGTGGGGCTGTTTCCTCTTTTAAAAGACATGAGCTCTCTTATCATGGTGGGCTCAATGCAAGCCCTTCACATTCAAAGCTGGGAGCCAGAGTGCTGCAGTCACTAGGTCTAAGTCATCCCTTCATTCCTTTCTTTCCTCCTAGGCAGCAACTCAGTTCAAGAACAGCCTCTCCAAACTCATGGAAATCCTGATGTCCAAAGAACCCTCCTACATTCGTTGCATGAAACCTAACGATGCTAAACAGGCTGGTATGAGCCCAGGGACTCTTCTTTGACAGAGCACTAGGTCCTGGTCAGTGGGGCACAGAAAGAAGCAGAAGTGAAGTCCTGCAAGATTAGTTAATTTGGGGTCTGTGCCAGAGCTACTTGTAGGGAGGTGCTGGCAGTGCTGGCAGCCAGGAATTGGAATGGGAGCACTGGTCTTCAGTGAAGTAGGGTCATGTTTAAAGTAAATAATTATTAACCTACATAAATTCATTATAATGACCTTTATTCTTCCTCATTTTTTGTTCTTGCATACATAGAACATCCTAAAGGAAAATTTCATTTTGGAACTAAATTATAAATTATTATAAAGGGATGGAGGGAAGGCAGGAGACACAAACTTCTATGGGACTTGCGCTGCAGGGATGTGTTAAGGGTTACAGATAATTGTTTAAGATACAGCAAGAGTTGAACATTCCCCTTCTTCAGATGAAGGGGCAGCCAGCCACGCATTGATCATGTTTCTCTGTTTTCATGCTCTCTCCAGATCGATTTGATGAAGTTCTAATCCGACACCAAGTGAAATACCTGGGACTGATGGAGAACCTCAGAGTGCGCAGAGCTGGGTTTGCGTATCGAAGAAAATACGAAGTTTTTCTGCAGAGGTAAATTTACTTTGGACTTCTTTCCACTTCTGCTCCCTCTTCCTGGTCTTCATCCCACCGATGCTGAGGCTGGGGAGCTGTTCCGAACAGTGCAGAGGCAGCCAAACACCCGACAGAACTATTTTCTAGAGGGACCCTCTCTCCTTTCTTCTTGAATTGGACTTCTCTCCCTAAGATTTCTTCTGCCAATTTACAGGTACAAGTCACTGTGTCCAGAAACGTGGCCCACGTGGGATGGGCGGCCCCACGATGGGGTGGCTGTGCTGGTGAAACATCTTGGCTACAAACCAGAAGAATACAAAATGGGACGGTTAGTTCTTCTGTATTCTTAATTTGAGGTTATAAATCATTAGATGTCCATGTTATTGCTTTTAAATAAGGCTTCTCTAGATAATGGGTGAGGAAAAGATCGGGGAACCCGAAAGGGATGCCAAGGGCAGAAAGCAAACTTCTCCAGCATGTTAAATGTAATTCTGCATTTCTGTTTCTAGAACTAAGATTTTTATCCGCTTTCCCAAGACCTTGTTTGCAACAGAAGATGCTCTGGAAGTGAAGAAGCAGAGTCTGGGTAAGACACCCACATTGCAGTGGCTTCAGGGGCAGTTAGTTGGCTGTCTCATTTCTCATTTTTTGCTGTTTATTCAGGAAGGGATTTCTATTCAAAAGTTGACTCCTTTTCTACTAAAATCTGCTTGGTCACAATCACAAATTGCTGTTTTGTCTTACAATTTCAGCAACGAAAATGCAGGCCACATGGAGAGGTTTCTACCACCGGAAGAAATTCCTGACCATGAAACACTCAGGTATGAGGACACAGAGAGATACATTGCCCTAGCAGCCCCCACAGCAGTTGCATGTGCTGGTGTTTCGTATTGTTGTATCATATTGTTTGTTGTGTCATATTGTTAAAAACTTAAGTTATATTCTTTCGCCTGTGCCTTGCTGAAGGCTGTGTATTTCCAGGGCGGGCTTTCCTGAGCACTCCTTGATCCTGTTTTGTCTGGAGTCAGTTCTGGGATGAAGGACCTCATTGAGTGCCAAATCTTTGTGTTGTTTGCAGCCATAACCATCCAGTCCTGGTGGCGGGGAACCTTGGGACGCCAAAAAGCTGCCAAGAGGAAGTGGGCAGTGGAGACCATCAGGAGGTGTGTAAAGAATAGCCCAAGCCCTCAAACATCACTTATTCCCTAGTAACAAGATGCTAAAAATAAGCATTCTTATCACTACAGTATTGGAATTTTTAAAAATAAATTACAACAATTGAATAAAGCCCAGAAAATGGTTGGGTTGGAAGGGGCTTTTAAATATCACTAGTTTTGATCACTTTTCAAATTTTCTAATACTATTTTCTTCATCCTCAGGTTTATTAAAGGTTTCATTTACCGGAACCACCCTCGCTGCCCAGAGAATGAGTATTTCCTCGATTACATCCGCTACTCCTTCCTCATGAACCTCAAACGTAACTTACCAAAAAATGTCTTGGACAAGTCCTGGCCAGCTCCTCCCCCGTCACTCTGTGAGGTGGGAATGGCTGCCCTGGGATCTGAACAGTGACACATGGGATGGGGGAGAGGACCACTGAGAGGGCCATTGGTGTGTATTGAGGACCACAGGCCTGAGGTGGGGGCGACCCTCCTGCTCTCAGGGCAAGAGAACCAGGTTGCACACTGCTGATGGAATTAACCCAGGTGGCAGCACACAGGTGTAATTACAGCTCATCTGTGAAATCGTTAGAGCTACGGTCTTTCAGGTTCTTGGAGTGTAGTGCTGTTGCATATCCTACTAGTTTTCTCACCCATTTCTGAAATGCTCTTCCATTTTTCTCTGAACAAATTCAGTTCCCTTCGGATAGTTGAAATGGTTGCAATGACATCGTCATTGCCTGTGCAGAACATTAAATTAAATATCCTCTATTTAGACATTATTAGATTGCATCTGGCTGACATGGTTTATCTGATCAAAACAAAACATTGCAGAAAATCCTAGTTACCTTATCCAGACATCCTTGCTTGGATTGCAGGTACAGCTGGAGAGAAGGAAGGGCACAGCACTGTAGAGTAGAGGGATCCTGGTATTCATTCCCCATTCCAAAGCAGTTGGAGCAAACAGGGCAAACTCATAGAAAGGCAGAAAATAAACTATTTCATTCTGAAAGCAACTCTCATGAAACAGTCTTTTAACCCAACAGTGCATTCTGTGTAGTTGCTTCTCCTCTGCACTGTTGGGTTTGTCAGTAGTTCTGAGCTGTTTATTATAAATGACCGTGTGGTTTCCCCTTCAGGCGTCGCAGCTCCTGCGGCAGCTGTGCCTACAGAACATGGTGTGGAGCTACTGCAAGAGAATCAGCCCCGAGTGGAAGCAGCAGGTACAAGGCACCTTTAGGGTATTTCACAAACCACACTGACATCCCTGTGAACAGAACTCAGCATTATTGATGGCAGGAAACAATGGAGAGGGGCAAGGGAGGCACAGCGAACTCACCACAGCAGTGGGGAGGTGGAGTGGCTCATGAACTGCTGCATTTGGGGGTGGTGTTACAGTTCCACAGGAACAGTGTAATTTGTTTTTCTTTAGGTTACAGAAACAAAACCCAAAAGACTGGAATGTGCATAAAAGAAAACCATTCTATACATATTTGAATACTTAGTATTTAGACAGTTGTATAGCCAAGCCCCTATGTAATTTCCCTATTGAAGGACCCTGTTATTCTGCCCATGGCAGATAAAAACATTAGAAGTTGCATTATTCTTCTTGTGCCAGGTAGAGAGTAACACTGCTGCAGACACAAACCCAGTTATTTTCTAAGCAGAGAAGTTACATGACCAGTTCCAGCTGCTGTTGTAGCTAAAAACAAGAATGATACTGAGATTTGGTTCATCTTAGTCATGGAAAGGTAAGGGGAGGGAATTTTTATATTTTGATATTTAAAAAAAGACTCAGTAAAGAGACATACTAGGCAATGCAGGCATTAAACAAGTCGGATGTAACTGTAATAGCTGCCATGAAGATTTTTCATTGCACAGTATTTCACCTTCTGAAGACTGCAGTGCATCAACACCTGTAACAAAAGGCTGTGGCTGAGCCTGTGATTAAGGACAGGGGATTAACACCAGCTCAGCAGAACACTTGCTTTTCCCCAGCAAACCAGGCTCACTACTACTGAGTATCTTTTTACCTGTAAATCATCTCAGGTACCTTGTCCCTTGTCACAGCACCCACAGCATTTGCCCCATGTAAAGCAAGAGAAGGTTTCCTGTTTCAGTCACTGGTTTTGTTCTTGATGTGAAGGAGCCCAGAGCACAGGTTGTGGACAGTGTAGGGTGACTGTTCTGGAACTCTGCCACCTCAGAGGGACTAAAGGTTTATGGTGACTAATCATCCAAACAGGAGCTCCCAGGGCCATGCAGTGCGTCATGGAGTTGTGCTGTTTGTCAGGATGAGGTGGGGAATACTGAGTAGATCAGACAAGGGGTTACATGGCACTGAAAAGGGTGGGACTTCCGTCAGTGCTTCAAGTGAAGATACTGAGTAGCTGAAAGGCTTCAGGGGGAAAGAAAAATAAGTCTGCAACATGAGGAAAGCCATAAGGGGTTGAAGAGGAGACTATTCAGCTTAAGGGGGAAGAGGTTTAAGAGAAACTCCACAGTGGAGTGAGACTTTTTAAACATGGGCATTATCAAAATCCAGAGATTACATGCCATGTCCAGATAAATTCAGCCAGGAAATATAATACATACATAGGAAAATGAGAAAGGAGAAAAGGGTGAGGGATGTAGGGAATATTTAATGTAATTTTGTGACTGGTATGATTCAGGTCAGAACGAGATGATGACTGCTAGTAAGACCAAAAAGGGAACATCTCTTTTAAGACAAATGTATCTTTTTAATAAGTAGAAATGTTACACTAAACAAGTGTTCATATTTTGTCTTTGCAGTTGGAACAGAAAGTAATTGCCAGTGAGATTTTCAAGGGTAAAAAAGACAATTACCCTCAGAGTGTTCCAAGACTCTTCATCAACACTCGACTGGGTGAGTAGGTGTGGCCAAGTTTAACAGGAGAGAGGAAGGGGGGGATTTCTCTGCTGTCTTTGTGCTAGAAATGTCTTTCTGACCCCCGCCTCTTTGGTTTTAATACAGGGAAGGAAGAGATACATGCTAAAGTCCTTCAGGCTTTAGAAAATGAAGCACTTAAGGTGAGATATGTATCTCAGTACTTTCATCAAGCTTCTGGAGTTAGTCAGCAGAAGAGATTAGCTTTCTGAAGGAAGCACAGAAAGAATTGTATTAAACTTGTAATACTTTAGAGGACAGTCTGGGAAAAGCTGATGGCTCAGAAAATGGAGATTTGGGCGACTTAATTATGTCAGTTAAGAATTGAATGGGTTGCAGCTGGAGAGGAAGGGAGTAACCTCCAGAGTCTGACACTAAACCTGGGCTTTCCAGGACCCCAGCCCTGACAGCTGCAGCCCCCACAGTGCTGTTTAGAACTGCTCTAGCTCAGCAAGGATGTTCTGCCTCAGAAGGGGACTCAGTTGTCCTCTCCGTGCCCAGTTTCCCAAGCGCAGGTTGGTGCCTCCGGGGCACTCTCTGGGCTGCAGGGATGGGAGCTGGCAGTTACACCAGTTGTGTTTTGGCCCTGCTAACCCTTGTTTCAGTATGCAGTTCCTGTGGTCAAGTATGACCGGCGGGGGTACAAAGCCAGAGCGCGGCAGCTGCTGCTCACCCAGAGTGCTGCCATCGTTGTGGAGGAGTCCAGGATCAAACAGAGGATCGACTACAGCAACCTGACAGGTGGGAGTGGTGATGGGAACGGGGCTCACAGCGCTGCACTCAGCTCAATAAGTACTAAGACAAGATGCAATTTGTCTGTCTTGGACAAGAACAGAATTGTCTGATCCTGACAAGCATTTTAAGTCTGTAATATGTTGAAATTGATTTTTTCTAAAATTAAATTCCATAAAATGTCTCAAAAATTACTCTGTTCATCTCCCCTAAGTAATTTCCCAACTGCACAGGGGAGTTGCACCATTATTGCACAGCAGCTGCCTGGGACACTGCTGCACAGCTTTTGGCCCTCGAAATATCCAACAGGGACTGGATCCTTTCGGAGGGGCAACTTGGTCAGAGAGGGAAAACGGCAGAGTCTGAGGCAGTATGGTCCTTGTAGGCTTTGGCTGGAACTTCTCAATTCAGCCCCTTGCAGCCTCCTCAGCTGCTCAGCTGTCAGGTCTCTGTGTGCTTTCCTGGGAGAGGCTGTAGAATCCTCCCAAAGTCCCAGCAGTGCTGGTGACACATGGTCACTCTTTCCCACAGGCATCTCTGTCAGCAGCCTGAGCGACAACCTGTTTGTGCTGCATGTGCACTGTGAGGACAACAAACAGAAGGTATGGGGATCAGCCATCCCTTGTCCAGCCACCTCTAGGGAAGATTTTAAGCACAAAGAGCAGATCCAGCTGGGAGGAGGTGGGGGGGCACACAGGGTGACAGGGATGTAACTACGAGCCAGCTCTGAGACTTTTCACTTCTATTTCCTTGTGCTCACAAGGTGGAGTTCCCCAGTGCTTGTTCCCTGTGTGAATGGTGCTGTCCCTTGTCCCCGTTACTGATACCTGGTGAATGAATTAACTGCCACAGGTGCAGTGTGACCCACTGAGATCCCCACCAAGCCTAGCCCACTTCGAGGAGTGTTTTGCCATGCTCACCTGTGGAGATGGCTCTGTCCCTGGTCATTCCAGCACAGTCATTTTGGTACAGTGACACCAAAGCCATGATCCTAAACCATGGTCTCTCCTCATAGGGAGATGTTGTTCTGCAGAGTGACCACGTGATTGAGACACTGACTAAAACAGCCATTCTGGCCGACAAAGTCAACAATGTCAACATCAACCAGGGCAGGTGAGTGACACTAGGGCCCTCCTGGAGCCCCCCTTAGCCCTGCTTCAGTGTTAAAAGGCTACAGAAACATTCCTGTACCACATCAAAATGCACAAAATACCCCTTAACCAGGCTGTATTTCCTTGAACACACAGATCTGTTGCAGATGAGCATCCATACAAAGCGGCCACTTACCCCTTTTCTATGTACACTAACCTTGCAGAGAGGTCACACGTGCTCATCAGGGCTGTTCTCACCTCTTTGTCTTTACAGCATAAAATTCACAGTCGGGCAAGGCAAAGAAGGGATCATTGACTTCATTTCGGGATCAGAACTGCTTGTAGCCAAAGCCAAGAATGGGCATCTAACAGTGGTGAGTATGGGCTGCGGTTCACTTACACTGGATCTAGACCCGGATTTTGGCATGAAATCCTATCTGCACACATGGGACACATGCCGTGTGATCTTCTTACCAATTGCACTGTCCTGGTCTCCCAGCCTTTCCCCCAGCTGGAGCTGTGCACTGTATTTCTGCAGCCCTGAAAGGGCCTGCCAGGCTCACTCAGACTGCTGGCACTCACTTTTTATTTCCCCCAATATTCAAGCTTTAATGTTTTACTCCATAGCAAATCAAATTTTAAATACATTTAAAAACATAGGTAGCAAAAGAAATACCCAACTGATTTATGCATTGTCAGATGAAAAGTTATACAAAATCAAATCCAGAACAAATTCAAACTGCACTGACTGCCCTTCCAGCATTAGTGCTGGGAGCTCCTGTTAGGACCACAGGCTGCTTGGCCTTGGAACAGCCTAAACGGGAACTCAACAGGAACTCAAACTCTTGCAGCATCTGTTCTGAACACACTTTCTAACTTGTCCTTCTCCTGCAGGTCGCTCCTCGGTTGAATTCCCGATGATGAAATGCTTTGTGGTGCCTTTCCCTCCATGGAATTGGCAGAACATTGCTCACAGCAAACCCTTCCTCGCTTTGCTCTTTCTGTTTATCGTTACCAAAGACCTGCACTTCTAGAACAACCACAAAAATACATCCTGCTTTGTCTTACTATAAAAGGTCCCAACAAAAGGCCTTTTCTTCCTTTCCCAAGTGGCAAACATGGGGTCCAGCGCAGGCGCCTGCGGCTTGGGACATCCAGATGGGCTTTGAAGGAGAGGGAGCCCGACTCTGTTAACAGAGTTTAAGCCCTGATGGAAACGACCAAAATTTGTGCTTGTCATCACCAAAAAAGCACAATCAGAAAACAAGTAACTCTGCTGCTTTCTCAGCTAAACCAGTGAAATGCCAAACTTTGTATTCAGAATGTTTTATGAAGAATCTTGCTCTATTTTAATGCTTTCTGTTACAATATAGTGAAGCCATATTGTGTAAATGAGTAAAACATGTAAATACTTTATAGCTGAGGATGAGATGCACTACTAGAGATGGAGTTGATGTGGAAACTTATGTTTTGGATTTGGAGTTATTTTTAGTTTATGGTTACCTGAAAAATCCATCATGTACCTTCTTCACTGATCTGGATCCAGAGACTTTCACCTTTTTTTGAGGTCACCTGTCCCATTTCTTGCTCTCTGTTTTTTATACCATAGGAATTTTTCATATCCACACAAACACAATGTAATACAAACCGCAGAGGTTACCACTGCTTTGTGCCTCTCCAGACTGGCAGAGGAGCCTCTATCCTTGGCCATGGGATGCATACGGGCTTTCCCTCCTGCCTTGTATGTGCCTGGAAGTCACCACTGCCCCTTCCCTACCCAGCTCATCAGGCACAGAGCAGCACCTTCAGGAAAAAAATGGCTTTTCCTCTTCTTTCTAGTGATAACTGGAAGTTTGAGTTCCCACAGTATTTATATAAATGCCTCAGTGCTGACTTAGGAGGGAGGGCTGGCGATGTGGTTTGAATGCTGGCAGCTCTCGGACCACAGCAGAGGTTAATCCTCAGTGCGCCTTCACTTTAAACCCAAACAGCTCCAGCGTGCAGAGCTCCGTGTGGAATTACTGCTGCCTGCACACCACAGCTCCAGACCTCAAGACAGTGCATCCTGCACTCCACTTGCCTTAGAAATCCTTCCCGTTCCACCTCTATCCTGCTGCAGTAGCAGCAACATCTCTGCCAAGCCCTGAATGAAATCTAACCCGATGTGCTGCCTCTCACACTGCAGTGGCTCTGGCTTCTCCAGTCTGGTTCCTGACGCTGTTGTGTCCAGCCCTGCTCCAGGCCTGGAATGTTAGATACACTGCAAGCCCATTTCCAACCCATGTGCTGCAGTGTGTATATACAACTCTGTGTATGCTGGTATATAACCTCTTCCAGACTATGCTGAATAAATTTTTACAAAAAACCCACCACCTTTTGTCTTTGTTGTACAAAGTTTCATGTGTTTTGGGAGGGGAAGGCTGTGCCTTAAGCTTCCTGCATCTCTTGGGTCCATCTGTCTACAGTGTAGTCCTGCTACTCTCCCTTACAAGGGGCAGATTACTCCTACAGAGAGATTTCTAGGACTTTTTTTTTTTTATCCTTTTCTAGGACTTTTCATGAGCTTAGCAGGGCAGACAGATAACACGGCTTCCCTTTTCTTCATCTGTGTAACAAGTGGATCAGGAGTGCTGGAACAGCAGGTGTCTGGCATGCACCAACCAGTTCCTGGGTTTGACACATTTAGGGAGGGGAAGGCTAGCTCACAGCATAGAAGAGCCTCTGCCTCCCCCACGGCACTGCAGGCTGCTCCCACACAGCTCAACTCCGTCACACCAAATCTTCCTTATCTCACTGCCTGAAGATCAAGGCTGTTACTGCTCTAACTGTTTGTATTACAAGCAACAAAACAAAGGTACTCTTCCAAAAATAACGAAAATCTAAAGGAAAGTCATAGTAATAGTTGGCATTTTTAATTTAGGTTTGTTTTATTTAAGTTTAATGTTAATTCCATGCTGTGTTTCAGTAAGAACAATACAGATTCTGTATCTGTGGCTCCAGTCAGATATCCAGTAGTACAAATTAGCTTCAAGTTACACATACTGAACAAAAGAGGTTGAGCGAGCGAAGGGAGATGGGGAAGGGGAGGGAGAAAGAAAAAGTATTGAACACGCATGCAGGCTTCTCAATGCCACCTTCAATGCTAACCTGCTTGGAGGGAAAGTAAAGAACAGGCAAGAATGAGCAGCCACGGATTGTTGAACTGTTACCAGCACCATGATTTTCAGCAACATTTCAGCAGTTTGGAAACTTTTTGTTTTTATACAGTAAAACCACTACAATATATGTCCCAATGCAACCTGTAACCAAGCTGAACACCCAATTAAGTTGAAACATTGGTATAAAATTCAGTTTAAACAGTTATTAAAAAAAAAAAAAAAAAAAAAAGAAGAAAGATGCCACAACATGCACCCTTGCCTGGCCAGGACAATTCTCTCCCTGTGAGTCTGAGGGCCTTCAGGTGTCACATCCAGGTCTGATGGCAATGTCACCACAGCTGGCAATACAATACAGTAATGCTGAAAGAGCCTTTATGCAGTCCTGTTAGTGTCTTAAAAGAACCTAAAAGCTGGCATCAGTAAAATCCACAGAAATTCACTCTTGCCTTTAAGAACTTTTAAACTGTGTAAAAAAAATAAAAATAAAGAAACCCAACAGGGCAGGAACCTAAATTCTGAGACCCAATGTAAAAGTCAGATTTGGTGGTTCTCAGAGTGACACTGAGGGTTTTTGTGGGGAAAGGGAAGGGTGGTCAGAGATGGGTTCTCTTGTTGGCCTTTGTGTCTCACTGGTTTTCATCTTCCACATCCTGCAGCGCTTCTTTATTCTGTTCTTCACCTACAAAAGTGGGTAAAAGCAAGGAAAACATTAACTTTCAAAAATGAGACCTGCAGAAAGGCTTAACAAGCATCAAGAGACTAACAGTTTCATGCAAGGACACACACTCACTCTCACACCACTGCCAGTTCCAGAGTGAAGTGTTTCCATGGAAATTAAGCCCTGTAATCACCTGACACACCTCACACAGAACTGCAGCATAGGCCATGAGAACATGGACTGCAGTGAGGACAAACAAAACCACCACTGCTGAAAACTGACAGTGTGCAGGTGATCAGTCCTGCTGTGCAAGGGCTGGACAGCCAAGACACAAGTCATCAGAAGGGCTGTGGATCAACATCCTTGGATCAGAAAACACCTTCCACAAACCCTCATCTTTATTCCACACAGCACCAAGGACATCTACTCGCTACAGAAATGAGACTAAACCAGGTTTTAGAAATTTTTTCTGCCGAAGTCCACTCCAGTCTCAACAACAGCAAAGTACTTCAGGCAATTTTATACAGTAACACTGATGGCAGGTTATTTATTACCAAGGGTAGGAAAAAACTTCTCTACTTCAACATGACAAGAAATGCTAGATGAGGTTATTAAAGAAACACATGTAGTGGACTTTAATTTCTTTTGAAAAACAGCCAGTTTGGACCTATTCAACCAGGATGTGAAATGAAGTGGAATGAGATCTGTCCGTAAAGACTCTGTAGTTCAGTTACACTCCAGCTGCCCCCATGGGCCCTATGCAACACCTTCCACATGGCTGGGCCAAAATTCTGCTGCAACAGGGAAAAGTTTCAGGTACTTCAGCTGGTGCCATAACACATGCACAACTCAGTTTATTGGTAAGAGAGACTGAGAAAGTGTTTTCTTTACAATTATCCTTAACCACAAAACTCAGTACTCTCTCAAGGGCGATAAAGAGAAACTAGTAATTAAAAACTTAAATCTAATCAAATGACACCAGCGGCTTCCAGCCGATAACCAGAATGCCCGCTCAGACCATGTCCAGATTCAGGATTACCTCCAGGTAAAATACAAGGCAGATTTTTGGAAGAGGGGGCCTAGGAACACAGGACATCTGACACTCAGCAACAATAGAACTTATATACAGAATTACATGAAATGATCATTAAGAGAGGAAAGCAGAGGATGTAACCCAGAAAGATGATGAAAAGATCTGAGCATGCTCTAACCAACACACTTAAGCAAATACTCCTCTAACAGGCCATTGTGCAAGTACTTTTCATGCCCAAATATCCTTAATATCCAGATATGCAGCTCAATTCCCAAACGTGTAAGTTACTTTAGATCTCAGTCAAGCGCATGGGCCCTGGGCAGGGGTGGCAGGTCCCAGCCTGGCAGGACATTGCTCAGTCCTGGAATGGCAGCACAGACACAAGCATTGTCAGCAGCGAGTGACAGAGGCAGGCACGGTTAGTGACTGGGAAAACTGACACCGAAAACTTCATTGAGCCATGACAGAGACTTACAAAGTAGAGTTTTTAGGAAATGAACAGTTGGATTTTCCTTTAGGAATCTATACAGCAGGAAAGAAGGGGAAAACAGGAATCATATGAAGATGACATTACAAGCATGGAAATAAACTCAACACTCATCTCTGCCATGGTAAAAGCTATGGGAAACGAGATGGAAGTGCAGCAGCTGGGAAAGGCCTGGTTTTACACAGTCATTCCCTATGGCCTGCACAGCTGAAATGGAAAACAGGGAAAAGCTTAATGTGAAAGAACAAGCCCTTTTCAAATCTCCCCCCACCTTTGGGAAACTGGTAATCGTGCCACTTGGTTTTATTCTTCAAAGGCTCTGCCCATTTGGGGAATATGGAGTTCCGTAAGCAACAGCTGTAAATGCGCTCACTGAGCATACTGGCCTGGTATGAGGAAATGAGGGAACTTAACTTTGCACCTGTGTCTGAAAAATCTCCATAAACCCTTTTTTGGGGATCTGAAGAATTACACCATGGTTTGAAGTAGTTTTGCAGTATTTTCAGTTTTGTAATCTTTATCTTTCTGGCACATGTCCTAACCATTAATGAGGATAATCTGAAATACTTCAGAAATAAAAAAAAGTCTTTTTACTGTGTTACGGAGCTAATGATGAAGCAAGAGATTCCTATCTTTTTCTATTCCAATCTATTTCTTTTTGCAAAATCTAAAGAGCTTTATAGTAATTTTGTGGAACCGCTACAACATACCAGATCCATGAGACACATCACCCAGTTCACAGGCAAATCGAGAGCTTCTGGAAGATGTTCTAATGCCTCCATCTCACAACACTGACTCAGCCCTGTCACTGCACCAAACGGCTTCCACAGCGCACCAGGGTATTTGCCTCCATTAAAAATACCTGAAGGCATATCTTAACAGTGGAAATTGAAAACAAATTTCTTTTTCTCAGTGCCTAACAATGCCAAGAAAGCACCTAATACCTCCTGAGGTGTTTAGAGAAGAGTCTGCACAGATCCATCCATATGCTCCTGCACCAGGAGATACAGCCTTCAAAGCAAGGCCTGGGCAAGATCCTTAAGCACTGAGGTGTGGAATAAAGCAGAAGCCAAGATCCCACACATTTACAGTATTTCCAGTTCTGTCAATAGTCTAAAGTGCAGAGCTAGCAGCTACTGAGCAACATTTCAAACCAAACCCACAGACCCTACAGGAAAACAGGTAATCAGGAAAGAGTTAAAAGACTCTACAATAGCTTTTAAATGGACATTACACCAATAAGGCACCTCACCGTAATGCTGCGTGGCCACCCCTATGCTTCAAGTAACATCATACCAAAAAATATAAGACACATATATGTATCTGAAGTTCAGCAGTGATGTTTCCAACCTCTGGGCATTTACAGGTACCCAAAATAGTTTAAACAGGACTGATTTTTTTACCCTTCCAAGGTAAAAGTAAAGAAGGTCAGTTCTTTCCACCTGTCTCTCCAGGACATAATCTTTGCAAAAGTAAACTTGAGTTTCATCTTTCTAGACAGAGATGATGTTTAATTCACTACCAATAACCAGTGAAACAGAAGATGTAACTCAAAAAAACTAAAATCAGTAAATTTATACTTATCATTATACATGAAAGTAAGAGTTGAAAAAGTATACTCAGTATGCCTAAGAAACCCCACTTGAATTTAAATACTATCAAATGTTAGTAATCAGAAGCAACCCACGTCCCACGGTCTGGTACTGCCAGGGGACATACCTGGCATTTTCTCTGCCAATAGCCCACTTTGAGTCCCACACTGGCATTCTGGCAGTATTAAAGAAAGTACATTTCCCCAGTATTTTTTTTTTTTTTATGGCAACAAAGTATTTTACAAAATCCTTTTACTCTTTTCTTTGTACTCAATCCTTCATAAAAGGCATGAAAGTGCCGTAAGGTGACTGATCAGTATCAGCGCAGCAAATCATCCACTGAAATGCCAACAGAAATATGAAGTGATTTGAACAAAAGGGGAACTAGATCACCTGCAGTGTTTCCTCCTGCACTGGAAGTTCACATCTGGGTGGAATGACAACCAGAGATGAACATGACAAGCCATAAAAAAGAAAAGATGAAGCCACTGCTTTTAGAATAATCACAGATGCCAGGCAGGGCAGGACGAGAAAAGCAACTTTTTGAGAAGCTTATCAAAAGAAGCCAGTGTCACCCCTATCACGTCCTCCAGTGTTAAGGTAGGACAGAAGTGCAGAAGGGTAAGTTATCAGGAAAGACAGAAGTTAACCACCAAATCCAACTACATTTCCACACTCTGCTTCCTGGACAGAGGTTAGGAAATGCAGCTTTTAGGGCAAGATTTACTCACCATCACCCTGCATGTCTGAAGTCCATAGTGTCAGGTTATCACGTAACAACTGCATGATAAGTGTAGAGTCTTTATAGCTTTCTTCACTCAGTGTATCCAGTTCTGCAATAGCATCATCAAAAGCTGCTTTTGCCAATCTGTAAGGGCAGAACAAAATCTGATTTAACCAATACCACTAAACAGAATCCAGAAGCAGAAGTTAATGCAAGTTAACCCTGTGCCTCAGCACATTATCTAGTCTGGCAGGGTGACGTCCACAGCTCCTGTAACAAATTTTGGTGTTACTTAACAGTGTTTAGAAGTTCATCCAAATATCTCCCATGTTAAAAACCAATCCTCTTGTGTGCTTAAGAAATTTTTTATTCAAGAATATTAATTTACTAAAATTTTCTACATCTTGCTGTGCAATTGACAGAGGTCTGCTAAAAGCTTGAAAAAGTGTATCACATAACCTGCAGTGATAAGACAAACAGTATTTGCTTCAATCATCACTTCTGTGCTCATATGAGCTGAAGCCTTACAGACAGATGAGCAATCGTCACTCTATACATGCTCATAGGTCATAGAAATCAGTAACACAGTTCCTCCAAGTTTGTGCAACAGCCAACAGGAAGAGAGGCAAGTTAAATCACCTCACACTTTTGGCACTTTAAGGGCATGCACAGAGTTAAACTTGCAAGCTCCTGAACTGCCATTAGCAGAACAAATCAAGGTTATCACTATTCTACTTCTCATACACAGTCTACTCCCTCATGAACATATGGGTCTGGACTCAAAAGAAAATGGCAGAGTTGAAAACCTTCCTAGTAAATTCATGTCAACTGGAGCAACTATCAGCAGGAAGAAAGTCAGCCCAGTGTTTCCACCGAGGAAAAGCAGTCACCCAAGTAGCAACCACTTCTGCCCCGTTCGCTATTCACAAACATTTCCCCATGTTCCCAGTCACTACATACCTGCAGGCACGATCAGGAGAATTAAGAATTTCATAGTAGAATACAGAGAAGTTGAGCGCAAGTCCTAAGCGAATGGGATGTGTTGGCGGGAGTTCTGTCATTGCAATATCACTAGCAGCTTTATAAGCCACCAAGCTATTCTCTGCAGCTTCCTTCCTGTCATTTCCGGTGGCAAACTCAGCCAGATACCTATGGTAGTCCCCCTTCCTGCAAACAGAAGCAGTAGGAAGCCAGTAAACCTCATTTCCCCACCAGACGCTAAATTAACGGCTTAGTTCTGAAACTGATGTTTATACATTCACATACCAAGGACCTGCTGCTGAATTACTGTCTAGACAAGACTGAATTAGGGAGTTTAAAACAGTCACTACATGACAATTATCTACCTTATTTTCTTCTCTTTATGAGAAAAGCAGAAAACACTGAAGCAGAGATATAATTTCTACAATAGTAGCTCAATTAAAGAAAACTGCTGTTTCTTACATCTAAGAGCTGCACAACAGTTTATACTAAGTCCTCACGACCTTATTCCAAGCAACACCATCTATCCAAAACCACATGATGAGGACACTGACATCTCCATTGTAGTCAAGAAGGGATACCGGTTAGACGTTATTGAACTGCCCTCTTTTTAGAAGAAGGTACTGCGGTTGAGTGGGCAGAACACACATGTAACAGCTATTTTAACTGCCTCTATTTCAGGTACCATAAGAAGTCGTTTCCTCACAAGAACTTACATTTTGTAATAGAAAACCTTGGACTCGCCAGTGTTAGCTGCTGGAATGAGGTGCTTGTCCAGTACATCCAGAATGTCACAACAGATTAGCTTCAGTTCAGTCTCAACCTAGTAATAAAAATAAAAACACAATGCAAAATTAAAAGAGGGGGTGAGGTTAGCACATAAGAGAAAGAGCTATTTCAAAAATATCAAATAAGTAACACCATTAAATTCCAAAGAGAGGTAGGACAGGAGAAAACTACAATTCAGTTGCTCCACAGGTACATTAAGCAAAACAGTTCTGCACAATTAGCAAGACTGATGGATGATGAAGTGTGTAACTCAACGATGGAATTTTAAATTCCTCAGAAGCCATCTTGCTAGACCATTGCATTAAGTGTGTCTCAGGATGTTCATTCCTTAATGCAAGGCTTGCAGAATTCAGTTCCTTACATTTTTGATCCTGGAATGCTGCCCTTGAAGTGGCAACAGTGAAGGGAATAATTTGAAGGTAATTAACACAAATCAGCTAAACTCCAGTACACCCCAATATGAAATGGCACCCTCAGAACAAGTTTCTAGTGACTACTTGGAGGCAAAGCTCTAACAGAAGAGTCTGAAGACAAAAATCATGCAGTACCAGAACAGAATAAAGATGTAACAGCAAACAGAAAGGTCAGATACAAGATGAAAACAAACTCCAGAAGCAGGAAAAAAAGACAAAAGCGTAGCAACCCGGCGAAAAAGCAGAGATCATCAACAGTGAGATCTGTGGCCAAAAAAACCCAGTATATAAAGCCTCATTTAAAAACAGATACTGGATTTAAATAGTCAGAATTCAAATATAGTCACATCACCTTAGTTTTTTCTAGTTTAAAATATAAAGCAAGGTCTGTATGAGGTTAGTTTTACCAGAGATTTTCATAACTGAAAGCAAAGAAACTAAGCACATTCAAAAAAAGCTAAGAACCATCCTCTGACATCGATATTGCCAAAACCTGAGCCTCCCATGTCATTCCAGCAGAAGTGGTTAGCTAAGTGCAGACAATCACCTATTGCTGCTTTTTCATGATTTCACAGTAAATTTTGTACCTATAGTCGAAGACAACTCTGGCTTAAGCTGATTTCCTATAAAGCAGAGTTTTTTCAAGTAAAGACATCAGTATCAGTTACAAGAAATGACCCAAAACTGCACGTCTGAGATCACAAGAGCAGCCCCACTTGGTCCACCATACCTTCCTGTCCTCCCACCCAAGCAGTTTGCTTTCCTCCTTTCTTTAAGCATTTTCCTTGCCATGTAATACTTTTATCACCATTCAGCTCCCAAATTGTTAGGGCTTGTAACCACACCAGCTATACCCAAAAGGTGTTAAAATTATAGATCCAAATTAAATGTTAAACTGGCACACACGCACACGCTGATTTGCACAAAATAATAGATTTGCCAAAGTTTCTTTAGATAAATTAAATCAACAGCAAATTTCATACACAATGTCAGAAAATCCTGACATTCAGAGGAACAATCAGATGCTATACTTGAAGCATTATGTGACAAATGCTTAAGGAAGTTGCTGAAATATGGTCACTTGAGAAGAATCTACTTCATATATTCTTGGGCTACAATATAAAACCTTTGGCCAGGAGTCAGTTCCTGCAAACTTCTTTCCTCTTGATCCTCTTTTTCAATGACTTCTGCAGAGATCTTCAGCAAAACTGAGAAGTAAACCAGTTTCTAATCCTCTTTAGTTAAATAACCACACATGTACAAACTTCTGTTTCATCTCAGACAGACCCTTCTCAGCTTTGCTTAAAGGATCAATCACATAACTTATTAGAAATCAGCTCCTGTCCAGAGCGATGTAAATGTCCTGGCCAAGATTAGTTTAAAAAGATTTAATAAAAATCGAGGTGATTAAGAACAAAACAAAAACAACAGAACTCTAAAAGCTCATGTATAAAAAGGATCTGTTCTAGACAGTGGCTTAGCAAGCTCTGCAAAGCAGCAAATAGCACAAGAGGCCACATTATGCCTGCTCAGAGCATTCCTAACAGGTAGGTTTAGGGTCTATCACCATTCCAGCTCCAAGTATCACCTCTGGTAGTACAGGATCTGATCAACAAGGAAGGACTGATCACTCCAATGGGTGCACAGAAGCTACCTCAATCCACCCTACCTGTCTTTATTTCAGTGCCATTGCTAGCTTAATCAGATTCCAGGCTGAGTTCTAACTCTGCAGGCACAAAAGCCCATAAAACAGCGGTGAGCTAAATAAAACAAGCAAACTTATTCATTGCCTAACCTTTCTAAGAGGAGGGCATAGATGAGAGAGCCTGTCACCTGCTCCAAAATACAACCCAGGTTTTAAGTCAGAGCACTAAAAACACACATTCCCATTTGCCACATGTCCGGAGCAGAAAGTGGAAGGTGAATGAATACCTGTCCTACACTATGGGAACATATTTGGTTTGACTGCAAGGAAGCAAACTGCATTGTGTGCAGCCACAGACCACTTCATCCTCTCAAGGATGAAGAACACTAGAACTCTGTGTGTTCTAGTCACAGAGATGAAGCCAGACAAGAAATTCGGATGAGGTTCTGATTTTGTGTTTCCAAATGGCCACAAGACCCAGGTGAGCAGCCTGTCTACAAAGGAAGCAAGGAAGTGGCATTCTCCCCCATGGCTATGGATGTGTTTTGCTACATTTATATGAAGTGGCTTGGGTAGAGGCACAGCCTGGTGTCTTCCATCACCTCAGTTGTCCAGTTTATACTTCAGAAAAAAGGAGCCTCGCTCTGCCCTCCCAACACACCATCCCTTGAGTTCTGCCCCAAGTCACACTGGTTAGTAGCTCAAAAAAACCCCACCAAAACCCCAACATGAGCCAACTATAATAAATACTGATGCTGACCAAACCCACTCACACTCTCCTTATAGCAGATGCCAACCCACAGTAAGTCTCCCAGCAGCTACCAACAGGATCTTGGTCTTCAGCTACAGATGACATGCAGACGCCTCTTGGAAAACTCTCTCTCGAGCTGAGCAGACACATCCAGTCTTTCTCCAGTACAGACCCACATGACAGTTCTCACTGCACTCCTCCACTTCAGGCAGCTATGAGCGCTGTTCCCTTTAAGGACTTAACAGCTGAAGACACCGCCGGCATGACACTGCACTTTGTGTGGCCCCTCTCTCCTGATACCTCACGGACTACATACATCCACTTCTTGCTCCCCAGTTCAGCACAGTACTCGGCCTCTTTACAAAGAGAGATTAGAATAATGCCCACTTCTACAGTCTGTTCAAAACAAAACAACTAAGTCTTTTCACCATTAGTGGATCTTTGGCAGAAGACAGGAACTGCACACAAAATCTTGTGCAAAAGAACCTGGAAGCACACACTACAAGACAAATTTAAGCAATCATTAGATAGCTATTGTTCTGCTGGAAAGATTGTAGACATCCATCAAGAAAAGGTATTTTGGACTGCATGTAACTGGCAGAGTATCATCCCATCATCATGCCAGCATAAAATTAGAAACTCACAACTTTAACAATTCCATGGAGCAACAGAAACCCTGTGAGTCAACAGAAAGTAGTCCAGAACCATTCCTAAGAGAGGATTTCCAAGCCAATATGATTTCCAATGGCAGTAAATTAATCAGTGCCAGGTGATATAATAGACTCCACTATTTCTCTGGAAGATGTGAACCACATGGAGACACTTGTCCTCAAATAATGGAATTAAGTCTCTACAGAAATGTGTGGGATTTATATAGCATGGGAGCATGCCTGGTCCGTGCTGAACCATCATTTAGGGAAGACGGGGAGGGAGGAACAACAACTCCCTGTTCTAATAGCTGAAGGTTTCATTAGCCCTTACCAGTGAAAGCCAAAGCCTGCTTCAAGTTCTCCATTTTAGGTAAAGCTGCACACACTGACTAGTCAGGATGAAGTTATGTGGATCAATTTTCCCTCTCTCAATAGTGTGAAAACAGCAAGGCCCAGGAGGTAGTTACATGTGCAAGTTTCACAGCTGAGATGACCATGACATCTTAGCATCCACCATCCTCAGGAACATGGAGCGATAAGAGACAAGGCAAAGGAGCCAAGAACAGCATGGTCCCCCACCAGCATTTTAACTGTTAGTATTCTGAACTCTGTAGGACAGAGAAATGGAATCACACAAAGCATCACTGTATGTTCCCAAGCAACCTTTCTCAGAAGTGAAAGCTTAACAGCCAAACACCTCCTTTGACAGGGCTAATAAAAACAAAAGTTGCTTGGAATAAGCCATGTTCAAGGGGAAAGAGTAAGACCTTCTGAGCATGTGCAGCCTTACACTTGAGTAAGCAAGGAAAAAAAAAGGTGCCAGCACAGTTCCTATTCTTGGCAGATCTGCTGATGCACTGACGGAAAAGCCCTCTCTTCTTTGAGTCTACTGCCCTTTTGAGTGTTTACACAATACCACCCAACCTCTCCCCTTCACCAAGGATATTTATTCTCCAGATAAGGCATAAACTCCAGCCTTTCAAGACTGTCACCCTATCACAGGTCACCACACCACAGGCAATCCAGAACACCAGAGCAAGGGTACCAAAACTGGACTGCAACTAAATTACATTGTGCTGTAAGACCAACTACATCTTACCATTTGCCGATATTCCCGAATCATTTTTAATTTGTCTTCTCCACCTTTGTTTTCTTCTTTCTGTTCAATGCTGCTGATTATTCTCCAGGAAGCTCTTCTGGCTCCGATCACATTTTTATACGCAACAGAAAGCAGGTTTCTTTCTTCCACTGTCAATTCCACATCCATTCCAGCCACTTTCTTCATCGACTCAACCATTTCTAGGAGGAAAAGGTCAGGCAATTATTCTCACAGCTGAAGCATCTTTCAAACCATTCAACACAAGCTGTATATTAATGACAGCTTATGCAATTAGGCTTCCTCCTCCTTTCATCTACAGTTACTCCTCACTTCTACACTGGAGTGATTCAAACAAATCAATCAGCACATACACAAAGGAAGTACCTGATGTTCATTTAAATGCATTTGACAAGGGTCCCCAAAAATTGTTTGAAGTTAGTTTTTATTTTTTTGGTCTTTGGCTTGGGTTTTGTTTGCTTTTATAATGGGGAAAAAAAGATTTAGCAGCAAGAACATTTTTCCACCGTTGGTATTAGTTATCATTACAATCCTACAGGAATGTCTGTTTCTCAAAGTGCTTCAGAGAAGGCAGAGAACAGTGAGAAAAGCATGAGCAACTGTAACCTGGCTCGCAGCACAGTCAGGATAAACTGAAAAATTACAGAATGCTCTGCTAATTTGTCAACTGGAACACAGTGTAACATTGTAATTAACAAAAAAAAATAAAATTCATATTTGAACAGAGGTAGAGAACTATGAGTACTGGTATTAGCTAAGGAAGTGAGTCAAAGTTGCAAGAAGAACCTCCAAAAGAAAAATTTGGTGCTTGGAGGAGCAAAAAAAGTAATCCTGTAATTCCTACCTCTTGTGGAAGCAAAAGATTGAAGTACTTAAGGAAAGTTATAATCCTTTCATTACCTAACCACATTATGATTGTATGCAACACATTGGAAAAATAGCATTAAATATACACTGAGAACCAAGTATGAGACATTCAGGGATCGATGCTCTGTCCTGCCACACAGTGCTTTGGTTCATTCACCATTTACCTTTCAGCTCCTAGAACCATCTGGAATCTCACTGACAGAAAACATGACCAACAATGAATGAGACTAAGACTCAACTACCACATCTCAAGAGAACAACTGCTTCACTACTACCTCCCAGGCAGAGAGGGACACTCTACTGACACATTTTGCTTCTGCCAAAGGTACAACCGTGTGATTAGGCTATGCCTCCCCTGACATGATGCCGTGCTGTTCTGTGGCCTATTTCCCTTGCTCACTCACCATTCTCCCCATCATTTTGTCTCCTTATGTTCTGCCGTGTCATGGCAGCACAAGCGATCACAAATTAATGAAGCTTAACTGTAATTTTTTCCCCTCAGGTGTCAAAATCACAATTTAAATAATCTTTTCCCTAGCAGGAACGGTTACCAGTCTCCAACAGGTCTCCACAAATATAGGACAAAATTTTATAGTGGTTCTTGACAGAAGAGGGAAAAAAACCTACCTCCACCAGTAGATTTTGCTTCTCCAAATCACAGAACCCTCCACCATTCTGAAGATACTTAGTCTAACCATTACACTTTAATCAAACACACACAGACATGTGGCAAGCTTAACTAACCAAAATCTCTTCAAATATGTCCCATTAGATCTTCTCTCAAGTTATGAAAGCCAGAAGAATCTAAGACTAAAGTCTTCTCTGAAACTGGCAGGTTCCTGAAGAACACCATGCTTTTACAATTACAATGGTAACCCTGTACTCTCGCTACCATACAGCAACACCTAGGTTACAGAAGGTCCTGCCCTTCTTTAAAAACAGTTTATATTATTGTGCTTTAAGCACTGGCATTAACTACAGAGCACTTCAGTCATACTACTAGATGTACTACAATGCTTCTACAGAAAACCTGCTTCTAAATGAAGTGAATAAAGAACTATTTGCCCCTACCTCATATAATAAGCAATGATACACATGTAATAGTTAGTCCAGAAGTGAGGAGGTTGAGAAACATGTACAGCAACAGTTTCCAAAATCCTCTGGCCTGCATCAGAAAATGGCAACAACTGGGGAAAAACAGGCACATTTTATCAACTGTACTACAGGTCTCCTTCACAATCTCTTCCTTAGAAGAATTAGTCTAATGTGGAAATTTAAAAGAAAAAACTATACACAAGATTTGCTGTTCCTTGTAAATGAGTATCTGATTCTCAGAGTACATTCAAATGTATCATTACAGATTTAATCAACTGCTTGGCTTCTGCAGGAATTTATCCATTACTTGCCTAAACATCTTGAAACAGAGGTCCAACACCTCTGTGCACTGGAGGATAAATCCAACACAAGCTGAGCAGTAACCGGTACAGAGGCACGTCCAAGCACCAGTCCTATAGAAAGCACCTCTGTCAGTACGTATCAGCCCTGCTCCACCCGTTCAGACTGCTGCAAAGAAGGTCATTAACTCTACTCTTGTAGAGCCACCATAACCAGGGAAACACTGCAGCCAAAGGGAAACAGCCACCTGCTCAGAACTACTACTATCTTAAAGCAGGCCTTACCTCTCACTCACTCACTCACTCACTCACGGCTAGGCTTCGCGAACGAAGATTTGGGAAGGGCTCTACCCACGCTTGCTGCAAGCGCGCTGATGGCTAAAGAGGCCGATGCGAGATAGGCAAGTCCGGTTGCAAAAGGCACAGCAGAAAGTCTCCATAGGCGGTGTTGGTGAGGCACGGTTCTTCCTGCGTTGTCTTTTCTCCTCCAGACTGATTCTGCGTGCATTTTCAAAGGAATCAGCAGCATTATGGATGGTGTGTCTCCACGCCTCCCGATTGGAGGCCAGAGTGGACCATTGATGGTAGTCAACATGGCCAAGGCTGAGGTACTGTTTTAGATAGTCCTATCTTAAAGCAGGCCTTACCACTCCAACATTTTAATGATTGAGTTGTTACTAAGTCAAACAGACTCTTTGCCAAGTGCCAGCCACTGGGAACAAGCTGCTGGGGATGGGGGGAGCACCTGAGGTTTTCCTCATTGGTGTTGAAGCACAAACCCCTCCGATTTCACCAACTCCTCATACTGGGTACACAACTTCTGAACACAAAAGGAATTCCTGATAAAAAGAACCGAAATGTCTTCTCTTCAAAATCCTAATCCTATTACTTGTTAGCTACACAACCACAGATGAGAATTCCACCCATGGTATCCTACCCAAAGAGAAAACATTTACCAGTCTACCCACAACGCTGTTGGAGAACAAAGTTTCTAGCTTAGTAATGAGCATGATTTTACTTACAATACAAAAATCTGGGCTGATATTTCAACAAGATAATATAATATTATGCACATACCATGGCCTTCCACAGTAAAGCCACAATTCAGCCATGAAAGTTTAAGTCTGATATACAATCTTAGGAACTCAGACAGTGCAAAAGCAAGGGGACAACAGATCTGTATCTTCGCAAACAGAAAATTACTTCTATACAAAAATAAAGCCATCTATGCCTGCCAAGAGAACAAACGTTTTATAATGTAAGGGCAGCTTTACTCATCTGAAAGTTCCCACAAGGAGGCGAAAAGTTCAGGGCCCATTCAAGACAAAACACAAGTTTGAGATCACATTTCAGTAAGATGGATTACTGCCGTAGTGACAGCTAACTGCATGCAAAATCTGGAGATGCTCACACTAGATTTATGAAGAAAGTAGTGTTATGCAGATTCAAAACAGCAGAGACTGTAGTTGAAGTGGTTAAGTTCCCGCCTGTCAGCTGACTGTGGCTGTTGACTTATGCTCCTGTCAGATCATACCACCACCAGAGCAGGAAATCCCAAAAGTACAAAACGTGGAAGGAGAGTGGAATATTCCGGAGAAGACATGCTTCCCCTGGATTTATACTCTTCCCCAAGCACTTGCTGTTGGTTAAGAAACAACACAATAAACAGACACTACGTCTGATACTCTTCTGGAAAAACGCATTTGACTGAGACTCCAAACAACCACCTAAAAGACTACAAAACTATAATGATGCCCATGTCATTTTTCTAAGTTCCTGCATTCTACTACTATAATGTAAAATGCTGGTTCCTCATTGCAAACACTGCTGACTCCCCTTCAGCTGAGTACCAAGAGGGACACACATGGACAGCTTGTAAAGCATAACGGGTTTGGACAGCTGTCACCACTACACTGAGAGCTACCTACAAGAGGTTTTTAAAACAGCAAGCTGCATGGCTCAGGATTAGGGTTTTAATGTTTAAGACAATAAATAAGCCTTACTCTTAACTAAAATGTAAAGGGGAAGCTTACAAGTGTGAGAAGCACATGTTTGATAACCATTTACCAGGGCCAAGCTACAGGACATGAAGAAAGGGCACAGCTGATAAGTTCTCATACTAGGTCACAAAATAATGAGTTGCCTGTCCAAAAGATACAGATGAGAAACTAAGCATTTATTGCTTCTCAAACTTCTCAAAGAAATCCAAGAAACTCAGGGGAACTGCAATGTCCCTGTGTAAGGAATTATGGAAACAAGGGATGCACCACACATTTAGCAGAAATACTAAAAACCTTCCCAATATATGAACAAAACAAGAACAGCAGACCCTATCAAAAGAAAATCCACTGTCTGATAGTTCTATCAAAATCTGTGCTGTAACAGAAATGATTTGGCATAAACAAAGGCTAATGCACTGAAGAGAACCTGCTGGGGCAAAACTACAGTATTTGCAAGGTCTAGCTGAGGTATCACATAGTGCCTGGCAGTTTTAGATTGTTTATTTTACGAAGTATCTCATTATATACTGTACAATGCCTTCTCATCGTTTCCAACAATACACAGGATCTACTTCAACCGTACTACCGAAGTTAAGTATCCCTTGCAACCACACACTGGTTCAACACTACCACACGAAAACAGGGGCTAGAAAATCTCGTAGTGGTGTCCTTCACTTCCAAAAGAAGAACTACTTAAGTGAGAAAGCTCACTGAAGTAAGAACAGAAAAAGAACTTGCTGAGTAAAGGTGGTATGGAGACAACTTGATGGTCAACATAGTCAAATCAAATGAACCTTAGGAGAACCCAAGAGGTAGAATTCTTAAACATTTACGCACAGAAGCAGAAGCACTGTCTCAATTCTCCATTAAGATATTAGCAGCAGCAGCAGATCAGAAAATGGAAGCTGTGTTTTAAGTTAAATCCTTTCTACTGCCCTTATCTAAGGGCAATAAAACAGAACAAGCTCTTCAAGCTTCTACGCTGCTGTCCACTATCTATTGCAGCATTTCAAGACCTAAAAGCTGTGAGTACCCAGTTGGCTCCGAGGAAGTGAAGAACAGGGGGGAAAAACCAAGTGTTCCCATGTGTCCACCATGGATGATCATGCACTGTAACCAGTATTCAGAGAAGATTTAATACAATTATTAGTCTTGTAGTTGTTCATTCTTGCAGTGAACAAAAGACCATCGGGAACAAGTCACAAGAACTCAAAGTATCTGACCCTAAGCTTTAATCTCTCAGTTAAGACTTTACCAGCAGCAGCAAACAAAAAGTGCCCAGCACTGTTAATCTGAGAAGGGTTCCTGCAGACACTCAAGAGGAACTACAGAACTATTCACATGACACTCACCAAGGGTCAAATCAAAGGCAATTACAAAAAAAAACCCAGAGTGAGTGGGTATATGTATTAACACTATGTTGCAGAGCATGGCCTTCTGTAAACTCAATTAAGGCCTCACAATCTACTGGAATGCTTTGAATGAGTCAAGCACAGGGACAAGAAAGACATGATTGATATAGCCTATCTGGATTTCCCAAAGGCACTTAACAAGGTCCCTCACCCAAGGTTCTTTAAGGAACTCAACTGCCATGGGATAGGAAGGAAAGTCCTCAGATGGATGAACACTAGGCTGAAAGACAGGAAACACGGTATGCATGTATAAGTGAAATGTTCAGAACAGAGAAAGAACACTAGTGGAATCACACAGGGGCTGGTGGTGGGAAGCGTACTAACGCTTCTAATTGTTGCAGAAAAACAGAAGCAAATAATAAGTACTAACTTAGGAGTAGCAGCAAACTGCTAAGAACAAACATGAAAAGAACTGAAGAAATAGAGACAAGTGTATTTTCTTCAGTAAGTGATGACTGTAACTGTGTAGATTAATGCCCACAGATTGCATTAACCAAAACTGGAGATTCCACCTGGCATCAGTGGGTATCACCCTATTTAATGAGTTCCAAATTCAAGCAAAAAAAAAAGTAGGTCTCATCTTCCATCCATTAGGAACTCTTCTTCTAAACTCTATTACACTGCCTGCAATAGATTTTTCTCTTAAGAAATCCAGTGTCTGGCAAGGAAGATTTATGGGATAGCTAAAACCCATCCTGCAGCTCACAGGGTGGAGAGAGGATGGCCTTCCTCCTATCCCCACCAATTCTCTTATGCCAGCTCTACACCTCTCTGACCTCTCAACTAGCTGATTCAGGTCATGAGCTCAAACAACAACTACTCAGGAAAAAAAAATAATCTTGCTTCTAATTTAGAGAACTGAACTGGCTCTAAAGGTCAGACTAGAATTCAAGTAAACATGAGGCATTCCACACCTACCACCATGTACAAGTTCTATACAAATGATCATAAAACAATCAAAGATTCCAAGAAGTGAAGACAGGCAGAGGAAAAAAAACCCACAAAAAAACAACAGACAGAATAATATCCATCCTGCACAGTGACTTAGATTATTATTTTGTGGACAAAGCAGAGGGTTATGCTGCTATTCCTTGTGTAAGGTTTACAAGAGCTGGTGCTGTCAAAACATTTTGACTATCTGACTGCATGACTCTGCAATATACATTCTTACAAAGCACACCTGTACCCTCACACACTTGGAGCAACACACACGCTAAGGCCAAGTTATCCAGGCAATCGTGGTATTTTCTGTATAATCAATCCCATGAAGTACGGCAAGTTCTTCCTGCAATAAGAACATAATTTCTAAGTCACAATTACGATCTCTTCAAACTGTGAATATAAATAAAGAGGGTTTCCCCAGTATTTCTAAGATACATTTTAGGATAAAAGCAAACATCTAAAGACTGCACCTCATCATACCTTTCTCTGCTTGACTGAGATCTGCTACTAAGTAATCTTCTAACAAAAGTACTCAGTGCAATGGACGTCAGTTCGCCTTCTGGGCTCCTTGCAGAAAACCAAACCACTCGATTAAAGAATTTCACCTCCTTTGGTTTCTCTTGGTACCTCAGGAAATTCAAGAAGGCCATTACAGACAAAGGCACTCGTCCACACAACCCCTCACGATCACAAGTCAATTTATGCCCCAGTACGTACAAGTGTAATTTAAAAAAATTGATGGCCTTGTTCCTTCAACACTGTCTTGGCCATGTAACTCTTAGATTCCTACAATTTTTAGGGATATGCTGAGATTTTCCTGCCTTTTAGCATTTTCACATCTACCCAATTCAGAGAGTCATACCCCACGTCACTACAACAGTAAGACCTTCAACAGACAGGCTAAGTGCTAACCAGTAATGGGGGAGGAACTCAAAAAACTTAAGCGTGCTTAGCATTTTCTGGAAAGAGTCTGATCCTCTGTGAATTCAAATTAATAAGCAACTTAAATTCTAATTAGTGACTTAGTTTATTGATTGCTTCTTCATTAAGCTCTAAGATTACTATGAAAATTTTTTCAAAAAGAAGTTCAAATCTTGACTTGAACCTACTGCTGCACACACTGCCGTCATAGTAAAGACACATTTCCCTGATAAACAATTTATAAAGACATAGGGAGCCAGCTGGTAGGTTGCTGTATCAAATAGTCAAGAGACCTGTCAAACATGGAGGGGTTGGGGTTTTTCCTTATCTGTACTACAACCTATTACCTGGTTTTGAGGGGGGAAAAACTCCACCTATTTTACCTCACCTTAGTCATATACTTCAAGACTTGCAGTACAGAGCAGCTGTTTAAACTATGTAATTTTTTTAGTCTGATAAAACAAAGATGTTACCCAGCTTCCACAATGAGGAACAGGTTTCAACATTCAGCAACAGTGTACAGCAATCCAGATCCATCCTCTCGACATAAAGAACTCAAATGTTAGGATGATACTTTCACAAGCTAACACAATGTACTTACTCCAACTGCTTTCCAGAAAAGGAGACCATTTAGAGTTACATGTTCTTCTACCAATGACAGTCTTTGAAGGAATAGCAGTAAGTGGGATTTCTCACAAAGTTTCCCATACTACAAGTAAGCTGCCTGGCATTTTGTGATCTGCCATGACATGCCTAAGCAGATCTCTGAAGATATTAAGAGATTTGGGTGTCTGGCTATCTCTAGAGATTGAGGTTTAAGTGCTACTTATACTGCAAAAGTACCTAGAAAGCTGTCCTCTTAATCTGAGCCAACACACTGAGGACAACACAGATACAGGACTAGATTCCCAACCATCCATAAATACAGTTCCCAAGACTTCATGAATTTCCTAAGTAGGTTAGGTAAATAACACCAAAGAAGCCACAGTTGGATGCCCACCATAAGCGCTGCTATAAATCCCACGATCTATACATAAATAGCAACCCACCACTCAGTCTCCGGAGAAAGAAGATGGGGCAGAACTTGACACAACCCTAATGTTAAACACAAAGCCTGTCAAACTCATATTCAAATTACCCAAGGGATTTGTATTCAAACATATTTCTAGACAGTACTTACCATCACCTCATTTTATGTGCGTCAATTAGTAACTGTGACCTCGTGATTGCATACCTCAAAGGTCAAAATGAGGAGCAAAATTAAGTTTATGTTCTACTTTGACCATACTGCTTCCCAAAGCAGTTTGTTCACAGAATTATTCATCAGTCTCAGCTATGATCTTGGCAGAATTGTATTATTTCATATAAACAAGAATAAATTATGCCAATAATTTTTAACTGTTTCAATTGAACAAGAATGTAGAATTAGATGATAAAAGAGCACCTACAGTACATTTTCCCCCAGGCCATGGGCACGAGAGATGTGAAGATGCATTTAGAACAGCCGGCAGAATTAGAGGATGACCCTTAAATACGTTTACCCACTTGATTCCTAAAAGCTCTGAAGTCTAAAACCCACAGCAGTGACCTAAACACAGGAACTTTAAATTTAGTGTTCCCTTCTAAATTGTAACAAGGCTCATTATCATTCAGAAGCAATAGCAGAACAGGTCTACATTTTGCTCTAGACAGTTCAGCAAATATTCCCAGTACTGGTAGAACCAAAAGTCCATCAAGGAAAACACAGAAGCAAAGCAATAATCCCAACTAATCAATTTTTATTTGTTGACAGGAAGTCTGTACTGCACTTCTGTACTATGGGGGAAGAGTCTGATTACTTTCTGAAGAACTGATTTACTGCTGATTTAAGAAAATCCCAGAGAGACAGTAACGCCTCAGGAGCTCCCAAGGATGATGGATTCCCCAGGATGCTGGTCAAGCATCCAACTTGGGTTTCCACTCAGACCAAAACCAACACTTCCAGTCGCACTGACTCATCCATAGCAGGTGGAGAACCCTTCCCTCTTGCACACCTACTGTGGAATATGGAACTGCATGTGCCCCGCTGCCCAAATCAATTACATCGTACCCCAACATCTGTTGTTTTGTTTTTTTTTTGGGGGGGGGAGAAGCATTTGTTCCTTTACGTCCTTCAGTTATGGAAACCACTCGATTGCTCTCATAAAGTGGTATTTGTTCTACCTTATTTTTCTGTCGGAACTGTAACTGAAAGTCTTACTTAGGCCTCCTTTTTGTTGTAGTTTCTATTTTCCTCCTCAAAATGTGCATTTTTCAGATGTTCTGTAATGGTGTCACCAGAAGTTTTCTAAGCACAACTCAGTAAAAACTCTGTCATTTGGTGAAACCTTGGCCATGCTGTCTATGCAATTTATAACCAGGAAGCATCTAGAGGGTTTTCCTGTCTCTAAATGAAGTGTAACTGCATTCACGCTTTCAACATGCAAGGGTATTTATTCCACTTTAAATGAATAATCGTAGCTCTTGGGGCAAAGTAACAGTCCCATGGAGAAGATTAAACATCATGGAAAAAATTAAAGGCCCTTTCTATTCTCTGCAAGGGAACCTTGCTTAAAGGAACAGTTGCAAGACAGACATTTTTGGGCCAAAAGACCACCCAGGGTCCTCTCTACCACTTCTTCCCCAGGTATTAAATAATCAGGTATATTTAATGATCAGGTATAGCACACGAGCTTAGAAGGGAGTAAAGATGAAAAGATGATGCTGGAAAAGTAAAATCACCTGTAATAATTTCTACCACATAATAAAAGCATATGCGTTTTCTTGAGGCAATGAATCACGTACTCGATCCCTGCAGGGTGAGCGCTCGCTCCTTCTCTGTTTGCCAGGGGCAGAAGGAGCTCCAGCCGTGGGTAAAGGCAGAGAAAGAAGCGCAGCCCCGTCCGACCGGAGCCCACAGAAGCCCGGCCAGCGAGGGGCAGCGGGCTGGGCCCCCCACCATGGGCGTTGTCTGCGGCGAGCCGCCCTCGCCCCGCGCGGCCCGGCCCCGACAGACCCCACGGAATCGCGAGGGGCAACCGGGGCTCTTTGTGGGGCCCCCCGAGGCGGGGGCGGCTCCCCAGCCCCTCCCCAGAACTCGTCCTTCGCGGCCGCCATTTTATTCCCGGCTCCTGCCGCCACCGCCCCCCGGCCGGGGCTCCGCCCCGGCCCGAGACACCCCCTCGCCTGGGCCCCCCATCCTCGATTCCACCGGCCCCTCAGGGCGCTCCCCGTCGCCATTNCTCCCTCCCTCTCCCCTTGGTCGTGCACGGCCTCCCGGGCCCGCGCTCACCATCGTAGCGCTCAGCCTGCTCAGCCAACTTGGCCTGATAGACAAGGTCCTCCCGATCGTCCATGTCCTGCGGGCGGGGCGGCGGCGGGGCGGCACGGGGCGGATGGCAGCCGATGGGTCCGGGCGGCTCGGCAGCTACCAGCTCCCTGCTCTCCGGGCAAATATGGCGGCAGCGCCTCCTCCCGCTGCATCCGGGCACTCCCGCGAGCACGCGCATGCGCCCGCCGCTCCCATGGCAACAGCGGCTCCCTGGCAACGGGTGGAGGAGGAGGAGAGGACGGCCATGGCGGCCTCACGCGGGGATGGCGGGCCCGGCACGGCCCGGGGATGGTGGGCGGCGGGCCCGGCCGGCGGCATTACCCGCGGAATCGTCAGTGTTTCTGCTGCCCTCAACTGCTGACAATACAAATAGTATTACCCTTCTGTATTACCTCGAGTATACTATAGTATTCCATGTAGTATATAGGTAATATATACGTACAATATACATGTAATGCATCTGCATATATATGTAGCATATATGTAACATACATATATAATCACATCTAGTATATTATAGCCTGTATGGTATTACAAATAGAATTACCTCCTTCCATATTCTTGTATAAATCACTGCATACACTCCACACATAAACGGGAGCCCATGACCAAAACAGACAGACAGAGCTGCTCGAGCTTTCTGTGCCTCTCCAAGGTGTTGACTCAAGACAAATAACACCCCCAATCCTATGGCTGACAGTTTTAAGAGGCCAGAAAAACTAAAAATCAAAATTGAATGTTTCACAGGAGTGCCTCCTAAA
>VWZG01004227.1:1408-18461 GCA_013396735.1 Grallaria varia | reverse complement strand
AAAAAAAAGAAAAAAGAAGAAAGCATACATTTAAATAACTGAGATAAAGCCCCAATTTCTGAAATCAGAATGATTTTAGAAAATTACTAGGGATTATGCTTGGCTGACATGAATTTGATCTTCAAAGATCCCCATCCCTGGAAGTATCCAACTTCTACATGAATTGATTCAACACTACTGCAGCCCTAAAAAAAACCCCTGGCTGGAAGGAGAGTGAAAGGAAAAGCAGTAGGTTTCTAATCTTACTAAAGGACACTTTTGGATCACAGCTCTGCTGCAGCCAAGCTCTGAGAACACTGGAGAAAGCTGGGGGCTTTTTTTCCAAGAAAATGTAGGGGTTTTTTTCCATGTGAAGCTGGTAACAATCTTTACCATGTGGAGACACAACAGGATCTTGCCATCAGGATTCTTACAGTTGGGGGCCTAAAGGCCACCAACCCCTTGCAGTTTTTCAAGGAATACAATGGCAAAAGTAAGTCATAATGCAGATTCATGTTACAAACATTCTCCCTCCTGGAATACAGGCATTCTGTTCCTCATTTTCTATACTTCATCCCCTGACAGCACCTGCACACCTTTGTCTTTTACTGGAATAGCGCTCTCCCACTACCACAGGGGCAAAGGAGCTATGCTGAACCACTGGCAGACTCCTATAGGAGATCCTTGCTGGTACCAACTTGTACAACTTTATGTTTTTACTGACATTTCTAAGAATGAATAAACAGCTTTTTATCTTCCCAAACATGCACACCCTATCCAAAGAATCCTCAAACTATTTCCTGATACACTTGTACATATAGACTTGAGACCAATAGCTACAGAATCCCATATTAAGATTCCTCAGAAGGCCTGTTTTGCAATGAGAATATACTTTTTCCCAATCCCTTGACTCAAAGTTTATTCCAGAAAGCCATCCTTTTTCAAAAAAGCCATGTTTTATTGGTTGTAAGTTATTTTACTTACCTTGCTTTGTCTTACTTCTGCAGGCATTACAATTGCCTTCACAACCCAAATGGCCATACCCATGGCTCTATTTTTATATTATTAAATTCAAGTATTCCAACAACAGCTGATTGAGAATGACAGAGTCAAAATTTTGGCTATACTTTTATTTACTTCACGTACTATGAACATATACATTACATGCTACAAAAAAAATAAAAAAAAGACTTTAACTGTCAAGAAAGTGGATAGTGTTATAATACAATGGCACATGTTTCATATTTTTCTTCAAACTGGTTTGGTTAGAATCCTTCCCCAAAACCATTAACAAAAATTAAGTATTTTACTCTTAAAATGATTAGAAATATTTGCATTATTAACAAATACAATTCAAACAGATTAACAAGATTTAACCAGGTCCAATATTAGTAAAAAGACTGGGGTTTACGAAAATGAAATTAAAAAACCATAGCAGCCAGTTGTACTTTTTAGTGTGATATAATGTGTAAATGCACCAGAAGAACACAGTGTAACTGAGCATTCTGCTTTCTCGGTGTGTTTCTAGAAATGATTATTCTAGTTCTAACACCTGCCTATGCACAAGAGACCAAAACACACAGCCAAGTAAAGACAAAAGATTGTGACCAACATTTTTAGCAATGATTTTTTTGCACGCATCAGGGAGAAGGGAAGGAACAAATAGAAGAGGATAAACAAAGGCCACAAAAGGATTTAATCTACATGTTCATGAACATATGTTCTACCTATTTTCCTTTAAGAGCTTGACAAGTTGACATGTCTATTTCGTCCAAATGCAAACATACTCATTTCTACCACCTATGAAACAAAATCACATTTTGGCTTAGAACAGAATAGTGGAAAAGAGTTGCATTAATGTGTCAGTCCACTAAGAAAAACCGCTTGACAAGAACTTGGGATTCTAGTGCAACAGCAGCTGTTAAGACTCTTCTAGTTTCTTTATTTTGCTCTTTTAAAGTGTAAAAATATTCACAATTTATACAATCTTACAAAGCCACAGCTACAAAGCTTGCAGGGTTATTTCCAAGTTCATTCAATTTATGTTTTTCCTATTAAAAAGGGAAGATTTGCATAATAGAACTTCCAGAAGAACATTCTTTTGGTATCTTAGAATTTAATTCCTGATCAGAAAGTGACAAATATATGGGCTTCCATTAACTGCAGTTGGGAAAAATTCTACAGAACAGCATTACTCTAATAACACACTGTTCATTATGTTTCTTTTGCAATAGATGAAGAACAATATAAGCATATACAGGCAACTGAAAAACTCAGTATTAAGTCTGTTATTTAGAGTGCAGATATTGAACAAAAAAATCCCAAACAGCTGTAGTAAATATCAAGATCAGAGGAAAAATAAAAATCCGCCTAAAAGAAACTGAGAAGCCTAAGTTGGTTTCTCAATTTTATCGCTCAAAGTGAGTTTTGTACTAAGCTAGAAGACATCCCACAATCACTGGCACATCACCCTAACCAGAATAGCAATCTAAGCTAGAACAGAACTGCGATTCCTTTGTTTCCATTCTCACACCACTGTCCCAGCTGTCAGTTTTCTTATAATCCTCAGTAGTGCTCATGAGACTGGTGATGGACGGGGTGATTAACGTACATTGGTGTTAGTCCACAGAATTAACGAGTGCCCATAACCTGAACATTAGTTAGACCTGCTGATGGATTAATTCTGAAGTAAAACAACTAGTACTTAAATATAACAGAAATATTATAACTTCCAGCATGTTACAGAGTTCTGAGGTAAAGTGCTACCGGTATTGTTGTACGGGTCGGGTGGGTGCAGTGCAGCAAAGGCCTTTGCAGCCTGTGCAACCAATGAGCCACTTGAGTCATAAGGTTTGTAGCAACCAAACCCAGTATTTTCAGTTTGATACTATTTAGAAGAAAACCTGTGGTGTGGATTACAATGTAGTCATAAAGTTACAAAATTTAGCTTGGTCACTAGCGCTGTGCTTGGAAAACAACCCAGGGTACAGGCAAGGGATAGTTACTTCAGTGTTTAGTATCAGTTTACAAAACTTACTGAATCCATTCTGATTTATATTAGAGAAAACCAGATAATTAGAGGAAGAGACTACAAAAACAACCACCAAGCAGTGCATAATACTGCCTATTCAATGCACTGATTTTCATTATGAGCTAGGAAGCCGTATTTATTCTATTATGCCTTTTGAGAATCAGTCCAGAAGCACACAATTATTTTCCATTAGTTTATTAAAAATAAAATCCTCATGAATTCACTATCAAATATTTTACAGATGGGAATCAAACCAGAATAGTTCCCAGAGTAACTTTATAATAAAAGTAATATTTGGTTTGTCAGTTCACCATGTTTGACACCGATTTGTACTGTAACAGCATTGTACAATAGAAGTATCAAAGAATTCTAGAAAAATTAAACTAGCCCTACATAATTTAATTTTACTGGAAAGCAGTGTCAATATTTTAGTATACTTAGTGAATCAAACACTGCTTTAAAGCTACGTATTAAAGTGCTATGCATGTATTTTTCAGCACTGATATGGACGTTTACACTTCTATAAGCCTTGTATTTGTGGATAAAAAGAGATACTTGTGTGTTAATAAAAATCTTAATTTAAAATCAGCTGCTGTGCTTGAAGCATGAACAGTACTGAAGAAACCAATCTAGTGTTCACAAGCTTCTAGAGTTCTGAGGTTGATTTGATCTGTCATTTACCATTAAAATGGTAAGAATGTGTAAATCATAAGGGCTGTCCCCAACAGTGCTACATAAATCTGTACTGTGCATAGTTAGCTGACCACGCAGAGCACTGTATAGCCTTCCTAGGACAGAGAATTCAGGATGGAAAACACATGGAGAAAGCTCCAGGATAAATTTGTGAAACTTCTGTCTATGTATTGAATTGTCTACGGTTGATGTTCATCGCCTGAGGAAGAAGTAACATAAGCAGTGGGACCAGAGAGCGCTAAAAATGTCATTTGAACATCTACAGTCCTGCTTTCTCTGGATGCTGCTGCTGGCAAGGTCCAGTCTGCCGTGCACGTGGACATAAGCAGGCATTGCAACCTAGAATTGTGTACTAGTTCTGTCACTTGACACATGAGTTATCTACTGTCGTACCCTGAATTACATGACCCTCGATTAAGGAATGGTGGTGTTCAGTCCCAGGGGTTTGCAGGTTATCAGAATGCTTATCCAAGCAATACCGCTTTCAATCAGTCGGAACATAATCTTGACAGCATCTGCAATAAAAACAAGCTGAGATTGTTCCCATCTGTAAGCGCAACTGTTGAGCCACACTCAGCTGAAGTCCTCATCAGGATTCTGTTGATCCAGCAGACGGACATGTGTGAATGGAAAGTGACCACGTCTGCCATTACATTCTCCTTCCCACTGACCACTCACGTTAATCTTTGTGACCTTTACCAGCTCACCGACCTGTGGGGCAAGAAATACACACGTGTTACAATCCATAAAAGCGGGATGAGTTACCACCCCTTCCCTCCAGCGTGCCACCCAAGTGTACCAGACACACATCTATAAAAACTAGCTTTAGTCCTGACCCTTTCTGAGCCACCCACCTGCCCCCAATGTCATTCATTCCTGAAGAAAGAAAAAGGCACGCCTAGATCAGGTAAGAACAACCTGCAGAGCCAGCAATCCCATATCAACCTTTCCAAGCACTCTGGGGACCTGCCATCAGGTGCTATCCTGATAAATGTGCCTCACTGGACTGAGAGAGGCTTGCACACCGCTGGCTCTCCATCAAGAACACCACCAAGGTCAGCTGTGCTGCCAAGTGAATACTAACCTGCAAGCTAAACAGCTCCTTAGTTCTAACTTCCACTTTTCAGGTATTATTAAAAAGGCTCTTGGTAAGTGGGGGATCTCTCTCCACAAACTAAACCACTGAGAGAACATGCAGGTGTCTAAGTACTAGCGCCTTAAGGCTGCTCTGTTCTTACTCTGAGCATCCTCAAACAGCCACTACCAGAGGCAAGGCCAGATGACATTTCAGTCTTGCCCACCACAAATTTGTCACAGAAATAAATCCCATTGAATTGTAGAACTGTTTAGGCTGGAAAAGATCTTGAGGATCAGAACCCAACTATGAACTCAGCACTGCCATGTCCACAACTCATGGAAAGCCAGCCAATGCCCTCTTTCTCAAGCCTGCTCTCTTTTTGGCTAGAAAAAGAATGGCTACTAAGGACCAGTGAAACTAGAGCGTATTTTAAAGTATCTGGTTTTAACACAGTACACCAAATAAAAGCCTAGTAATACATCTCCGATTCTGATCTCCACCCTAATATTCCCAGCACCAATTGTAGAGGCATTATCTGCCTCAGACAAAGGGACAAACAGTGCAGCAGTTACTGCTCTAAGGCCATGCAGTCAGGTCTGGGTCCCATCAGTCCCCAGCTCTGTTGCATCTTACAGGTACTTTAGCACTAACACAAGCTAAGCAAGCACAATTTACATTGTAAAGACACTGGAGAGTTAACAAATGCAAGACTGAAAAGCTGTCCACCCTATTCTACCCTGCTTTGTAGAATTTTATCAATAATCTCATTTACAAGTAACAAAGGTTTTTAGAATTCTTTAGATGGAGGATGTTTTTGGGATAGATATACGCTATTTTATTTCACTTATACCATAAATAAACTCTGAAGGCATGGCCAAAGGTCCTACTGCATTTCATCCAGAAATTCACTGAATATACAGTTACTAGTTTACACAGATGCTCGTCAGTGCGTTCCAAATCCATCCAAAACCGAATCTCATTATTCTCACCTTCCGGGCAGCAAATGAAGAACAAGGAAAACAGTTCAGTCTCCATTATCTTTACAGGGTTTAATCACTTGCAATCTTTTATCAGAACAGTTTTTAACAATTCACAAATTCCAACCACTTCATGGACATTTAATTAAGCTCCCCATACCTCTCATGATTACTTATCTGGTAATGAGAGGCCCACTGGGACTCTTGCTGTAGCTCTATTTTTTTCCTTTTGTAGTCATTAGTATAGACATTTTAATGAATCATATTTTGAAGAAAATCCTCTTATGTATTTGCTACAGGCAAAAAGGAAGCCTTCCTTGACTACTGAATGCGAGTTTCACCTCTTTAGGAATTTAACCATGCAGTTTGCATAATTCTACTACTGCTAATAACCACTGGGAGGTTGTACTAACAAAAATACTCTGCTGACCAAAACAACACATTTAAAAGGGATAAGATTAAATGTGAATACTAGAAGCAGGAAAATCTTATTTCTTAATCACAGTCATTCCAGAACAATAGACAACTTTAAACTGCTTCAGACCTGGATATAACCAACATATCAGCCTTTAACAGAATAGTATCCAACCTCCAACCCACTCGGAAGGAAGAAATACAAGCTGCACTTAAGTTAGCTGTCTGCAAGGTATTTTTCTTAGACAGCTCTTATGGACTATCATACCCTAAGTCACATTTACACATGAGTTTATCTTGGACACCTTAAAATAAACTCCCTTGCAAAAGGTGGGTTCAACACTGCAGTGACAGTGAGTTACAATATGGGATGTCTGTGACACTCCCTCACTCTCAGAAGCATCCTGTAGCTGTTTTTTTTGGTTTTCAGGGGTGTTTCAGGGTCATTGCAGCCAAGGGACACCCATCTCCTTACTATATGAAGCTAGATTTGAAATCTGCATTTCAGTAATCATCAAAAGAGGAAAGACCTCTGAGATAAAATATTTCTTTTTTACCCACTTTCTGTGGAGGTCTGGGCAAAAATGGACTAATAAGATTTATATAATGCTTTCTACTAAGCTATCTAAGAAAGAAATCTCTAAATAAACAGGGAAGGAACACCATGCAGTGAGAGGGAATGTGAAAAAAGGAGACAAGAAGAAACAGTACTTTGATAGACAGGATGAAGAAAAAAAATGGAGAAAATGAAGTGCATATTGCTATTTTTTCCATGTACAGACACCGAAAGCAACTCAGTAACGCTGTCACTGGAAATTATAAAAGCTGCAAAGAAGCTATGAAGGATACCAGAAGCAGTGATAAATGGCTCATGTTTTAAAACTAAATTTCCCCAGTTCTATATGCAGAATAAAGAATCACCATTACTATGCATTTCTTAAATGCAGAGCTGTAGCAAGACAGGAACGCATCACCCTAATCAAGAAGTCCAAGATGTCAACTGCTAGGTATTTAAGGCCAATGTTCTGCACCAGAAATCTTCTATCGTCACACAGATGAGCTGAGTTGACATTTCTGAGGTCCCCCCTCCCAAACACTTCAGTTGCCAAGCCTGTTACCATCAGTAAGTAAATGATACCAGTGGTATAAGGTAGCTGAGAAGAGAGATATTCTCCACAATTACTCTTCCTAAAGCACAGCGACTTGATAGATCATGTGAGTTTTGATGAAGAGGATTAAACTAACACAAGATCAGCCACAGCACTCACAAGCCATTCTTCAACATGTAAAGGATTTCCTTTCACTCCAAGTTGCTTACAATGGCTTGGCTTACCAGCATTTTCTCACTCTCCCAAACTCTGCACTGGGCAATGTTGTGGGGTTCTGCTTTAAAGTTAAGGCTTGAGGGAATGTTAAGGGCACACTAATAAATAAAAGCTTAATAGCAAAATCTGGAAAGAAACCCAAAAGGTTTTGATAAATATGCCACAACGTAATATCCAGAGGCTCAAAAACAATGTAACAACTGGTAAATACTCCAGGCTGCAGTGCCATTCAGGAAAATTCCCAAACTCCAAGAGGTGTCTGGGTAGAGTGAGAAAAACAGGGAAAGAAACAGCATTTTAGGCTGCAATAAAGTACGAAAGGTAAAAATCTTCATGTTTCCGTAAAATCTGATGAGTTGGCATAGATTTCTATACATGCTGCTCACTCCAAAAATAGTCAGGTATATACAGAACGTATAGTAACTCAGAGTATATTTACATTGCTTCCCCAGAAAAACTTTTACCTACAATGGGAAAAAATTTCACATCTGCCAGGTTGTACATCAATTATCCATTTGTAGAATGTGCTGCATTTCCCTGTTATGTACTACAGACACACACCTACAGCTGCCAAATCGCTGAAATCCTGAAGTGCCTTTTGTGCTATGCACAATTACACAGAATATTTGAGAGTGAAGGAGATGCTCTGACTCAGCACAGAAACTGGTTTCCCCCCAAGTACTTAAAATGTTATATAAACAGGAAGTCAATTAGGTATCAGGAAATTCCAGAGCCTCTAGCTCAAAGAAAACCTAGATTAAAGGACACAATTTACATATCCCAAGGCAAAGGTCTGCTACTGGGAATACTTTAGTATCAATTTCCTCAAATGTAACTTGAGGGAGAACTATCAGATGTGGCGAGATGGAGCACTCTAGTCACCTTTTTAAGAGGAAAAAGAGAAATCAAAGAGGGCCTGCACAAGTACTTGGCCATATCAGGAAATGAATCAACCTGAGGGAAATTCCTTGCATCATTACAATCCTACAAGACTTCCCTAATAAACTGCAATGTAAATGGTAAAAAGTTCCTGCTTCGAAACCTAAACCCAAAGGAATCTGCTTAAAGTGAAAATGTTACAATAAAACCCTATGTGTGATCATCATCATCTCAGTCTGGGTAATTTCAAAGTGACTATGAATGTTTGCACTGATTGCTTTAAAACTGCTGACAGACTGCGGGGGAAAAAACCCAACACAAAACAAGCCAATCAACAACCCAGCACACCTCGTACAGCCCGGTGAGACACACACACATAACACAAGTTCAGACACATAACTTATGAACTACTCCCTCGGCCTCCCCTTTAAAATAAACACTGCAGAAGTGAAAACATAGATGGGGAAACACTTATGTTAGCGATGATTGACAAAAGACAATACTGGTTCAGTAACCTAAATATGCTGTAATAATCAACAATAATCTAATCTACAAGTGACTTGAGTCACTTATTTAAAAATAAAAGCCTTTATCCATAACTTACTAATCATGACATAAACCCGGCATTACAATGCTTTTCGCTTTCTTATTCCTACAAAACTATCATGGGATTGAAAGGGACATCCCTTGAACAGATCTCTTCCTTCTAAGTTTTGCCCATTATGTACCTCCAAAGCCAAGGCTGTCTTGTCGTAGGCATTAGGGACTCGCTTCTGGATAACCCGGGCATAAATAGGGCCATTCTGAAGGTTAGGGAGCGGAGTGTTGATGCTGGGCTGGGCATAGGGCCCTGGCTCCGGCCCACCCAGAGGTTGTGGGTGGGAACTATCCTGGTTACCTCCAATCAGAGTAGGTACTGAAGCAGAGGAAGGTCTATACTTCTCGACGTAAGGAACAGGTATCATTCCCCTCTTTCCTTCGCTGTCTTCTGCATTCCACCATTGCTCTTCAGGCTTATCCCAGATTCTCAGTATGTCTCCTTTCTTAAATGGAAGATCTTCCTCATCATTTCCATTAAAGTCAAAGAGAGCTCGCACATACTCAGCTTCCTCTTGCCTGAGGATAACACCACTATTCTGCCTGGATCGGGAAACCGGTTCTATCAAGGTTGTAGTGTCCAAATAGTGTATTTTGTAGAATTCCAGTAAAGATGACAAAGATTCAAACTCTTGGTCACCTATTCGAAATCTGGTGGGATTCGACCCTGAAAAAAAAAAGGCAACATGTCAAAGAGAGCATACAACAGTCAAAACTGTAAATAAAAAAATTGAGAAGACAAATAGAGTTACAGATAAGGATGTCAACACTGAACTTGGTATCTTTACATTAACATTCACGATACTCAGCTTTTCTGAGTATTTTTAATCAAAGACATCACTATCATGATCATGAGGATAGAGTTTTGTTGCAAAAGATTTTGTCAAAGAAGGAAAAGAAACTGTTTGGCATTGTCAAACTACCCAAATTAGGATAAAAACATCTTTGTTTTCTTGAACGTTCTATTAACCCAAGACAGGAAAACGTTTAGTACATCCAAGTTTCTCAGGAGCTGTACAATTTTCAGCAACACTGTTTTATGCTCTAAATGTACGAAGCAAATAAAATGTTGGTACAATTTCAAGGAATTTTTTTAAAACTCTTTTGTTGTTGAGATTTACTTCCAAAAGACAATGCTGCAATAATGGTTATTTACCTGCTGTATCAGAGGGGGCACAGACTCTACAGAAAACTGCTTAGCACAGCAGCAAAAAAGTGACATGAATGAGCAAATGAAGTTATTCTTCATTTTGATAAAAGGTACCATTGAAGAAAATTATCTACATTTTATGCAGTGCAAAGCAACAACATATTTTCATAATAGGTATGACTCAGCCTTTCAATCTCAGGTCTGGTAGTTTCTTTGCCACATTTATCAGACAGCACCTAAACTATAAATCCAAATGTCAAATACACTGAAATACAGATGGATATTCCTATTCAAGCCATTACAAGCACCAAAGTGCAGATTATCCATTTCAGTTTTCAATCTGTGTGCTGTGGTTTTTGTCCATTTTATGTTCTTCAGGCTCAGCTGGGGAAAAACACACACATGATGTTCTATTTCCACCATACCCTGTGCAACCAGTTAGGGGAAGAATTGTGGAAGGCCGGGGGAGGGTAGAGGAGATGAAAACATTTATGCTTTAATGAGTAACTCTTTTAGCAAGAAAGATATGCTTACTTTGCAAGTCTGTTTTCTCTGCAGGGAATATCTAACAGTCCTGAGACTTAGCTCTGGAGTACAAAGCAAACAATTGTCACTGATCCAACCCCCCCCCACTTTAAAGTGGCACTGTCAGCATGGAAATCTGATGTTATGACAACCTCTTCCAAGAGAGTGAAAAGGGGTTCTAACAGAGAAAAGGACAGATTCAATAAGATCAACATAGACAAACACCCAATAAGTAAGTTTTGAAGTACCCTGAAGGAACTTAAATATTACTGGAGCTGGTTACAGGAAATTCAAAGAAGCAGAACTAAGCCATCAGAAAGTGCACATTTGCATGCATTAAGAGCCCTGAAAGACTTTCAAAAGAAATGAATACGAACACAGTGAGCCAAAAAGAAAAGCAATATCCTCAAAAAGTTATAAAAAACAAAAACAACTAGCATCACCAAGAGATAAGGAAGTTAATGCAGTTATCAGTAAGAAATATGAAGTTAGTATGGGAAGAGACATAAGATTCCATCTTATTCTCCCAACTTGCAATGCTGAGAAGTTGCAAAACTCTCTAAACTTTGGTTGCCAAGACGTAACTTACAGCTACAGACTTTGCCAGAACACTCTGGAGTTTCATCCCAGTGGCAGTTCTTAGCTATGTGGTCTCTCTCACAGGAGATGACTTCCGGCCAGACAGGCAGCATCCCTACAAACATCCAAAACAGCTGAAGTGCACTCCCATCGAGGTATAATGTGATCTGGGAATGCTGCACTTGTACTACCTTTGGAAGTAGGGAAACCAAGCTTGTCACAAGTGGTAAAGACATCAAGTTTCAGACCTGCTTGGTGACAGAAACATGAGCATGTATCTCCTACACTTTAACTGTGAACCTTTAAGGATCAAAGTTTGTGCGGACATTTAGGTCAAAACAAGAAGTCATAGAAACTTTAAGACCAGGACAGCAAAACACTTTCAAGTCATAGGGAGAAGACAATCTCAGGGAAGTTCACTGACATGGAACTTATCTCACATGACAGAAATACAGAACCTGAAACTCTAATTTACCTCTATAAAAGCTGCTACAAGCTGACTCAGTCAGGAGGCTGAGCTGTCTCCAGCAACCGAAGTTCTCAAAGAAAAATCTCACCGGTCATAGGGAACGAGCAGCTCATCAGTAACATTCATCAGCCTTGTCAGCACCAACAGTCATCACCAGGATGAAAAAAAGATACTTTTGAGTGTCTTTTTTTCCCCTTTGGAACCGATTCACCCTCTTGAATTAACGAACAGCCTCAAAAGTAGCTGTCAAATGTACCTGAATACAAGTTGGACTTTAAGAAGGGAGGTCCACTGGAACATTACGTACAGGGAAGGAGCAACTGAAATCAGTGTACTGTATCCTGGAAAATCTTATTCTAAAAGGTATTTTGCACAACTGAAGAAGAACCAGAGAACACAGACACTCCAAATTCAAGGACCAGAAAGATAAATGCACTCTTTGAAGGGACAAAGAGACAAGTATCAGAAAGAAGAGACATTATCTTCACAAAGAACACTGCCAGAATACCACATGCACTTTTGATGCTTTCGTATTAATGTAAGGCACCTACAAGTCTGGAAAGATCTCTTTGCAACAAGAAATCTACAGGCTTAATCCAAATTTAACAAAGGCAGCAATCTCATAACTGTCTGGAGAATTCAGAGCACCTCTCAAATTCAGTTAAAATAGGCATAAAAAGGACAAAATAGTTCAAAGTCAGCTGGTAAAACACAGGTTGGAAAAAATATGCAAATTCACCTTACCAAGGAAGTGGTAAACTCCCCATCAGTTTGAGTCTTTTGCGGATACTCTTGTTCAGGTACAAGGTAACAAGCTAAATGATATTCATATTTAACACAGAAATCATTCTACTCACTACAGCTTCCAAGTTTTGTAATTTCCTGGTATAACGAAATTCAAATATTAACAGATTTGAGGCTCAGAGGAATTCTTCAAATTCTTGGCTGACACTGCTCATACCTGTAGACCAATGGAATACTTAAGGCAAGGACTAACACAGGAAAGTTACAGCAACAAGGCAAGTGTTATTTTGAGAACCAGAGCCCTTTTCCTTTGTGATCCTGGGACAGTTTTCTTGAAGGCACAAGTCTGAGCAGCACATTGCCCCCATCTTCCCAGGGCTCTCAGGAAGCGCACAAGGCGCCAATCCAGCCATTGGAGGAACTTCAGTAACTTCCTATGAAAGCTGGATAATCGCAGTACAAGAAACTATCATCTCCCCCTCACAGCCCTACCCAAATGAAGGAAGAAGAGCTGCTCAGTGGGCACCTCTACCACCAGCACTGCTCAGCTGTGTAAGATTACTCCTTTGAATGAGAAACAAACAGCTGAGTATCATCTTCTTTACTTACTCCACTCTAGCTCCATCTCCACTAGGACTTAACCTGACTCCAGCCATTTCAGCGTGTCAGAACAGCTAACAGAGCCTGCTTTCAGAAAGGTGAGGAAAGAGTTAAAATCCAAAGCATTCAGAATTAAGAAAGCTTCAAACCTGGGCTCTGTCAGTTCTCTGTTTATGATGCACATTCCCTCCTGTCACAATACTTTGGTGCTGTGTTGGCTTCATGTCAGTCTGGAAAAGATTGATTATATATATTTAAAATATCATCCAGATACTGGGTAATTAGAGGTATAAAACACCCAATATCCTACTGCTCAAGACAGTGGTCAGGCAATGTAACCACACAGCAACTTCTCACTTTCTCACACATCTCAGGAGTTTTACATTTCTCTCTCGGCTCCAACTGTTAGTGTCACTAGGGAGTTTTCTCTGTACTCCCAAGCTTTGGAAAGTTTTCCCTTTCAGTGCAGGGAACACCTCACAGAAACATGGATTTTAATTTTTGTGTCTGGACCTAGTCTTTAAAGGCAGTCCCCTTTACCAACGTACACAGCCTGTTTTGGGCCAGAAAAGCTGTTCTTATCACACAGGTACTGAAACGCAAAGTTCTCATTCCAAAGGAAGATCTCCCAGTGATGTAAGGAGGTTTCCTCCTGGAGCATATGGGATCTGTGCTCTGAAGGCACCTCATTCCAGCCTGTGTGTTTCCCCCACCCGCACAAGGACACCTTTTTCCCTTGTTCTTAAGTACCTCCCTACTCATGCTGAACAAAACAAGCAAGTACCACCACACCCTAAAAAAAACATAAAACCCCACTGACTGGCTCCTGGAAGAGCTCTGAGCACACCCGGACATACAGGAGTTGCACCGTCATTTCTGCAGATACGGCATGAGAGAAGAGCAGATGCCTAACGCAGGCACTTCTCAAGCTTCCATTAATTTGCATTGAAACATATTTTATACTTCTATTTTATATTTAATACAAATAAGAATAACAACCTCAAATCTAACCCTCAAACTCCCAAGTGTCAGAGCTAAACCACACTGCTCATCCACACTTAAAGCCATTTCATACATGAGCTGAGTGTGGATATCACCCTGTAAGGACTATGAGACTCCAGGAAGTACAATCACAATGGAAGTGACTTAGAAGTCTAAGTTAAGCAACATGTTCTTAAAACTCAAGAGTGAAAACACCGGCTTCTGAGCTATATCTGTCACACCTCCCTAATTCACAGACAAATTTTACCACACTATGAGGTTTCTGTCTTCATGATGCTGTACTCTCAACAGAAAGCATATCTTTCTTTAAGTATTCTAGGCATTTTGTTTTAGTGCATATCACACATTTTTATCCCAAACCCCCATGTCAAATTGCACACACATACGTATTTAGTATTTCTTCTATTATCTGCTGCCCTGCTAATGCCTGCATGGACCATTTTTGTATTGCGTGGGATTTCTTCAGCTCATGACTGCGATGTTTCATCACAAATTAGACTCTAATTCTGATTCAGTTGTTAATCTCCATCTCTGCTGGAAATTGAGTGATTTTCCTTTCCATAATTCAGTGATTCATCCTACTTTTTCAAAGGCCTTCAAGAATTTCAGGAAGAAGTAAAAAGTTCCATTAAATTCTTTTTTTCCTTATGCTGAAAAATCACCTGCAACAAGTTAAAAACTGCAGCATCAGGCAAAAGGTGAACTTAACAAAAAGCTGACAAGTTTATTTTATACTTTGAAAATGAAAGAAAGTATCCTGGTTTTGCGACATTATGACTTGTAATATCAAGGAAGCCAAAGCTCCTCATCTCATTCACTCTGTGTTAAGGCTTCACTCACCTCAAGAGCAGTGTTAGAGCAGCCATGAATTTCACAAACACTGAGACCAACTAAAATCAACCCAAGGACTGGACCTGGCATATTCAGATTCCTCAGTGAGACCTGTTTGCCAAACAATAAGTCGCTAAAAGAACTGTACACCAATGAAACACGTGCAGTTGTTTTTCCTCATTTTTTAGCTTGCCCACAATATGCAAGCAGGACCATTTACAAACGTTCACCTCCTTTTATGAGTTTCCCTGTTCAAACATGAAATCATATTCAATCTGCTACCAAAGTTTTCCTCTCCCTCCCATGGCAGAGCAAACCTCCACTTACTTTTTTCTGAAAGAACACCTTAATTACACTCACAGCGTAATTTAATATATGCACCCACAGCACCTTCATGTGTTTGAGTGTGAAAAAGATAGCAGTATCAGCACAGAGGCATGATTTAGTTAAAATTACTAAGACCAGCATAGGGATGTCTGTAGTGCAGGAGAACAAATAAAACCGAGACCAACCAAAATATAATTAGACTTTTAAAGTTATATTAACCCTACTGTGCCAACAGCTTACCTTTTAAAACAGATAAACACTTAAACCAAGAAAATTACAACGTATTTAGTGATTTTTGACCAACCATCAGAATATTTTAGCACCCGTAACTTAAGTCAGCCAGGGAACGCCACAAAATGCTACTGAGCTTAATGATGTAACATGTTAAAATAGTCAAGATAGCTGTACTGTAGTGATACCAAAATAACACAGAAACACTTTTTCCAGAAATGAGTTGCTCCCCAGGAAACAACTGGCCAGAACCAACAGTCACGATTCAGTGGTTTTCATCACTACTGTCTTTAAAGTATTAGGCTGAATTCCACAAGAAACCATTCTGGTAACTTACTCCGGTCTACACACCACCAGCCATCCGTATCAGCAACGGCTGCACCAAACCTCTGCAAAGCTACAGCAACAAAACCCTGTCTACGCAGCCGTGAGACAACTGAGAAATCACCACACTTTGTGGCAAACCATTTTACTATCCACACCATTAATAACTTACACTTTACTTCCAGCTAAATTCAGCCCTTCTACCTGTGGAGATTTGTGACTTAAGTGCACTTTGCAGTTTTTGGGATAAACATGATGAGAGGCTCCCAATTTTTCAAATCTGAAATGTTCCCCCAAAGCAAGGGGAATTACTTTTTTGTTTTTTCTTAGATTATCTCCTACTTACTCTGTGCAGAGACTGAAAAATCCTCCCTGTAACAAGTATTGTTACATCTTTCCAATCTTGATCTCTCACTCCAACCACGGACTTACACCAAAAACTGACTGTCCCTGTAGCAATACTTCTGCCAAATAAGTTCACCAAATCTCTTATTACACAGATATACTAAAAAACTTTCTAGTAGCTGCTTTGTGACATACCAGCAACAGACCCACATCATTTTGCAAGTATTAACATCCAAACTGGAGCAGTTCCACTACTAACTTCACTAATTCCACAGAAGGGATATCGCTGTCTTTGTATTGAGGGTTCTCACACATTCAAGAATTCTGCATTGCTGGGGGTTCATTTAGTTGCACTAAACAGCAAAAATGCTGCTTCTCATAGTACATGGTTTTCCCTCTGACACCATCAGCATCTTTTACTTTGTGTTATGCTTAAACTAGTTGTTTTCATGTTCAGTTTATGATAAATGACATCAACCTTCCCCTCTGAAGGGGAAAATAACTGAATTTTGCATCTGATTTAAAGAAACAATTGCCTTTACAACCCGAGGAGTTCCCACTCCTTAAACTACCCACTCGAAAATCAACCCCTTGTGCCTGCCTGACAATGCAGTGCCGTCTTGTCAGAAGGCAGACTTTGGGATGACACTTCCCGAGAACCACCTCCCACCCGAGACGACACGCAAAACCCATGAACTGTCACTAACTGATTTAGGGAAATAAAGAAGGCAGGAGGCTGGAGCCGCAGATCTCCCAGGACGGCTGCAGCAAGCACCCAAGGCCGGGACGCGTTTCATGGGGCACTGGAAGGCAGGTGCGGGCAGACGGCTCAGCGCGGGCAGCGGCCCCAGCTGCGGAACATCACTCGATTCCACCACAAAGCACTTCACGCCTTCAAACCCGGCCCGGGCGCCGCCGAAGGCGCGCCGGCCGCCGTGCCCGGGGCTGGGGGC
>VWZG01004225.1:0-16432 GCA_013396735.1 Grallaria varia | reverse complement strand
CCATGATGATGATGATGACTTTAATTTGTAATCATTTGGCATGACATATAATTGCAAGTTAATCTTAGTTACAGGGAAAGAATAACCTAATTCAAATAAAGAGGTCACATGATGGTTTTAAATTTATCTTTTCTTTCACACACAGATATTCCTTCAGCTGCAAGGGTTACTATATAAACCTTTTGAAAAATTATTCCTTCTTCTACAACCAGAGTTTAAACACAATGCACCATTTTCTGGCAGCCTGTGGATTAAACATGTTCTCAGACAGATTGGTTTGTAAAAAATGAAACCCAAAGTCCTCTCCAGAATTTTATGATGGCCATCTGCTCCCATGTTCTGCTTTTTACTTCCCTCTTTCCTTTTTTATAATATGCAGTTTGTAAGGTCCTCTACATAATATTCTAAAAGATGTCTGCATATGAATTTGTCATGGAATTTTACCTTGGACTGTATTTTAAAATTGAATAAATAATAAAAAACAATTAAGAAACAAGTGCAAGCATCTTGCAAATACTTTACAAAATTAGTCTATCTTTGATTAATTGTTTGTGTTGCATGGCAGAAAAAGGCCAATTTTTTGAAACAGTCTGGTATGTTATATTTGATGAACAAAAGTAGTAATCTAAAGTTTATATCACTTAAATAGTTATTAACAGTTAACAGTTGTCTCTTCATGTGACAGCATTTTAACAAATCTTCAATATCAATGTATGTAAGCTTCCAATTTATATTAGGTTATACCATTAGGCCTTAATAGATGAAAACTTTTAAACTAAGATAATGAATCTGTGATAGTAGTTCACTGAAATGTATTAACTTCTGAAGATTAATGAAGCCTACTGACTTTTCCTTATTTGAAATTTTGATAGAGAAATTAAATTTAAGACCTAAAATATTTTTTGGCGTTTTGATATTGTGGAATATTGCTCAATATCAGAAAAAGGTCATGACCCCTAAAGCTTTTTTTTTCAAATCAGAAACACTTATGTGGTGAAATAGAAATACAAAAGATTCTGTTCTTAATGCAATTTACTGTCCAGATGTGTTCCTGCTAAGCGAAGTTTTTGCGAGTCCTAATTATGTAGTTAGAAAGTTTTCTTAATTAGGCAGGTGAGCTACAATCTACTACATTCACTGTTTCCTAATTTAATTCATAGGACCAATAAACATAGTGATAGACCTAAATAAATTTTTTTGAGCCTGAGATCTCCTTGTTTATATTTTGAAATATATTACTCAGAGCTGGAAAGATGTTATACTAAGGAACAAATCTATGACTCTAGTACTTTAATTTTCACTGTAATAAGAACTAATTTTTGTGTCACTATTTGTCTGCCTGCTGTTACTTTTACTGTATAAAACATAGTTTCTGATTTTTCTGGTGCACCAATTTATCTAATTCTCATGACAGAACAATTTTTGCTAAAGAGTCTAAGAGAACCCACAATACATATAACTCACAAACTTTAAGTTGTATGTATTACATTTACTAACTTTGAAAAAGTAAGTGTAAGCGTGACTCTTTTGATGAGTCAGGTTTTCAATTCATGTTTCTGAAGCCTGTTTACAAATTCCTAGGCTAAAGAGTCTTGTTTCTTAGATGCTGAAACAATTCTGAAAAATTCTCCAGCATGTCAAATTAGCTTGTCTCCAGATCACTTTATCTGTTCACCTAGTACATATAATACAGTGCCTTACGCTTAGACAACTAAATTATTGTGGAAGCGATTAGGGACTTTTTCAGTTCGCTCATGAAAAATGCTGCCAGTCCCTTGATTAAAATTTTGCATGCTACTTATTCATATACTTTCTCATTCAGAGCAATTTATTTAAAGTATTTTTTTAATTGCCTTGAAAATGGAAATATGAAGAGTGAAAAACCTCTGAAAGCTTATATTGTTCTAGCAGCCCCTTGTAATGATGCTTATAGTCATGAAGATGAAAATCAAACTCTTCAGAGGGATCATTTCAATTTTAATGTCTAAAATGCAAAACTTGAGTAATTCCTCCATCTGCTCATTTATCTGTTGAGTCTAATATTACATTCGAATTAAGTTCTGAATATTATATAATTAAATCAAAGAATTGTCCTTTTCTTTTAAAAGAAAAAAAAAAAGAGATAAATGTCATGTGCTAATTGTCAGAAAATTAAACTCAAAAGGAATCAAAAATCTTCTCTAGTATATACTACACAGTGCTAGTGTTCATTTTAGTCTTTTGTTATGTGAATGAAATGTTATTGAATCTTTCTATGGAGTATGTTGAAAGGCCAGCAGAACTGAGTAGGTTCTATCAAATCATAGAAGTTATTGGTCATTCTTTCTAACAGAAAACAAAAGGAAGAAACAAAAAAGGACAATTTTCAGATTGATATATAACAAGATTTATTAAATATTAGTTTTCAATTTAGCATTTACTGCAGCATGTGAATTCAGATGAAAACCATTAGGGGTTTTTTTGTTTGTTTGTTTATTTGTTTCTAATAGAGTCTTTCACTGTAAATTAGTGAACTTGAGCAAGAAATAACCCAATCTGCATTTCTTGTAATAAAATTGAGTCTTTTGCATGACTTTTAGTAATATGTATTTTTCAGGTGGTCATAGTATTTAGAACAGTTAATGTATTTTAGGAGTCTCTTTTCATATGTGAGATACCAATTGGTAAAAGAAACCCCAAAACAAAACTAAACTTAAACTCAGAAGTAAAAGATGAGTCAAGAAAGACAGGTGAGGGAGCACAAGGAAACAATGAGACAACAATCTGATGTAGAAATAACCTTAAAATTCTCATCATTATGGTGTTTTATTTTCTAATGAACTGTTTAAATAAAAGGTTTTAAGAGCAATCTGCAAGAAAAGAGTGAATTAACTCCTCCAGAATGGAAGAATTCTGGGTGAAAAAGATAGGCACCTCTAAAAAACAACAATGGACAGATAAAGGTGTGATAGGGAAAACAAACAAAATAATTGATCAGAGATGAGAGTTTGTTCTCTGTTAAGGGTTTTTAATAAAAATAAATTATACTACAAGATCAGCAAATACTCTTTTGAAATATTTTCTTAGAAGTCTGCCAAGGCAAACGAGATACTTCACTCACAGATGAAATTGCACTTGGCAGTAGGTTGTATTTTCCAACTGAAGTGCTGGGCTTCCATGATGAAATTCTCGCTCTTTGCAAGTTAGTGGCTAGATGAGAAGAGACAAAGTATGAGGTTATTTTTCTTTAATTTCTTAATGCATGTTCATGGACAATAAAAAGCAACATATTAATACAAAAGAAACAAACTGACGGCAACAATAAGTCAAAGAGTACTATTTTTCAAAGAGTTAATGTTGGAAAAAATGTTAAATAAATTATAATTTTCATGCCTTTGATAAAATCTTCTCTTTATTAGTAAAACTGATAGAGATAGAATACTGAAGACAGTTAAAAATTGGCCTGTTTCAGACAGATGGTTATCTGCAAGTCACACTGAATTCCCTGAGAAACCGAATGATCAGTTTTTATAAACATTTGTACCGCATGGCTAAGAATCTAAATACAGGACTGACTTAAGGCTGCATTTCAAAATAGTTGTCGAAGTCCTTTTTCATTTTGTTTTCCACATTAGGCAAACTTCAAATGAATGGGCAGATACTTTAAGTGACATCTTCAAGAGGCAATGGCTGAATCACATTAACTCAAAACAGCTATCCAGGTATAGTTTCCTCATAGGTATTTCAAGAATAGTGTCCTGTCTGCCTTAAAAAGTGAATCTAAATTGATGAACAAACTACTGAGCTTGGAGCTACCTTCTTTTAAATATAATTTTTCAGGCTTTGTCCCAGAACTCAAGAGAGATTTTAAATGTAGATGCAGAGTGCAGTTACGCTTCTGACACGTGTTGTTGTGTGTCTACTTGACCTCAAGATGACCTTGAATTTACAGAGGTGTAGAGAGCCTTATGTATCTGAGGGTAACTACCACTGATAGCAAATATAGTAAAAAAGATACCAGGTTATGCTACACAACTATGAAGGAAGTATAAATACAGAGGAGCTGAATCTGCTGCATAGCTGGTGGGAAGTATGAAAGAGAATTTATTTTTCAAAGCAGAATAGACATATTATCACTCTAGCGTATCCCTGGTGACTTTGAGATTTAGAGTGCAAACACAGGTTTTAGGTCTAATTATTCAGCTTTTAAAATAACTTTTCTTGAATTTAGCTATTCCAGAGGGTACCTGTTCCTATTTTCAGTGAGAATAAATTCTAGATTTATTTCTTCATAAGTCTCTGGGCAGAGTGTCACTGCAAACATGCACCTCAAATAGGTATTTTAGTAGTGAGTGGATGCTTAAATGTATAACCAGAAGAAGCCATTGTCAATACTGATGAAAAACATAGTTTTGCTCCTACTTTTAAGCAAAGTAGATAACAAGTAGACATTTTTCATTGTGGATAGTTGATACCTCTTGTAATTATGAATTCTGGGAAATTTGAGCATTAGTTCCAGATGTCAAAGAAAAGTCAGTTCTCCTGTGTATAAGAAGGAAAAAAATAGTTTTGTTTGTGTTGTTTTATTTCTAGAAGAAAATTGATTCACAGGTTTATTTTTTTCTCTGATGAATATGCTGAAGGCACACCATCCTTTTCAGACAGTTTTCTGAATTTCTGTATAACAAAGTATTTTTTTGCTGTGACTAAGATAGTTGAAAAGAAATTGCAACTCTGCCAATCTTTGAAAAATAACAGTTACTAAAACAAAAAGAATTGCTTTGAAACCTACAGAATCTTTTATAGGAAATATATTAAGGGCTTAATTTAGAAGGTAACTGCTATATTTCCACTAGTAGAGGATGGTAAAATTTTTAAAGTCCCAATTCTAGGAAATTACTTTTCTGTTCTCCTTATCCTCATGCTATCTCATCCATGTCTTTATGTGATAGGCAAAGTTATGCAAGCTCAGAGAAGCAAGAAAAGGCTCTTTCTTAACTGGTGAAGAGGATTAATAGCAAGTAGCATGGTAGTGCTTATTACTTGAAAAAAGGATTAAACACTGAAGTGTAGGAAGAAGAGAGTAAGATATTTATAGTGAAAGAAAAAGTGCAAGCCCTCGAGGCACTGAAGATCAGTATATAACTTGCCTTCACTTTTGTTCTAGAAATTAAATCTTTTATAGGGCAATGAAATCTGCTAAAAGAAAAAGATTTCAGGAAAGCTTTGAGCCTAATTTAAGTGGAAACTTTTTGAGAACATTTATTCTCATTCATATTTTTAGAAAACATTTAATGAATCATTCTAATTATATTTAAAATATGGATGAATAACTTCCTCTGAAAGCTGTAAGCTTTTTTATTCTTCATATATTTGATAATTGCAAAAGAAATATATATATTTACATTGCTCATTTCCAGTTTATTTCAATTCAATGTATCTGAGTCTGTATATTTTATCAAAAGAACCAGGATAAAAAAAAATACGCATTTATACGATCTGGTTCCTTTCACAATTCATAAAAATGTTTCATAGTTTCTCATTTCTAATGTTGATGTCCTTCTAATATTTTCCTAACAACATTAATTAAAATACTGCATTTCTCTCCTCTGAGTATTATTTATCATCTCTCATCCAGTAAAAACTTCTCATAATGTCATTTTGTGCTGGTTTTGACTGGAGTAGAGTTGACTTTCTTCACTGTGCCCACTATGGGGCTGTGTTTTGGATTTGTGCAGAACACAGGGTTGATAATATAGAATGTTTTTGTGATTGCCGAGCAGGATTTTCACAGAGCTGAGGCCTTTTCTGCTTTTTGTGTCAGGCAGGCAAGGATGTTGGGGGTGCCTGGAAATTTAGAAGGAGACACAGCCAGGACAGGTGACCCAAACTGACCGAAACCATATGACATCATGCTCAGCATAAAAAATTGGGAGAAGAAGGAGGAAGTAGGCTGGACATTTGGAGTGATGCTGTTTGTCTTCCCAAGTAATCATTACATATGATAGGGTCCTGCTTTCCTGGAGAGGCTGAACACCTGCCTGCCCATGGGAAGCAGTGAATTAATTCCTTTGCTTTGCTTGTGTGCATGGCTTTTGCTTTCCCTATTAAACTGTCTTTGTCTCAACCCATGAGTGTTCTATCTTTTACAATTCTGATTTACCAGTCCTGCTGGTGGCGGAGCGAGTGACCGACTGTGTGGGGCTTGGTTGCTGCCTGGTATGGTGGGTCTGGCTGAGCCAGAATTTGTTTCCCCATAGGAGCCCTCACAGTGCTGTGCTCTGCATTGGTGTCGATAACACACCCATGTTTTGGCTACCACTGAGCGCAGCACTCACTGTTCAGTCAAGGGCAANCTGTCCAGTTGGGAAGGGCAGTGATAGAATGGCTGGGTGGGCACCTGGCATTCAGCCACGGTGAACCCACCACACCTGGGCTTGAAGCACAACACCTTTGGACAACATGCCCAAAAGTATGAATCTTACTTAGTTGCAATCCATAAGAAAAGTCCTTCTAAGTCAGACTACTGGCTCATCTAGACCAATATTCTGTCTCTCAGACTGACAAAGGAAATTATATTTAGGGAAGGACAATAGATATTATGGTGATACTGCTTTTTCATAGAAAAGGGCTTTCAAATGGGAGTGATTTTCACTTGGACTCGCTTTTATGATTGTCTATCTGTTGTGAAATGGTCCTAGTGTTAATGAAAATCAGATTTATTGTTCAGTGGTATACATGTAATTTCACATTTCTTTAAAGTGTCTTCTGGGTCGAAGTCCCTTGTATGTACAGAGCTGTTATCAGCTCTCCTGCATTAGGCCCTTTTTTTTGTGTGTCATTCACTTCACAGCAGTTTGAATAGTAAGATCTGTTCTTCAGCTACTACGGAGTGAAAGGAGAAAGATCACTCATGTTTCTTTCAATGGGACACAATTTTAATTTAAATAAATTGGAATTACAGGATTAAAAAATAGATGTCTATGCTGGGTTTTTTGTTTGTTGGGTTTTTTTAACTGAAAGTAAATTAGATTGTTTACAGAAGACAAACACTTGCTGCCTAAATCTTAACAGCAGTTATGTTCTCCTCAAGAAACATAAAGAGAAAGAATTAATAGCAAATCAGTGAAATAAAAATCAAGAGCTATCAGAAATTAATTCAGACTAATACTTAGCCCAGGATACACATAGATATCACTTTGATTCAGGAACCAAGAAGCAGAAAAAAACCTTTTATACATCTGTAGAAAAGAGTTAGAACATTATGGTTTTCCAATGTCTTTCTGGCATCTTTCACATGGAAGTGGGAAACTGTAGTATTTAAATAGAATAGGAAGAGTTTCCTTCCTTCTTTTTTTGCCTCTTGTGACATTTTTCTTTTCCTAACAATACAGAATCTATTCAGAGATTTCTTTTTCTTTCAGTTGCACTAATTATTTAGCCATCATCAGCTATTGTTCATAAATTGTTGAAAGCAGCAAAGAATCACTTAAGGAGATGCTGTGATTACTTTCTAAAATTGCAGGTGTCTACACAGTTCAGCAGTTATTACCATGTAAAGTCACTTACTGAGGAGATGTAAAGAAGTTTGGGCTGGGCCAATATATGTTGAAAAGCATAATTTGCCTCTAAAACATCTCTCAAAAGTCCTATCCTTCAAGGTGCTGGGCACCTCCCAAGAGACTAACAATTTCTATTAAAATAAATCTGATTTAAGACTGAGTACTTCTGAGAATATACTCAGAGTTGTCCAGGAGTAATGCCTTGTTTCAGAGTTGTTTATTTTGATCAATCCATGGGATAGTTTCATTTTTTACTCCTGTAGTTTGCAAATTATTTTTTTCAAACAGTTTAAGTGCACAGTACAACACATTTATATTGAGGAAACATTTCTGATTCCAGTGGAAATAGTAATTCTATCTTCATAATAAACATGGTTACAGAGCACCTACATTTTCAAAAATGCATGGTAATGTTCATATATTAAGACCTTAATCTGAACAATGCCTTCTTTTCAAAACGCTGAGCCCAGAGCAAGCACCCAGTCTGTCAGCAATGATTAGTGGCACGCATAATGAGGTGGATCAAAAAAGAATTGATTTCAATGCTTGGCCTCTATAAGATTCTTGAGATACATTTTTAAAAGCAAAGCCTTAGATATTATGAATTCCTTTCAGAATCATTGGGGTTTTTTCTCTACATAAAAGTATAAAAATTAAAGTCAATAAGATATTTTCCAGATTTATCATTCATTTTTTCCTACTATAAATCTGGAATATTTTGGTAATATTTCTTCTCCTGTTATTTTTTTCCCTGTATGGCACAAAACTACAGTATGGAATGCAGTAGAAGCAATTTTCCCACAGAAATTTCACTTCTGAAAGACAAGATATGCATCCATGCCTGGGACTTTATTTTTTCCAGCTGGGTGGCAAGAATGATGCCTACAAGAACTGATGCCTACTGCTATTGCAAGATCTGTTTGAATCCTCAATATACAAATAGTCTCTCTGGGGAATTGTCTTCAATGTGCTTTTATTTTCTTAGTCTTGTACTGCCATGTTAGGAGTTGTAATTATTCCACTGCCAAAACCAGATTACCAACCTTTCAGTAAGTACAGCTGGGTACCTTAGAGAATTTTTCAGTTTAATTTTTTTTTCTCAGAAATTCTGGAGACCTGTAATTTGTGCTTAGGAAGTTCGTAGACATCAACTAAACAAAGCAAATCAACTCTCAGTAGGCTCTCTTTAGCTCTGTAGTTAAAGTATACCAATATTGGGAATACACTGTCTCACATCAAGAGTTGGAAACAACTCTGTAGTTAATTTCTGATAATTTGAAAAAGTTAATACATAAATAGAACACTTTCAGAAAACAAGACAATCTTGAATATTGTTCTGTTAACCAGAAAAAAATCCCAAGTGTATACTGATTTGATCTTTATTTCATTATTTATGTATTTTTACATATAAGAAGAAAACTGTAGAATATGCACAGGAGGAGAAGATATTAAAAAATACTGAAATTTTGTGCTAAAAAACAATTGGCTTTGTTTTAAAAGTGTCAGTTTTAAAAGATATTAATAAGCATTTTCTCAATAACTGCATTCTGAATACAGTTTTTTAAACTATTTCATTTTTTTTCCTTCTAGGTCAGAACAGACTGGTTTTCTCTGACCTTAAGTTTGATCCGACCTTTTACTTTATAAAATCTCTTGTTAGTGAGGCATCGTTAGGAATTATACAGGAAAGAAGATGCTGAAGATAGTAAAAGAAAAAAAAAAGTTCTGTCTCCTAACAAGCAAACTGTTTGCCAGAAAAGACTAGTTGGGTTTTTTTTCTTTTACTTTGAGTTGAAACAACTTACTAGAGAGTTTTAGTTTTCAGCTTGAATGGTGACTTTGATATAAATATAAAATGACTAGAAGCAATCCCCTAGTGATTTTCAGCATCGCTTGACATATATTTTTCTTCTCTTCTCCTGTCTTATCAGAATGTTGTATGGAAAAGTATTTTTCTATAAATTATTTTTTCAAAATTCATTGTCTGACTGACAGATCAAAAAGCTAATTTCCAGCTTCTAGTATATGAGTAATTGACAATGACCTTGATGATTAGAGGTTTCCAACACACGTCAGAATAATATAAGAGAGAAATTTAAATAATTAAATAATTTTATGGCACATGTTGATAATTGGATTTTGAGTACACATTTTTTGAATTACATATTTTTAAACACAGATAATCTATTTCTTCATTAATAAAATATACACATCCTCTTTGTAGTGATTGTGAAAGTAGACTCAATCAACTAGCTCCCAAGTATGTTGTTTAGATTCACAGGATGTTTAGGGTTGGAAGACACCTTTAAAAGTCATCTAGTTCAACCTCTCCTTTCTCTCTTCCCTAGGCAAGGACTTCTTCAACTAGATCAGGTTGCTCAGAGCCCTGACCAACCTGACCTTGAATGTTTCCAGGGTTGGGAAATCTACCACCTCTCTGGACAACCTGTTCCAGTGTTTCACCATCCTCATGGTAAAAAAACTTTTTCCTTAACTCCAATCTAAATGTACCATCTTCCAGTTTAAAACCATTACTAATTGTTCTTCTGTAACAGACCTTAGTAAAAAGTCTGTCCTCAACTTTCTTACAGGACTCCTTTATGAAATAAGGTCTTCTCTTCTCCAGGCTGAACAGCCTCTCAGCCTTTCCTCATAAGTGAGACTCTTCAGCCCTCTAATCATTTTTGTGGCCCTCCTTTAGACCTGCTGTAACAGGTCCATATCTTTCTTGCACTGAAGACCCCAGAGCTGGACACAATACTCCGGGTGGGGTCTCATGAGGGTAGAGTAGGGGGACTGAATCACCTCCCTCAACTTTGATGGCCACGATTCTTTTGATGCAGCCCAGGATGCAGTTGGTTTTCTGGATGGTAAGAGCACATCATCAACTCATATACAGCTTTTCACCCGCCGGCACCCCCAAGTCTTTCTAAGCAGGGCTGCTCTCAATCTGTTCATACCAGGGGTTTCCCCAACCCACCTGCAGGACCTTGGTCTTGTTGAAACTCATGAGGTATCTATGGGCCCACTTCTCAAGCTTTTCCAGGTTTCATTGTAGGGCATCCTTACCCTTAGATGTTTCAACTGCACTACTCAGCTTGAAGCACATTTGCTAAGGGTGCACTCCATCCCTTTGTATTTGTTATTGATGAAGATATTAAACAGTATTGGCCCCAATACAGACCCTGAGAGACAATACTTGACACAGATCTCCAACTGGACTTTTGGACCACTACCTTCTGAATGCAATTATTCAGCCAATTCCTTGTCCACCACACAACGCATCCATCAAATCTTTGTTTCTCCAAGTTAGAGAGAAGGATGTTGTGAGGGGTTGTGTCAAAGGCCTTACAGAAATCCAGATATATGACTTCTGTGGCTCTTCCCTTGCCCATTGATGCAGTCACTCCATCCTAGAAGGCCACTGGGTTTATCAGGCAAGTCATATCCTCAGTGAAGCGGTGTTGACTATCTTGAGTTACCCCCTGTCCTGTGATTTAGTGCAGCTCCTGAGAGGATCTGTTCCATGGTCTTCCCAGGCACAGAGATGAGGTTGATGGGTCAGTAGCTCTCTGGATCCTCCTTTCTACCCTTTTTAAAGATGGGTGAAATGTTCTTCTTTTTGCAGACAGTCAGGACTTCATCTGACTACCATAACTTTTCAAATATCATGGACAGTGGCTTGGCAAGGTCATATGCCAGTTCCCTCAGGACTCTGGGATGCACCTCATTTGGTCCCATAGACTTCTGTATGTTCATATTCTTCAGATTATCACAAACCTAAAGTCAGATGTGGTGATGCACTCTCTGAGCCCTTTCCAATAACCAATGGTGTGAAGCAAGGTTGCGTTCTTGCACCAACTCTGTTCACAATCTTCTTCAGCATGNGTACCAGGATTAGTGTCTATAAAGCCATTGTGCTGTCCACTCTTTTATATGGGTCTGAATCATGGGTCATCTACTGCCACCACCTGCGTCTCCTCGAACGCTTCCATCAGCGCTGCTTCCATACAATCCTAAACATCCACTGGTCTGATTACATGACTAATGTGTCTGTCCTTGAACAGGCAGCAGTCACCAGTATTGAGGCCGTGAGAACGCAGCTGTGCTGGGCAGGGCATGCCTCCAGGATGGAGGATCATTGGCTCCCTAAGATTGGACCCTATGGTGAACTCACCAGTGGCTGCCGCAAGAGAAGAGGCCTTAAGAGGAGATACAAGGACTCTCTGAAACAGTACCTCAGCCTCGGCCGTATTGACTACCATCAATGGTCCATTCTGGCCTCTAATCAGGAGGCATGGAGACACACCATCCATAATGCTGCTGATTCTTTTGAGAACGTATGCAGAATCAGTCTGGAGGAGAAAAGACAATGCAGAAAGAACCGTGCCTCACCAGCACCCCTATGGAGACTTTCTGCTGTATCTTTTGCAACCGGACTTGCCTATCTCACACTGACCTTTTTAGCCAGCAACACGCTTGCAGCAAGTGTGGGTAGAGCCCTTCCCAAATCTTCTTTCGCAAAGCCTAGCCTGATACCTGGGGATTGAGGGCTACTGCACTGTATGGAAAGTACTCTTAAAGATCTGCCAGCTCTATTCTTCTCCCTTATTCCCAAGGGTAGTTTCCCTTGAACTGCTTGAAGATCTGGAAGATTGCTTTCCAAAAGTTCAGGATGTTGAGTTTACTCTTCACCTGATGCATATTCTTCAGGTCTGTGAACTCCACTGGTGCATGATCACTGCAGCTTCATTCTTTGTACTTTTCCTTAGAGCATAGGCAGGAGGGAATTGGCAAGTTAAGAGAAAAAAAAACAACTCTTGTTCTCACTCTTCCATGAAGGCTATCTCTGTACCATAAGGCTTTTCTTTTAGACAAACCATGGGGATGCTTCAGCTAGGACCGAGGCTTTCCAAATGACTTTTGAACTCCCATCACTGTGATCATTGTAAAGGACAAAAAAACTGAAGAGAACTGGAGACTGTAGATTACTAAGAAAGATTTTCAAATAGGAGAGGCAATCAAGCAAAAATTAGGTTCTTATGATAATTTTTATCATTCACTTGCTAATTCATTTACCAAAAAAACCCAAAACAAAAACCTTCATTCTTAATCTGATTATATAATGATTGTGAAAGCCAAGTTACATGAATAACATTTTGCATCACAAACTATACATGGAGGAAAAAAGTTAAATTTTGATGGTGTGGAATATGCAGAAAATAAAGAAAATCATGCTGTCAGCTCAAATAAGGAGGAAACATATGCTTTAGGCAAAAGGAAGACAGAGGATATAGTGAGGCTATAGATACAATACGTTAGAGACACTGATGAAGAAAAATCAGCAATGGCTTAGTCCCAATCATCTTAATCTAAAACTTTTCTGTACTTTTTTCTGATTGAGTAGAATTTTCTTAGTAAATTCATTTTAAACACTAAAATTCACAATCAAGGAATATTTATTTCATAGCAAAATTAATATACCAATTGATTTTTAAGAGACAAATAATATATTAAATAATGTTTAAATTTTATTTTATATATATACAACATCTTTTTTTCATCCTTGAATCTGTGATTTTTGCAGTTAAGAAGGGAAATTAGCCTCTTCTTATCAAAGAATCACAGGATGGGTAAGGTTTAAAGGGACCACAGTGGGTCACCTGGTACAACATCCATGCTCAAGCAAGGTCATCCCAGAGCAGACGGCACAGGATTGTGTCCAGACAGTTCTTGAATATCTCCAGTGATGGAGACTCCACAACCTCTCTGGGCAATCTGTTCCAGTGCTTGGTCACTCGCACAGTAAAAAAATTCTTCCACATGTTCAGGTGAAGCTTCCTGTGCATCAGTTTCTACCCATTGTCTCTCATCAAGCACCACCAAGAAAAGCCTGGCTTCAGCCTCTTGAAACCCTCCCTTCAAATACTTACAGACATTGATAAATCCCCCTCTAACTCTTCTCCTCTCCAAGATAAAAAGGACCAGATCCCTCATCTTTTCATAAGTGAGAAGCTCCCATCCCCTCATAATCTTCATAGTCCTCTGCTAGACTTACTCATGGAACTTTGTCTCTCTTGTGCTGGGGACACCAGCACTGGACACACCACTACAGATGTGCATCACCAGTGCTGAGCAGGGGGGCAGGATTACCTCCCTTGACCTTCTGACAGTGCTCTTCCTAATGCACTTCAGGATACCATTGGCCTCAAGGGCACACTACTGTCTCTTGCAAAATCTGTTGTCCACCACAACCCTCCCAGGCCCTTCTCTGCAGATCTGCTTTTCTGCAGGTGACCCCCCAGCCTGTACTGGTACATGGGGTTATTATTCCCCAGGTGCAGGACCCAGCACTTGTCTTTGTTGTAATTCAGAAGGTTCCTCTCTGCCCATCTCTCCAACCTGTCGAGGTTGTTCTGAAGGGCTACACAGCACTCTGGGGTATTGGTCACTCTTCCCAGTTTTGTATCATCAGCAAACTTGCTGAGGAGGCATCTACCCCTTCATCCAAATCATTGATGAATAAGTCAAACAATAGTGGGCACAGTACTGAACCTGAGGGGACACCACTAGTGATAGTCCTCCAACTCACCCTGTGCCACTGATTACAACCCTCTGGGATCTGCTGTTCAGCCTGTTCTCAATCCACCTCACTGTCCACTCATCCAGTCCGCATTTCCTAAGTTTGCCTATGAGGATGTTGTGAAAGAAAGTGTCGAAAGTCTTGCTGAAGTTGAGGTAGACAATATCCACTGCACTCCACTCATCTGTCCAGGTAGTTGTTTCATCATAGAAGACAATCATATCGGTGAAGCTTGACATACCTTTAGTGAATCCATGCTGGCTACTCCTGGTCATCTTCTTGTTGTCAATGTGGATAGAGAAGGCCTCCAGAATGAGGCACATTATCACCTTTCCAAGGACTGAGTTGAGGCTGACTGGCTGGTAATTCCCTGAGTATTTTTCTTGCTATTCTTTTAAAGTCTGGGGTTACATTTGTTTTCTTCCAGCCCTCAGGCACCTCTCCTGGTTGCCACAGCTTTCCAAGGTGATCATAGGTGGCCTAGCTATGGTGTCCACCAGCTGTTTCACCACTTTTGGATGCATCTCATCAAGGCACATGTACCTGTGGATGTCAACTTTGCCTAGGTGTTCTCTGAACTAATCCTCTTTGGCCAAGGGGAAGTCTTTTTTCCAACATTCCACTACCCTGATCTCCTGGGTCAGAGATTCCTGAGGTCTGGTCTTGTCAGTGAAGACCAATGCAAATAAGGTATGTAATAACTTTGCCTGCTCTCTGTCCTCTGTTACCAGCGTTCCCTCTCCATTTAGTAATGGGCCCACATTATCCTTTTTTTTTTTAACTTTTGTTATTGATGTATTTGAAGAAGACCTTCTTGTTGTATTTGTCATCCTTGTCCAGATTTATTTCCAAATAGACCTTAGCCTTCCTTGTCTCGTTTCTGCTTCCTCTGACAACCTCTCTATATTTATTCCAAGTGGCCTGACCCTGCTTCTATGTCATTTGTATTTCCTGCTTACACTTGTGTAAATAACAGTTCTTTATTCATCCATGCAGGTCTCTTGCCCCCTTTGTCCCATTTCTGGCTCATCAAGGATGCATCATTCTTGAGCCTGAAGGAATTGATCCTTGAATATCAACCAACTTTCTTGGACCTCTCTTCCCTGCAGGGTCTGTTCCCATGGTATTCTTCCAAGAAAATCCCTGAAGAAGCTAAATTTGTCTCTCCTGAGGTCCATGTTTTTAGTCATACTTACTTCCTTGCTTCCTCTTTGCCCAGTACTGAACTCCACATTCTCATGGTCACTACAGCCAAGGCTGTCCCTGACCTTCAACCCTTTAACAAGGCTTTATCTGTTTGTTAGCATCAGGTTGAGTAGCACACCATTCCTTGTAGGATCCTCGACTACTTGTGAGAGGAATTTGTCATAAATGCTTTCCAGGAACCATCTCAACTTAGTGCTTTGCTGTGTTGCTTCTCCAGCAGATGTCAGGGTAATTGAAGTCCCACACAAGAACCAGTGCCAGTGACTTTGAGGCTACTTCAGGTTGCCTATAGAATGCCTCATCCACTTTGTTCTCTTGATCAGGTGGTGTGTAGCAAACACCCGTAACAGTGTCTCCCTTACTACTCTGCCCTTTTATCCTAACCCATAAGCTCTCAACTTGCTCATCATCCACCCCAAGATAGAGCTTGATACATTCCAAGTATTGCCTCATATAGAGGACAGCTACACCTTCCTGGTCTGTCTCTAAACAGCGTGTAGACCTTCATGACAGCATTCCAGTCATGGAAGCTATCCCACCATATCTACATAATCACAGTGCTGTGATGCCCATAGATCTCTAGTTCCCCCTGTTTGTACCCCACACTGTATGTGTTGGTGTACAGGCACTCTATAGTAGTATTTGATTGTGTCAATATCCCAGTGGCAGTGCAAAGGGATGCCCCATAGTCCTGTTTCATGGTTACATCTTTGAATGCCTGTGCTTTCTTGAGTATCCCCTCCTGAGTCTCCTTTTGCTACTAAGTTGGTCGCTATAGTTCTCCCCTTCCAGCACTGTATCTCTGTCTAGCTTGACCTTGTCCCCATCCCCCTTCAAACCTAGTTTAAAGCTCACTCAATGAACTTCATAACTAGTGCATGATCAGTTCGTGCTCCAACTCTGTTCTCTATTACTGTACGTACAGTTAAAGAAGAGATTCATTACTTCAAAAATTACAGACAATGAACAAGATATAAGGCCATTGCAGAATATATTTTAACAAAAACTTCTGCATTCCAATATATGATATTCCATATGTACTGGGACAGACTATTCTATAATGTTTAAAGATTACAGCACCCCAAATATATATATATATATA
>VWZG01004224.1:525420-550633 GCA_013396735.1 Grallaria varia | reverse complement strand
CACATCCCTCAGCATCCCTTCCCTTCCCTCTGCATCCCTTCCGTTCCTTCCACATCCCTTCCCTCCGCATCCCTTCCCATCCCTTCCCTTCCCTCCCCCTCCCCGTGCCCCGCGCCGGCGGTTGCGAAACAGGATCGCTTCCCCTTTTTTTTAACCCCCAGAAGCCGCGTTCCCTTTTCTAACAACGGCCCGGAGCCGGGGACACGGGATGTGCCCGGGGCGGGAGCTGAAGAGGCATCCCCCCATGATGGGGTGGGAACAGGGGCAGGAGAAGGCAGAGACCACCGGGGCTGCATCCTGGCTCCCAGGGGGGAACAGGAGCAAGAGCAGGAGCAGGAGCAGGAGCAGGAGCAGGAGCAGGAGCAGGGCAGAGAGGGCAACCAGAGGAACAGGGAGAGGAAAGGGGACCAGGGAGTGAAAAGGGACCAGGGAGAGAGAAGGGACCAGGGAGAGAAAAGGGACTGGAGTGAGAAAAGGAACCAGGGAGAGAAAAGGGATCAGGGAGAGAGCTTGTCAGAGCTCTTGACACCAAACTTTCAAAAAAATTACAAAGCAGGCTCTAAAGTCGGTTCAGTTCTGTTTCTTTGCTGCCTTCAGATCTTCTTTTCACCTCCTTTTCCAGGCAGAAGGGCTCGTCCTCAGTGAAAAGCCTCTTGGTCTGTGCTGCACAGCACCAGCCTCCCCACAGGACTGCGGGGGGAGAAAAGGGGCCAAGGGAAACAGCAAGTGCTGCCCTTTGGGGAGCACGAGCACCCTAATCTCAGGCCTGGGGCTTGGGCAGCTCAGGGTCAGCCTTTGGGTCCAAACCCCCCCTGACAGGGGGTTTTCTTCCCCTGCAGCACCCACTTGCTGAGGAGTCAGATGGGCAGGAAGCAGCTCTAGATACAACAAAGGAGCCTGGCATGGATTGGTTTTAAAACTTCCTGTCTTTATTCTCTTGCCTTTGGTAAAGCTCAGCAAACACTTCTGGGACAGGCAACTCCTTGTCTGGCTTTAATTACCTGGGCAAATTTTCCTAAGGATTATATTGACCTCAAATATGTCAACGTTTATTGAGGCCGTGTTCCTGAGGCTTTTCCCATTAGGTGCTAATGGGTTCTGGCTAATAGTCAAGCCGGATTGACCACCAGCGGGTGCCCTGGCCAGCTCCAGGATACCACAAGTACCTGGGGAGAGAGCTGGGGAGGGCAACACCGGCACTGTTAGAGCCAAATTACAAAAATCACCGTGGCTCTGCTCCAAAGAGATCAGGGAACATGCTTGAGCAATTGCATTCCTAACTATCTGCTTCTCGGGGCATGATTCACTCCACATCGGGGCTCTGCTGTGCGAGGCTTCAAGCAAAGGTTGCTTTTGCTTGGGATTTTTCTCCTGTTGGGAGGGTGCAGTGGGGCAGGGACAGGGACCTCACACCTTGGTGCACCCAGCCAAGCTTATCCCACCTCTCCCTTGGCTGTTCTGGACCCTGCCCGTGCTGTCAGCACCCAAAGGCTCTGGCCACAGAGTTCTTGCACCCCACAGGCCTGCACTCAGCTCAGAGGACACCACAGAGACTTCCCTGCCATCGCCTCCATTTCCGTTCAGCTCGAGCAGGGCCCAGTTTTAGCAGAGGTAAAACCTCAGCCAGAGGTTTGTGGTCTCGGCCACATGCAAAACTCCCCTGCTTGTTTTCACTCTTCCATGCTCAGCAGAGATAAAAGTTCCCCCTCCTGGGATCGCTCCTTGAGGGAGAGGTAAAACTTCCCCCTCCTGGGCTCCCTCCCCCAGTACTGTGTGCACGAATGGATGTCCCTGATGTGTCACCTGCAAGGAGAACCCTCAGGAACAACCACTGACAAGGAGCACAAAGACTGCCTACAGGAGTTTGGCCTCAAACCCCTGGAGATACAGTACCCTGGGGTGCCCAGGATGCCTCTCAGCCCTTACCTCCCTGCCAGGACACCTGGAGAGCTTCCCAATCCACTGCCCAGCTCCCACAGTTGCCCCAGGCTCAGCAGGAGAAGATGGGTCCTGTCACACCACGATCCTCTGCCCAAGATCACCCACGCAGAGCTGCAGTGTGGATTTGTCCTTTAATCACACCCCAAAGGGGCGATGCAGGAGCAGTGCAGGAGCAGTGCTGTGCTGGGTGGTGGACACTCCCTGCCCACAGGTTCACAGGGAGGATGAGAGGAGCAGAAGAAACGGGGCAGATCTGCGAGCTGGGGGGTTCCTCCGGCACCCTGCTGGCCTCCCTTGCTCCTTTTCCCCTTCACACAGCAGCCCGAAGGCCAGCCCCGGGCTGAGCCAGGCTTCAGGTCCCCCAGTCCCCTGGGGCCTGGTGTGGAGGGCAGTGCCTTGGCAGTCCCCAGAAATCCCCAGAGGCAGCTGGGCTGGCAAAGACATGGGTTGTGTCTTCAGCAGCTGCCCCCACGGTCAGCAAAAGCTGGGAGCCGCGTCCATCAGCAGAGGTGAGTCTCTGGGAGGTGTGATGCCCTGAGCCCCATCACGGGCACGGACACAGGAGCTGTGTGTGCAGGGTCCATGCTGTGGTCCGAGGGGCACCGAGGGGCTGGACGTGGCCTGGGTGGAGGTGCTGCGTGGGAGAGCCTGTCCAGAGGCTCCTGGGCCACTAAAATGACTGGCACAGCCTCTTCTGTTCCTCCTGGCGTGGGCTCTGCAGGGACACAGCAGGGGCATTATGGCAGCACACACACTCCCCCCCAACCACGCTCACCCCTCGTCCCAGGGGCAGGTTGGAGGGGTCTTTCTGCCTGGCCCCCTCCTGCCAGTGCCACAGGTGCCAGGGAAGCACTAGGATGGGCAGAGCAGGAGGGGGGCAGGTCGCTGAGGGCCTGGCAAGAGGAATTACCTGTACGAGCTCTATACTGTTGGCAGCAGCCACCAGCCAGGAGACAGGTCCCTTTGGTCCCACCTCAACGTGAGAGAGTTCAGGGGAGCCACTGGGAGAGGGCGTGCAGGAGCCTGAGGCAGGGTCACTGTCCTCCAAGAACTGCAGAGGGGACAGCCCAATCTGGAAGTGCAGAAGAGGGACGGACATCAGCTCCTGGTGCTGCATGGCCAGAGGACCTCACCCATCCCACCGTCCAGCCTCACAGCACCCCAGGGCTCCCCGGCCAGGGCAGCACCACGCTGGGTCCCCAAAACCTACCGAGTGGTAGAACTCATCGCCAGCGGGGTCGATGACCAGCAGCGTCACCCGGTCCTCAAGGGCACGGATCCTCTGCACGGTCTGCTCGTGGTCCAGCCCCTCGATGCTCTCCCCATTCACAGCCAGGACACGGTCCCCTTCCCTCATCCCTGCCTGCTCAGCTGGCAGACCCACATCCACATCCCACAGGAACTGGCCTGGCACAGTGAGGGCAGAGGGAGGGTGGGGAGATGCTCCCAGCGCCCCTCAGCCAGAGGGGAACTGGCACTGCTGACCCCCCGTGTGCAGGTGGGGACAGGGCTGGCAGCTCTGCCCGTCCCCCAGACATGCCTTGCTCGGGCACAGACCACCCCTCAGCCCCTCACCTATGCCCCCTGAGCTGCAGTCATCCTCCTTGAGCAGAAACCCGTAGCCAGCCGGCCCCTTCACTATGTGCAGCTCCCGGGCCTTGAAGGGGAGCCAGGAGGGGTCTGCCAAGGCGGCCGTGACCCGCAGACCCCGCAGGCGATAGAACTCCTCCACGGCACTGGATGCCACCAGCAGTGTCACCTTGCTGCCACTCTGCTTTAGCTGGATGGGGAGCACAGGACACTCAGTGACATTCTCAGTGACGTTCTCAGCCCCACCTCTCACCCACCCACCCACCCACGCAGCCGGGGCACAGGCACCTTTCTGGTGAGCTGGGTGTGCGAGTAGCTCTTCACGCTGTCCCCGTTCAGCTCCAGGAGACAGGAGCCAGCTGGCACCCCTGCTCTGTCCGCTGGCCCGTCCTGCCTCACCGACAGCTGGAAGGTGCCCCTGGTGCCTGCATGGAGGACATCTGGGGTTATTCGCCATCCTGAGGGTGCAGGAGCTCAGGGAATGCCCGGGCACCTGGTGGGCAGCAGGGACTGTGTTTTGCAGGGACAGAGGTGCCACATGGATGGGGGAGGCTGGCAGTGCCAGCATCCCACTGCCTGCTTTACCTTCTGGACCCGACACACTGAAGCCAAACCCGCTCTTGTCCCTTGCGACGTGGCAGAGGCGCGGGCGGATGTCAGCTGGCAGCATCTGGGACAGGTCCCTGCCCAGGGACTTGGCAGCTTCGTAGGAGTCGCCGTCCAGCACCGCCAGCAGGACCTGGTTCCCACTGGCCTTGATCCTCTGCACCACCTGGAAGGAGCCGGGCTGTGAACCCTGCGCAGGCACCCCTCGGATGGGGTGGCATCAGGGGCACACCCCTGGCCCCAGGGGGCTCCTGACTTACCCTCTGGTGGTCCATGTGGTCCACGAAGAGGCCATTGACCTGGAGCAGCCTGTCCCCGTCCTGCAGCCCCCTGCGCTGGGCCACCCCCCCCAGCTCAATCTGGCGGATGACGTGCCCCCGGCAGCCCAGCTCCTCGTGGAGGCAGAACCCGAAGCTCTCCGCGCTGTCCTTGCTCAGGAGGTAGAAGCGGGGCTCCCCCACGCCCTCAGCATCTGTGTGGGGTACAGCCCGTGAGCGGGGCACCCTAACACAAGTTCTCTGCCCCATCCTGGCTGGGGTCTCCTTACATGTTCACCTCCCACAGCTCCCCGGTGTGCGAGAGAGCTCAGGACTCCAGCAATGCCCAGATGCCATGGACACAAGGACACTCTGGGAGGTTGGGGGTGTTTATTTACCCGTGTCCTCAGTCAGTGTCAAGGCAGGGTTGTCGATCCCATCTTTGGGGTTAAATTCAAATTTTCTGAAATGACAAAGGGGGCAGGAGAGGCCACATCAGCACAGCATCGTGGGCTCCTCCTGCCTTGCCCAGCCCTGGGGAGCCTATTCCTCCCAGAGAGGGCCAGCTGAGCCACAGCTCCTGTGCCTTCCCTTCCCTGGGAAAAGCCAGGAGGGGATCTCCCTCTTGGATCACCCTCCACAACTCTCCTGAGTCAACAACTCAGGGAAGAGATTGCTGGGCAGGCAGCTGGGATTGGCAGCTGTGCCCCACCCCACCTCAGCTGAGATGTGGCCCAGCACAGCCCAGTCGTGGGGCCAGGAGCCCCAGGAAGCCCCCTGGCCAAGGGGAGCTCAGCACTTACATGATGGATGTCTTGTCCCCCTTGAGCCCTGCAGAGGGAGAGAAGAGGTCAGCGCAGGAGGTGGTGGGCTGGGAGCAGACTCCATGCTCTTCAACACTCAGGGCTTGTCCACTCGCAGGCTGAGCCTGCCAGGCCAGGTGAGGGGGTTTTCCAAGCCCACACAACTCCTCTGTCCCCTGGCACAGCTTGTCCCTTGGCCCCTCCACCACCATCCTCTTGCATTCCCAGGTCCAGCGGGCACTCACTGCCCAGCCCAGCAGGATCCTGCGGCACCGGGGGCAAAGCAGGGCCAGGCACAAGGAGCTGAGTCCTGGGGGCTTTCAGGGCTCTTGAGGGAGGGATGAGAAGGGTCACCAGGACCCCAGAGAGCTGGCTGTTGCCAGGAGGTGGAGACAGAGTCCTTCCCCTAAAACCCCTCCCCACCTCCTCCAGCACAAGGAACCCCAACCCAGGGAGAGGGGATTCCTCCCCAGCATCCACAGTGTCCATCTGCATCCTCCTGCATGCCTCGAGCTCCTTCCCACGGCCTGCCCGGGCTCTGACATGGTCTTGCCCCGTGTGGAAGCAGTGCCTGGAGACAGGAGTGTGGGGAAGGGTCTCCAAGGGATGCAGCCCCACTGCCCCGGCACATACCTTTTGTTTGCTTCATGGCTGTGGGGAATGCGGGAGGGAGCAAGGTACAGGGTGAAGTGGCAGGGGAGCGCCCCCGCCTCTCCCAAGACGCCCCAGGTTTAATAGTTAAACAGCCACGACGTCTCCCCTGCCCTCCCAGCCCCAGGGCACTGCCAGCCCGAGCTGGGAGCAGGGACCAGCACCCTGGGACACGCAGCTCCTGGCGATCCAGCTTCCAGGGGAACACACACAGGGGGAAACCAACCAGTGTGCCCAGCACAGGCTGGAGCAGAAGCGGGCTGCTCCATGCTAACCCTGGGTGATGGGGAAGGGGCAGAGCCTTCCACTCCAGCTGCTGCAGGGGCAGCTGCACCAGCAGCTCCCACATTCCTCCCCAGGAAGAGCCTGAAGAGGAGATCGAGTCCTGGAAACAAAGTGGTGCACTTTAATGCTCCCAAAGGATTCACAAACAAGCCTGAGCCCTGCCCTCTGCCCCTGCTGTGGCCCGGGGTGCAGGGGCTGGGCTGCCACAAGAAGAACAAGTCCCATTTGCTCCTGGCCTGGTCTCTGTCCCGTTCCCACACTTGAGCCTTGCCCAGGATGAGGGCTGAGCCCCACATACCCAGCATCTTGGACAGCACCCATCCACTCAGTATCTCCATGTGGATGAGGGCACGGGGGGGGCAGGGGCACACTCCACTGCTCCTCCCTGGCCGGTGGGTGGGTGGGCAGCAGCTTAGAGGGTCCCGTCCTGCAGCTTCCCCAGCATCTTCTTGACCTCGCTCTCGACTCGCAGGAACTTGGCTTTCCTCCAGGGGTTGGCGGTCTGGCTGCGGCTGCTCTCCAGGTCCTGCAGCAGCAGGGCGAGGTGCTGCCGGACCCGGTCCCGGTCCCAGAAGGGCAGGTTCCTCTGCACCACGTTCAGGATGTGGGACCAGTAATCAGAGACATCGGTGCCTGCCGTGAGCAACACCAGGGCCCTGACACCATCCCGGTCCACGCGCAGGCTGTGCAGAGCCCGTTTGCCATCCTCGCTGATGTCGTTGAAGTACAGGCTGGGGAAGGGAGCGGGAGGCACCATGAGGGTGGTGGGGGAGGACAGAGGCACCGCCAGCAAAAGGGAGAGGAGGGGGCAGAGCGAACTCACTGCACTTTGTCCAGCGCCTCGTGCTTTTTGGCCACCTCCACCACCCGCAGGGCAGCCGCGTCGGTGAGCGAGTTGTAGCCCAGGTCGAGCTCTCGCAGGTGCTGGTTGTGAGCCAGGTGCCGGGCGATGGTCTCGGCGCCGCGGTCGCCCAGCGCCGTGTGCAGCAGGGACAGGTGGGTCAGCGAGCGGTTCCCTGCCAGCGCCTCGGCCAGGAACTGAGCCCCCTGCTCGCCCACGGGGTTGTTGGCCAGCCTGTGGACACGGGAGCTCGGGGAGTGGTGTGTGGTGGGCGGCGGGGCCGGCGCCACGCAGGGATGGGCAGTACTCACCGCAGGCTGCTCACCACGCACTTGTCGTGCAGGAGCAGGTCACGGATCTCCTTGCAGGCGTCGGAGCCCAGGCTGTTGAGCTGCAGGCTGAGGCAGGGCAAGGCACAGGAGTGGCAGGAGCAAAATGGCTGTTACCTGGGGGCCTGACAACCCTGCCCTCTCCATTTTCACCGGCCCTCCCCATCACTGTCCTACTTGGGGTCCCCAAACCAGGCCAGGCCAGGTTTCCTCTCCCGAAGGGAGCACGGTGATCCCACACCGGAGCATCAGCCAGCAGAGCCAGTGCCGACAGGAGCAGGGGAGGGCAAGGGGGTGCAGGGTCGTCAGGGTGGGTGCAGGTCTGAGGAGGGATCAGGACTCTGCCAAGCCCTCCTGAGCATCTGGAGGAAGGAAGTGCGGCACAGCCCAGCTGCAGAGCCCAGTGCAACTCTGCTGAGCACGTCTCGCCACCACCTGGGCGGCAGGAAGACCTGCAGCTCCACAAAGGTTCTGGAACAATTGTGGAAACACCTGCACAGCTCAGGCTCCCACCTTTGGGATGCCCAGCTCCTCCCAGCCCTGGCAACAGGGAGATGCTGGGTGGCCCCGGGGAGGGACCCGGCGCTGCCAGGATAGCTGGCAGCACAGCCCGTACCAGCTGCTGGGAGCTGCCCAAAAATTCCTGCGGGAGGGCGAGCCAGGACTGCAAATCCCAGCATACAATGCCCCAGCAAGGCTGCTCAGGGAGCGCTGCATGTTGGAAGCTGTAGTTCCCTGGGTCTGCACTGAAGATAAACAAGGGCAGGCACGCCCTGCCCTACTTTTTCCATGCCCAGGCTCCCAGTGCATCCATGTGATGGGCAGAGGCGAGGCAGAGCCCAGTTTTTGGGCACTGCCCACAGGCAGGAGAGGGTGGTACTCACTGGAGAGCTTTGCATCGCAGCAGGACAGGGAAGAGGGTCCTCAGGCTGCCGGTGTCCAGGTTGCAGGAGGTGAGGTTGAGCTCCTCCACCTCGTGGCACGTGGTGCTCATGACGGACGCCAGGACGGAGCACTTGAGGGGGGTCATCCTGACGGACGCGAGGCTGACGGCGCGGAGGGAGCGCACGGCCTCGGCCGTGAAGCGCTCGTTCTGGAACTCATGCAGGAAGAACAGGTAGTCCATCAGCTCCGAGGGGGGCAGGCCCTTGCGGCTCTTCCTGATGACCGTCTTCTTCATGGCCTTGGCGATCTCAAAGGCTGCCAGGTTCTTGATGGAGCAGCCCAGCTGCTCCAGGATGGCGCGGTTCCGGCGGGACAGGATCCCGCCCATGAAGATGGGGAAGAGCTCGAAGACCTCGTCGTCGGGGGCCTCATCGGGGTGGCGCATGGGGCCCTCCACACCCAGGATGCTGGAGGTGATCTGGTCCAAGACGTCGTCGTTGTAGTAGTCCTCCTCCTTGAAGAGCTCCTCTGCCATGGTGTGGGCAATGGCATCCCGCTCCTTGCCGCTCAGCCGCGAGAAGTAGCGGGGGAAGATTTTGAGCAGGTTGAAGAGCACGGGCAGGAAGCGCAAGGGCAGCACCTTGGAGATGATATTCACGACCACAGCCACATCCTCGCTCACCCTCCCAAGGACCTCCGACAGCTCCTTCCCCACCCTCTGTGCCAGGGTCTTCTTCTCACCCAGCACCACGTAGAGGGCGGCCAGGTACTCCTGCATGGCGGGGATGGTGAAGACAAAGGTGTGCTCCTTGCCTGGCTGCATGCACGGGCTGAGGAAGAAGCGGAAGACATCGCTGCGGAAAACCTCCAGGAGGTTGAGCTCACTCTCAGTCTTCATCTCCACCTCAAAGCACTGCTGCAGGTCATCCTCTGAGAAGCAGGTCTTGCGAGACATCACCCCCTGGTAAGCCAGCTTGCCCACCGTCTTGGCCACGTACTTCATCATGGAGATGTTGGTGGGGTCGGTGCTGTCCAGCACCTCCCCACTGAAGTTGAGCCTCAGGAAGCTGGTGTAGATGCCAGTCAGGGTCTGGCTGGGCGGCACGGTCCTGGTGAAGTAGAGGAAGTGCAGCGTGGTGCACACCAGCCAGCAGTAGGAGGGCAGGAAGCAGGCAGCGGTGATCTGGTTGTGGCGCTCCAAGTTCCTCGACAGCATCTCCACCAGGTTCTCCTGCTCGGCCGAGCTGCCGTCCCTGCTGCCCTCACCGCTGCAGCCGGGCTGGCTGAGGCGCATCTGGAAGTAGAGCTTCTGCAGGTTGGTGTCGGAGAAGCCGCAGATCTGGGCGTAGCGACCCACGTACTTGGCGGGGATGCGGCGCACGGCCGAGGGGCGCGTGGTGGCGATGATGCTGGCCTGCAGGCAGAGGGCTGGCTGAGCCTGGAGGCGCCCAGCAGGGACCCAAGCTCTCCCAGCTCAAGGAGCTGCTGCCCAAAGGGCTCTGGATGAAATCTGGCCCAGGCAGAGGGCACAGAAGAACTTTGCCCATCCCATACTATACACAGATGGAGCCTGGCAGACCGCAGACCACAGCCCAGCAGACTGCCTTCATGACCTTACCAGGCCTCCCCAGGTTCCCCCAGAGACCACCCAGTAACAGTGACATAAGGCCACCTTGGCAAGTCTCCCCAGGAACTGCCTGTTCACTCCCAGCCATGCTGGACTTAAAGTAATTACCCCTCAGGGCCCACCCCCAGCCCTTCTCCATCATGAAGAAGCTGGATGGAGACACTGACCTCGGGCAGGAGGTATTTCCTCAGCAGGTTGACCACGATGGCAGAGGGAGGCACGGGCTCGTTGGGGTCACAGCACAGCTCCGTGCCAGCCAGACGGAAGTCCAGGTTGAGGCGCTCCAGGCCATTGAGGATGAAGAGCACCTTGAGGTTGGAAGCACCCAGCACGGGCACCACGTCCCGCAGGTGCTGGTACTTCTTGGTTATGAGGCGCCGCAGGGAGATGGGCGCGTGGCTGTGTGACAGGTCCTCGCAGGAGAAGGGGATGACCAGCTCGAAGCGGGGCAGGCGGCCGTGGCACCAGTCCACCACCATCTTCTTGATGAGGGTGCTCTTCCCCGTGCCCACGGTGCCGTACAGCACCACGTTCTTCACCTGCCGCCCACAGGCGTCCACGTCGAAAAGGTTGTGGAGGCTGATAACCTGCCTGCAGGGCTGCTGGAGCTGCTCCTGGATGGTCAGGTCAGGTGAGGGCTTCAGAATCTCCTCCAGGGAGCTCTCCCGGATCACCGGGTCCACGTGGACTGCATCCAGAGAGAAGGAAGGGCCAAACTGCCTCTCCTCGTTGGGCTGGTGGCTGAACCATGCAGACAGGCTCTTCTGGTGTTTCTTGATGGCATCTGGGAAGAGGAAGGTTCTTGACAAGACAAGGGCAGGGGACTGGGGATTTGTCTACCCCAAGTCACTGCATTGAGGTGGCCGCAGTGCAGAGAGGGGACAGCACCCAGTTCTTGCCAACCCTCACACTGCCCAGGGCAGTAGCTGTCCCCAGCCCTCTCTGTAGGGCCCTCCACACAGCACAGGGCTGCAAGCTTACCAGAAGAGGACACGTTCCTCTGCTGGGACTGACTGGGGCGAGAGGAGCCGGGCTGGGCAGAATTCTGCCCAGACCCTCCCTGGTGGCCAACATAGCCCCTGCAAGAGGAGGGAGAGTGTCACGAGGAGGGCTCCAAGCCCTGCCTGGGGCAGGGTGGGCACATCACAGTGCTGAGTGGAGCCAGCTCACCCCTTCCTTCCCCCACACCAAGGGAGAGTGCAGGGCCAGGGCACAGGCATGGCTGGGAACCCAAGGCAGGTCAGCAAGGCATGTGCTGTGCACCCCCAGCAAACCCCCAGTGAGGCACAGGAGCTGGGCTGAATGCAGAGCGGGCAGGGAGCTGGGTCTGGGTGCTTTTCTAGGTGGAAGCAAAGCAGTGTCTGCCCAGAGAGCCCCGCTGGTCCCAAGGCAGCCACCTCAGCCCCACGGGTCCCGTGGTGAGCAGCTCCAGGCCCTGCGGCACTGTACCTGCGGAGGGAGATGCTGCTGGTGCAAAGGATCTTCCTGAGGAAGCAGCTGCCTGCAGTGCCTGAGGGGAGAGGAGAACACACACAGTCAGGCATGAACTTCTCCAGGCAGGCAGCACTAACCCCACCCAACCCACCCACTGGCTGCCCACCTTGCTGGGGCGACCCACAGAGTGCACAGCTGTGGAGGGATGTCCAACAGGGACAGGCTTCCCTGGGAGCAGGACAGAGCCAAGGGCACAGTCCCATGGGCACAGAGCACTCACCTGGCACTGAAGCAGCACACACAGGCACACTGCGGGCGCCTCTGCCCTGGGACAGGGATCTCTGCAGCTGCATCCAGCTGCCCCAGGGCAGGCAGCTCTGGCACTGCATGGCCCGGGACATCCTCACCTGAAAGAGAGGGGATGTCCTCAGGTGCATGAGGGGCTCTGGGGTGCTCAGCAGATGTCCCATGTGGGCCGAGGAGGATGGGGCTGTGCCCTGCCCAGCCTTACCTGCCCCAGTAGGGTCCAGTCCGGCAGAACCGGCTGTGCTGGTGCTGACTCAGGCTCCCGCCCCAGCTCAGCAGGGTGATCCTTCAGGAGCACGGGCTGTGCCCACAGCCCACAGCATCCTGAGACACTGAGGCACGGCAGGGGAGAGGGTGTGAGCAAACCCCAGCAGAGAGGAAGGCACGAGAACGGCGGGGACTCGGCTCACACCTTCCACAGCCCCGGCTTGTTACTGCCCCTCTTCACTTACCCAGACGGAGAAACTAAGGCACAGGGACAGGGGCAGCACAGGGGCAGGGACAGGGGCAGGGGCAGCACAGGGACAGCACAGGGGGAGGGACAGGGGCAGGAGCAGCAGAGCTGACCTTGAACCGGGGTGTCCCGGTCGCGATGCCTTCGCAGCGAGCAAACCCCGGTGTTTGCCCCTGGCCATGCCCAGTTCCCCGCCCCTTCTGCCGCGTCGAGGGCCCCTCGCTGCCCGCCTGGCACCGACCCCCTCCAGGGACCCCCGGGACGCGCCCGGCCCAGAACCCACGCTCACCGTGCCCCCTCCTCTCTGCCCCGTGCCCACGGCGGCCGTGGCGGTGCAGGGGCACGGAGCGCAGGGCGGCGATGAGCCCGGTGCCAAGCAAGGCTGGGAACGAGCCGGGGTCCCCTCCAGCAGGATCCCCGCTCACAGCCCCCGGGGTGCTGAGCTGCCGGGGTGCCTCTCCGCCTCCTCCCGTGCCCGTCCCGGCGAGAGGCTCCTCGGCGGAGGCGGCTCTTCTGCAGCTCCCACTTCCTGCAACGCGGTCATGCCTGTCCTGCCCTGCCCTCCCCGTGCCGGCCGTCCTTCCCTCCCTCCCCGCGCTGAGTGCCCGCCCAGCGCCCCCGGCGGGATGGCAGAGGCAAAGCACCTGCGCCCCCGAGGCGGGCACAGGCGGCGCGGGGCGGGCCGGGCTGGCGCCAGATGTGCTGCGAGGGGGGGGGGCCTCCGGACACATCTGGAGGCTCTGCAGCCGCAGCTGCATCCCGGCCTGCGAGGCCTGCGAAGGATGGGTTCTGCTCCCGAGGGAGTCCCGCCCTGCTCACTCAGAGAGGGAGAAGGGAATGAAACAGCTGGAGGAAGGCGGACCTCAGCACAGCCTGGTTTTGCCTGGCTGTGTAACACACGTCATCATAGAATCAACCGGGTTGGAAGAGACCTCCGAGATCATCAAGTCCAACCCTTGATCCAACCCCACCGTGATTACCAGATCAGTCTCAGCTTGACAACCTCCAGGGACGGTGAATCCACCACCTCTCTGGGCAGGCCATTCCAAGGCCTGATCACTCTCTCTGTAAAGAATTTCTTTCTAATATCCAACCTAAATTTCCCCTGGCAGAGCTTAAGCCTGTGCCCTCTTGTCCTGCTGCTGGGTTGCCTGATGCACACACACACACACACACACACAGATCGATACTTACCCTCTTGCTGCTTGCAGATCTGCTGTGGTGATGCTGAGAGAAGGGACAGCTGTGTCAGTGCGGCCCCACGCACACTGGTCAGTCCCTGGCAGGTGCCAGCCCACCCCAACAGCCACAGGGGTGCTGGGACAGAGAGGTCACACCTGGGTAACAATGCTGGCACACCAAATGTCCAGACAATGCCCCCCCCAGCATCCCCTCCCACCCTGTACCTGGGCACACAAACCTCCCCTCACCTGTGTTCCCTTGAGCTGCTCAGGAATATGAGACATCCAGGCAGTACACTATAAATATAAGTTTTATTGATGTGTGAAATCCAACGAGTACAGCTGGCATCTCAGGAACACCGACAAACTGCAATGACTCCTCCTGCCCAGCACCTCCTGGGCCCCTCTGGACACTGGTGAGTGCCAGCAGCAAGCTGGGACCTGGCACCCCGTCCCTGCGGGGCACTTACCTGTGTGTGCAGCCCAGGGCCTCACCTCCACCCTGCCTGGTTCCTGCCAGGCTGCAGCTGTGGGCAGCAGCGCCCTGGCCCTGCTTGGCAGCCTCCTCCCAGCCAGGCAGAAGGACCCGGGCAAATAGCTCCCAGAGCAGCTGCCACAGCAGAGATTCCCCTCCTCAGCCTCAGAGCTGTTACCTGCACCTTGTTTTAGCAAACTGTCCCGGGGGACACGCAGCTCCCACCTGTGGCCACGTGGAAACGTGGGTTTTGATGGCTGCACCTCTCTGCATGTCCCCCACTCCTGGGTCACACATGCACCCCCCTGAACAGCCCCCACCACACGTGTTGACACGGTGAGGGCTGGCAAACCACAGGGTAATGCATGGAAAGGACACGCTCAGAGATTCCAGGCAGCCACAGGCTTCCCGTGGCAGAGGGACAGGACAAATGGTGTCCACACACAGTGAGAAGGAAACACTGTTTTATTGCCTGATTTGGGAGAGGGACGAAACTGTGGGAGAAGCCCCATCTCATACCTGTTCTAGCCCAGTCTCCCCTCCAGCAAACCTCAGCCGGGTGGTGATGCATTTGCTCTTCTTGTACATGTGACAAAGGTGGCCTGGCCATGCATGGAGGTGAGTGGCATCCCCCTGCCTGCCCGCATCCACAGCACCCAGGAGACGCAGAACCTGGCACAGCTGTGCCTGTGGGCTGAAGGTGCTGAAGCAGTTTTTGGTTCCCAGGGAGCTGGAGCCACAGCTTGAACCCCATCCTCATCCACTCAAAGTGCATCACCAGGGAAGGCAGGGGCAGGAGAGGAGAGGAGGTGTGGGGGGAGAAGCCTGCTCTCCTCCATCACACTCCTCATGATTATCCAGACGCGCTCTCTCATGAGATTCCTGCAGCCTGGAGCATCCATGGCTCCCCTTCCCTGCTCTGATAAAGTGCATCCTTGCTGCTCCACCACGTGCCCCCCAGAGCAGGATGGCTGCACCCCGTTCCTCTGCCATGACAGGGCAGAGACCACCCCTCTTGCCCTGCTCCTGCAGGGCAGGGCCCGCTCAGGCAGCAGAGGGGTGATAAAACCTGGGTGCTCAGCCCAGCCACACCAGCCTGGGGGCTCAGTGCAAACATGCTTCTTCCCCTTGCCTTTCCCTGTGCCTTCCACCATCTCTGGGATTGTCCTTGCAGAGAGGGAAGGGGACATGGCTCAGTTCACTCCTCGGGCAGCATCAAAGGTGTCTTTGCCTCTGGGCACAGACTGCCCAGGTCCCTCACTCATCACAGCCCCTCTGTACCAACACATTCACGTGCCTCCTGCTGCACCGGGGATGAGGGGTGCCTGCCCCATCACCCCCACTCCCCATCACTCCCCAGCCTCCAGCTCCAGGCCTTGTCCTGGCCCTCTGCCCTGCAGTGGCCACGTCCCTGCTCAGCTGGGACACAGAGACTCACCAGTTCAGGAGGCCCGGGCTGTGCAGAGCTCTCCTGGAGATCCTGGGGGTGCTCCAGCTGCCCCATCCCAGTCAGGCTGGTCCCAGCAGCCACCTGAGGAGCTCCCTTCCCCAGCAGTCTTCCTCCAAGCTTGGGCATCCTGTCCCAAGGGGTTTCTGTGCAAGCAGCAGAGGCTGCTCAACAAAGCCTCGCGTTGAGCATCCCTGTGCGTGGGGGACACGGGTGCCTGCTGGCAGCCCCCTTGCTCCACTCCAGCAGTGGTCCATCTTGTCCTGGTCCTCCTGGGAGCAGCAGAGATGGCACAGGCGTGTCTAGGTGGTACCTTCTGGGTGCAGCAGCAGCAGGACACAGCACTGGGGATGGCAGTGCCTCCAGGGTGTGGGGAGCAGGACCCATCATGAGAGCCCCAAGTGCCAGGGAGCAGGAGCTGTGCAGATCTGCCCCACTGATCTCCTGCCAACTCGGTATCCACCAGGGGAACCCCCTCAGCCCAGCAGTGCTGGGCCAGGCCTAACTAGTCCCAGCCCAAGAGCAGGGCAGAAGCAGGGCTTCAGTCCCATTGGCTCCATGGAGAGGGAGATGGAGAAGGGTGGCAGCCAGCAGCCCCATCCTCCTCCTGGCTCCCTGCCCACCCAGCCACCCCCTGCCTGAGCAGAGATGGGGACTGTTCCCCACCCTACCGTGCCCCTGTGGCTGTGGTTGGCAGCGTCGTGCCCAGGACACTGCAGCCCCCCAGCTGGTACAGCTGCGTGCAGAGCACAGCACGGGGCTGGCAGTGAAGGAAGATCCAGGAGCAGAGACGAATTTTGTGAGGGATAGTCAGACAAGAGCCCCTTGCAGAAGACCCCAGCACGCAGCATGGAAAGGGCATCGGGGCATGTCCTGCTCCCTGAGCTCTGCAGCAGAGCCCTGTGGCCAAACGTTCCTCGCAGCGCTGCTCTCCAGGCAGGGGAAGCTCTGCCTTGCTGAGTGCCCAGCATCAGTGTCAGGCCAGCCAGACCTTGCTGTGCAGTCCCAACACGACCCAGTAAAAGCAAAGATCAGTCTCCAGGACTTTGCTGAAGCCTGGCGTTTGCCCTGCAATCCCTGGCCGCTCACAGTGCCAGCAGCAGCATCTCCCAGGCTGTACTTGAATCAGGGCCAGCATGCCAGGGTGGGGCAGAACTGCCTTCCCCACGTCTGTGCCCACTGAAAACCAGGGGGCTCCCGTGTGCGTGGGTGACCAGTGCAGCCCAGTGCCACCAGTGTCAGCGCACCCCCAGAGCCTGTGCTGTGTAGCAAAGCAGCATGTTGTGTTCCCAGCACAGCAGCATGTGCAGATGCCCCACCAGCTCTGGGCTCAGCTCAGTTCCTTTGGAGAGCCGGCAGGGCGCCGAAATGCCTTCCCTCTGCCAGGTGTGTGGAGAGGCAGGTGGCTTGGGAGGAGCCACCAGAGACATTTGTCAAAAGGGACGCTTTCCTGATCCCAGTCAGAAAGTGCAAAGCCCTTCCCAGTGTCCGGGTCACACCCACTGCAAACAAACCGCTCTGAGACCTCACCTGGTTTCCAGTTCAGGCGCTGCTGGGACTCCCTTCAGCACAGTGTCACCCTGGGAGGCTGGCACTGTGACAGGGCTGGGTGTCCCTGGCACCCCCTCCTTGCACAGCCAGTGCTGAGCGAGGCTCGTCCGCCCTGTCCTGCTGAGACAGCCACCGTTGTGCCGGGGAGGGAGAGGTTGCAAGGGGAGGGCTCGGGGCCAGATCTTCTCCTGCAGTGGAGCTTCCAGTGATGGCTTAGCTGAGCCCAGCCCTGTTTTTAAGCTGCCCAGCATTGGCAGGGTGTGGGAACCTAAATCTTCCTTGCTCCATGCAAGCACGTGAAGAGACCAGTCAATTCTCTCCATGTTGGTTGATTTGGTTCAGACCCTCTTGCCTAGGACCCCAAAGACAACAGGGACTGAACAGGAGACTCCCCAAGCTCTGAGACTGCTGTCCTATTCCTGCAGACTCTGCCAGGTTAGAAGATCCCATCTCTGAGGATGGCACCAGAGCAGAAATCTGAGACAGAGCCCCAAGTCCTTCTCTGCTTGCTGGCTCCCTTTCCCCTCTGGAATGCAGTGGGGTTTGGGGAAAAAAAAAAAAAAAAAAAAAGAAGGAAAAAGAAAGAGGGAAGATTTGTGCTGAAGGAAACAGGAGATGCAGCAACAGGAAACATGGAAGTCTTGTGCAACTTGGCCTGTTGCATCTTTGGGCTCTTCTCAGCACTGGCTCCTGTGGTGCCAGCCAGGACAGGAGCAGGGCCATGTGCTGCACTCCCACCTGGGCTGCTGCTGCCCCTGCCTGGAGCATCCATCCCCTCTCAGCCTTGCTCACCACAGCCACCTCCTCAGAGCATCCCTGGTGTCCCCGGGGGTGACAAGAGGGGACCCAACCTCCGTGGGGTTCAGCAGTCCCAGGGAGAGAGAGAGATAGGGCGCCACATGCCAGGGCTGTACAAAACGTTTTGCAATGAAGAGTGTGTGTGGAAAGGTTAAAACAGTTCCGAGATGTCTCAAAACCCTTCTCGACTGAGCCAGGCCTGGCTGGTACCCAGCGGTGCCTCCGGCATGGTCCGTGGCCTGCCAGGGGCACCGTGTCCACCTGCAGAACGTCTCTCACAGCAGGCCAGGCTCGGGGACGGCACCGGCGCCCCACGGCCCCTTTATCTCTCCGACTTGACTTTGTACCTGAGGACCAGGTAAGCCAGGAGCCGCAGGATGATGAAGAAGATGCCCAGGATGAGGAAGTCCAGGTAGAGCTTGGCCTCCTCCACGTCCAGCTCCTGCAGGATCTTGATGGGCTTTTGGAAAGGGCAGAAGTCCTCGAGGCACTCCAGGTCCTCGCGCTCCATGGCGTAGATGGTGAGGATGACGCCCTCGAAGCCATACCTAGGGCAGAGCACACCCCAAGAGTCACCGTGGGCCCTGTGGGAGCCCCAGACAGGGAGTTCTGGGCAGAGCGTGGGGTCCCACCTGACATAGGAGACGTAGGAGCTCCACTGCAGGTAGGTGGGGATGGTCTTGAAGCTGACAAAGAAGCCCGAGAAGAGCAGGACGGGGATGGCAGTGACGGGTCCCACAAAGGTGGCCACCTGGGGAGCAGAGGCCACTGGGTGTCAAGTCCCTGCCTGCAGGTGAACCACCCTCGGGCAGCACTTCCCTCCACCCCAAATGGCCATGGGACCCCTGGGCAACTCTCCTTCTGCCTCCATGAAAGAGGCAAAGCCATGTCTGACCTGCAGGGAGGTGGAAGCAGCTCCGATGAGAAGGCCAAGGGACTGGGCCACCAGGGCCGTGGCGGTGGCCAGGGCAGAGAAGAGGAGGAAGCGCGTGGCCTCGGGGGGCTGGCCCGTCATCCAGTACACGATGCTGCAGTAGGCAATGGGGCAGATCACCTGCACAGGGGCACAGAGACCACTCTGCTAGGCCCGTGGCCATCCTCACCCCACAGCCCCTTCCTGGGGGATGGAAGGACCCTCAAAGCCCAGCCTGGGGTAGCTGGGCAAGTGGCTGTGCCAAGGAAGGTGCATCAAGGTCATGGTTAAGTTCAGCTGAAGCCTCACCTGGAAGGGCACATCTGCCATGGTCTTTGCCAGGTAATAGGCTTTGAGGCTGTACCAGTAGTTCAGGTGCTCTCTCAGGAATACAGTCATCTCCTGGGGGACTGTGTGGACACAAGGAGTCAGCAGCCAGCAGGGCCCTGGGCTGCCCCAGCCCCACTCCCAGCCCTCCTGGTGCAGGCAGGGGTGATGCTGCCCCAGCACAGAGCTCCAGGGAACATCCTGCCTCTGCCACCAGCGGGTGCTCCAATCTTCATCAGGGAAAAAAGTCCCCAGACACTGATTTGGGAAATTTCTGCATGGAAAAGTCAGCTTAGCTGGGGGCTTCCAGACAAACCTTTTCAGGAAGTGAAAGAGAGGCAAAGTGCCTGAAAATGAAGCTTTACAGGCAGTTTATCAGAGAAAAAAAAAACCCAGCATTCTGATTTGAACCTACAAGCCAAAGGGCAAAACTGCAACGCACACAAGCAGAAGTTTCCCCCCCTCTTCTTTGTTTGACTTTTTTCTCTCTGCTGTCTTTTTTCACCTCTCTTGTCCAAATCATCTGTCTGCCCCCCACCACCCCCAGCACACAGCAAGGGACAGGAGCAGGGCTGGGCGCTGGGGAAAGGAGCTCCTTACAGGTGAGGATGGTGGGCATCAGGGCAGCAAACATGAGGAAGAGCATGGAGAAGAAGAGGAAGCCGGTGTTGTTGAAGACTTTGCCCGCGTCGTTGCCGATGTGCAGGTAGAGCAGCCCGATGAGAACCCCGATGCAGATGTGGGACATGAACCGCAGGTGGGTCAGCACCTGTGGGCAGAGGGGGCACAGGGTGAGCCCCCCGCCAGCCCCCCTGTCTCTGCCAGCCCCCAGGTGACCAGCAGACTCCATCCCCTGAGCCCGGGCCCAGCCGCCCCCGCCCTCACCGTGTCCCTTAGGATGCAGATGAAGGTTCTCTTGAAGAGGATGCAGAACTGCGTGGAAGTGCTGGTGGCAAACGTGTGGCTCTCGATGTGGTCCACGTCCTGCAAAGCCACAGGCAAGTCAGGGACGTGGGTCAAGTTCACATCATGGGGTCCCTGCCAGGACAACACCCTGGGTGGGCACCCCATTACCAGCAGGAGGCTCCTCTGACCCCACTCACCGTCCCACAGTGTGCTGGGCATGAAGAATCTGCTTTGTCAGGGCTGCTCTTCTTCTCAGCCATGGTGCACATGCCATTCTGGACAGCACGGAACAGGACAGGGTTGAGGTCCCCATACTCTCCTGAGGCCACCTCAATAACTGTGGAGGAGGACAGGACCCCTCAGAGGTGCTGAGCCAGCCCTCGCCAGCACTTCCCCAGCCAGCACCCAGCAGGAAGGGCACGGGCATCTCCCTTGGGCAGCCTGGGGGAACACTGGGCAGCCCCCAAGGCCTGGGCTCTGGGTTTGGGCCTTGCCACCCTCTGCTGCCCCTCGCAGCCCCAGCTGGGACAGGGGCACTCACTGAAGTCAGCGGGATTGTGGTACGTGGGGCAGTGGAGGCCAAGACCCTTCAGGTAGGGGATGAGGTTGGTCACGACACCTTTGAAGATGCACTGGCCCTGGCTCAGGATGTAGAGCTGCAAGAGAAAGCCAGGATGAGGCAGGTGCAGAGCAGCCAGGGCACTGTCACCCACCCTACCCACCTCCCTGTCCTAGGGTGACACAGGCCACCCTTGCCACTTTGTGTAACACACAAACCCCAGGGCCAGTGCCTGCAGCCCACCCCTCCCATGGCCCCTCGGCTGGGCCTTGGGGCCAGAGAGAGCCCAGAAGATTCCTGTGTCCTATCCCAGCCCAAACCTTGTCGAACATCTCAAAGAGCTTGGCGCTGGGCTGGTGGATGGTGCAGATGATGGTGCGCCCACCCTGAGCCAGGGACCGCATCAGGGACACCACCTGGAAGCAGGAGGCACTGTCCAGACCGCTGTGGCCATGCAGGAAGGGGCGGAGGAGAAAGAGACAGCAGAGAGAGAAGGGGAGAGTTGAGAGGAGAAGAACATCCTAAAGATGTCCCTGCTTGTGGGCACCCTCCTCTCAGACTGATGGCAAAGAGCACCAGTCCCAGACCTCTTGGAGGCCCTGGGCAGAGTCCCACCCCACCCTCAGGTGGGCACCAGAGGGTACTGGCCCCCTGGTGTCCCTGGCAGTGCTGGGGAGCCCTGGCCCCTGTGGCCTCACCTCGTGGGCTCATCAAAGAACATGACGGGCGGGTTGTTGACCAGCTCCAGGGCGATGGCCAGGCGCTTGCGCTGCCCCCCCGACAGGGAGATGGTGCGGGTGTACGAGCACTCCAGCAGCCCCAGCGCCGTCAGGATCTCATTCACCTGTGAGACAACCCATGGGGAATGAAACTTTCACGGACCTTCATCCCATCCCTGCCAGCTCCCTTCGCTGGGAGCCCCTCAGCATCCGTAGGTCCCCTCAGGGCACTCCTTTCCCTGTCTCCATCCTGGGGAGAGCTGAGGGGGTTTGGGCCCACCCTCCTCTGCACTTACCAGCTCCTTCTTCACCTCCTGCTTCTCACTCAGCTTCAGGTTAGCAGAGACCTATGGGGAGAAGGAGGGCAGGGAGACACGGACCATCAGACGTGGGGAGCAGAACCAGCAGCACTGTGGCCCCATCCCCAAGGGCCAAGAGCAGTGGCTCAGGATGAAGGGGACAGGAACAGCAGGATTTTTGTTCCCACGTCCCAGAGCCCTTGGGAATGCCTGGTGTCAGTGCCCGAGGACAGAGCCCTCAGGTGCCCACAGAGCCCAGGAGGCTCCCGCCTTGGCTGGCTCACCATCATGGCCTCGAGCACGGTGAGGTGTGGCAGGAGCATGTCATCCTGCATGATGTAGCAGGACATCTTGCGGAAGGTGCGCAGGTCCCGCGGCCGCCCGTTCACCAGGATCTGCCCCTTCATGCCAGTCTCCCTGCAGGACCAGAGGTGTGAGGGTGCCCAGCAGGTCCCGGCGCCCCCAGACCCGAGCGCTGCCCCCCGGCCTCACCTGTAGCCAGCCAGGATGTTCATGAGCGTGGACTTCCCGGCACCCGAGGGCCCCATGATCCCAATGAGCTCCCGCTGGCAGAACTTCCCTGACAGGCATTTGAGGAGAGTCTTGTACCCTGGAGGGAGAGAGCAGCGGGGGTTTGGATTCCCAGGGCAGTAGGGACTGTGATGCCATCCCAGCACCCGGGGGACCTCAGGGTTTCCATGGGCCATGCCAGGGGCTCCATGTGCCCGGTGCCTGTCTCCATCAGCCTGCCCAGGGCCAGAGCCACAGCAGCTGTCACCTCCAGCATGATCCCTGACCCTGGGCCTTGGCTGATCCCACTGATGTCCAGGGCTGAAGTAAGACCTGGATCGAAGCAAAGACCAGGGAAATCCCTGGGTCAGGTCACAGAGCTTCTGAGGGAGATCACCAGGCTGTGACATTGGTCCTGGGCATGTCTTCAGATGCTGATCCCTGGGGCTGGGGCAGAGGGCCAGGCAGGAGAGGGGCAGCACGGGGCAGGCAGAGCCCCCAATCCCGCTGGAAGCCCGGCTGGTTCCTTCATTGGCATTCACGCTGTGATGCCCGGCAGCAGCCACCGCTAATCAGACCTGGAATTATCTCCACTTTAAACGCAGCTGATTAGCATTTTCTGGCAGAAGGAACAGGATGTGTCGGGAGTAGGGAACAAGCACAGCCTCGGGCTCTGAGGAGCTGCCCCCAAAAACGCAGCCCTGGCAGGAGAACAAGGGGACAACGGGGTGTTAGGACCACGCGCTGCGCTCAAGCATGCCCCTAATGGAAATGTGTCTCCTCTGTGCCCCACAGAGGCATCACCACCCCCGCACGGGAGCAGGTGGGGCAGGATAAGGGCAACAGACCCATCTCCACTGCCAACCCCACCGCACCGGGGGGATCGGTCCATGCCCATCCCTGGCACAGGGCACCCAGCCCCGGCACCCCCGGCTCCTCCGCGCCCTCGGAGCGGGCACCCTGCGGGCAGGGCGGGCGCCGCGGGCAGAGGGGCAGCGCGGGGAGGGCGGGGGGCTGTGCGGGGCGGCAGCGGAGCCCGGCAGCCCCTCCGGCCCCCGCACGGCCCCGCAGCGCGCATGCTGCTCACGTCGGCGCCACTGCAGCTTGCGCAGCGGTTACTCGCGTTCATTGACTGCCAGTAACCTCCTTCCCCGGCACCGCGGGGGCTGCGGCCAAAGGCTCCCCCTCCAGCTCCGCCTGGCCTGGTGGAGAAGAGCATCCCTCCCGCCGCCACCCCGGAACCGCCCGGCATCTCCTCTGTGGTCCAGCTTCCCGAGGTTTCCCCCCTCCCGGGTGCCACAGCACAATCCGCCCCGGCGAACCCACGGTCGTGCCGCGGCTCCTCCCGGGATGCTGCCTCAGCATCCCAGGGAAACAGGTGGACACTGTCCTGGGGGATGGTGGGGCCGGTCCCCCTGTCCCCTGAGCTGCACAGCCTGGCTGGGGCAGGGTCGGAGGCTCCATCCAGCACTCCTGGCTGGCAGGGCACCTCCCTGAGCAACCCTGTGACCTCGGTCCCTGCTCATCCCTGCCTGCCTTCAGCTTCTGCACATCAGCTCCCCCTCCATCTTATCGGGCTGCCTGATTGGCATCCCATTAACTGAGAGCGCTAATTAAAGCAGACTGCCACCCACCAGCCGCCATCTGGCTCCCCTCTTCCCTCCCGGAGCTCTCGGCCAGAGTCACAGGAAAGAGAACCACGACCTCAGCTGCACAGGGAGCCACTGGAGAGGAAATCCCCTGCAAACCACACGTTCTCCTTGCCAGGCTCTGAGCTGGGGCACCCCTGGGGTCTCCCACTGCCGGCACATCCCACACAGCCATCGTCCCCCGAACAGCAGTGCTGGGGCAACCCATCCATCCCCGCTGCCCCAGGATATCCATCCACCTCATCTCCCCAGGCAGCCCAGGCCAGAGGTTTCTCTGGAATGTGCTCTGCTTTCCTCCAGCACTGCCCAGCAAAGACGCGCAGCAACTGCTGTGGACATGAGCCTTCCCTCCTCCCGTGGGCACCCAGCACGAGCAGTCAGACACGGCAGGGCTGCAAACAGCCCCTGGCGCTCGGACAGAGCAGGGTGAGATCATGGCACGCAGAACAGGAGCGGGGTGTCCCTCCCCTGCCCTTCCCCACCCGCCAGCTCCTACCTCTCTTCCTCCACCAGGATCCTTCCCGCACAGAGTAGGACAGGTCGATGAACTCGATGTTGACAGCCGAGCGCTTTGGGAGGTGGGAAAACCTCTGGGCCTCTGTGATGTGGTTCTCCACCTTCTTCAGGTGGGTGGTGAGGAGCGGGGCGTCTGGGGGGCTGGCGTGGCACACCGTGTCCTCCAGGGCGATGGAGACACAGGCGGGATCCATGCCCTTCTCCGCCATCCTGCTGCTCTGTGGGAAGCACACAGGGATCACAGCGGGCTCCCTCTCGCAGGGACTGCAGGGACCAGCCCACAGCAAGTCCTCTGTCACCCTTTCCTGCTGGCTCCAGGCCCCGCTGCCCGCCCTGCCCTGGGACACACTGCCCATCTGGGTCCAGCACCCACATCTGGATGGAAGGATGGACCCAGCCAGGGCAGCTGAGCCTGCACCGAGGGGCACAGGGCAAGGAACAGCTGATCAACTCCACAGTCAATAATTCATGCAGCTCCTGCGGCTGGGTCCGGCTCCGGCAGCAGGGCTGGCAGAGGGCTCTGCTCTCCCAGCCCTGGGGATGCTGGGCTCCCTGCCCCAGTCCTCTTTGTCACAGGATGGGAGGTGGGAGGGCTGGATATGGCTGGAGGTCCCCAGGGGCTCACCAGGAACTACCCGCTCCTGGCCTGGCCTCAGGAAACACAGACATGAAATCCTAAGCAAGCTGACTGTTCCAGCTGGTTGGCTGGACAAAGCCTGCCGTATCTCATCCAGGCTCCTGGGGAAGGGCCATCCTGGATAGACCCCAAGCCCGGAGGCTTGCTGGGATAGCCTTAATAGAGCAGGGAGGGGACCCTGCTAGTGACAATCCTTCTCTGCCTCCCTAGGGCCATCATTTCACCTTCCTGACGTACCGGCACAGCCTCAGAGACCAGGCCAGCCCTTACCCGGGGCCACGATGCCGATGCCCGCACCTTTGCAAACAAACATTCTCCTGCCTGCAGTGCCCCCTCGCCGGCTGCAGCCCAGCGCAGCTCCTGCTGCCTCCGCCTGCCTTGGGCACTCTGCGGTGCGGGGAGATGCTGAGCCACGCGGGGTGGGGAACACCCCGACCTCTGCGAGGGGCTCGGGGGTCCCCACGGCAGCAGCAAAGGGAGCCTGGGCCGCGCCCAGCACCCACCTTGCCCCCCAGGCTGCGGTCCCAGCGCCTCGCTAACCCACGTCGTGCCGGGGCTGCGAGGATGGCCCGGGAGCTGCGGGAGACCCCCAGCCCAGCCCCCGCTGCGGGCAGAGCCCTGGCACGGCCGAGAGATGCCAGCCCAGCCCCGGGGAGGGAGAGGGGGGCACAGGGGTGGGGGGTCCCAGCCCGCGGGTCCCGCCTTGGCATCCTCGGG
>VWZG01004224.1:499795-525100 GCA_013396735.1 Grallaria varia | reverse complement strand
GTGGCCAGCGGCCCCCTCTCCTCCAGCCCCCTTGCCGGTGCTGCCGGGCGGGGAGCGGGATGGGCGGCAGGATGGATGGATGGATGGAGGGATGGGCTGCCCGGGCGGGCAGCGCTGCCAGGCAGCGAAAAATCCTCTTAAAGGGACCAGCCCTATTTCCTCTCGCTGCCTGCCAGCAGGCCCTGAGCATCCCTAGCGCACACGCCTGGGCTCTGCCAGCCCTGTGTCCGCACCCCGCTGCCCGCACCCATTCACATCTGGGGCACAGCCCTCCGCAGCTCCCTCAGCCCCAAACCCCCTGAGCGAGCCCACCATCCCCTAAACCCACTCCTGCCCCAACTCAGCCCTGCACCAACCCCCGTGCAGCCATCCCAGGGTGGGCAGGGGGTGAAACCCACCCCAGGCATCCAGAGCCAGGGCTGGGGGGTGACAACTGGCCATAAAGGGTCTCGAGAGGGGGATGGCCCCCCAGGTTTTATCCCCTGCAGCTCATCCTGCAGGATCTCCCATCCATCCCCCTGCACCTCCAGCACGCCTGGCTCCATCCTCACTGTTACTCACACCTCTCACCCACCACAGCACTTAAGCACGAAAGACATATGGAAATGAGTGGCACTAACAGGAGTATTAATTAAAAAACCATCTGTTGAACCAAGGAGAGCTTCCCCCTCCCACGGCCAGCCTTGGGCTGGGACAGAGCTCTGGGCAGGGGTTTGGCCCCTTGGCAGAGCAGGATCCAGCCAGGAGACCATGGGGCAGGGCAGCCCAGGGGCTGGGCCAGGAGAGGGCATGGGGAGGTAGCCACAGAGCCAAGCTCCACATGGGGGTCTTAAGTCATCTCCTCAGAGAGCAAAAGGCACAGTTCATTGTGGCTCCTACCCCCAGGGTACTCACCACGAGAAGGTGAGAGCCCAGGCCCCTCTGTGCAGTGCCAAACAGCCCTGCTTCCCTTTCCAGGGGGGCCTGTGAGGGACACCCTTGGTGCTACACCCCTTCCTGCTCAGCTGCCTGAGGCAGGGCTGGGAGATCCTGAGCCTGGGCTGGTGGCCATGCAGCAACGAGGAACTGCGGCAGCATCCTGCTCTGGAGTCATTTCAAGGTGGAAGGAAGCAGGGATGGAGCCCAGTGCCAAGCCAGGCATGGTGGGCAGTGCCATGGGCACATTCAGCATCCATCTGGTCCCCAGCTCAGTCCTTCCTACACACTAGCTGTGTCCCCATGGTGGCTCACACACTTTCAAGACAGTGTCAGTGGCAGAGGGAGCCTGTCCTGGTTCTGTCATGGATGTTCAGGGCTCCAGGGACAGAGCGGACAGCAGAGCCTCTGTGCATGATGGGAAAACCTGTGTGATTTCCTGGAAATACATTTTTAACTACCCATGGGGTGCTGCTGGTCCTTCAGCTCCCCCAGCAATACCATCACATGCACTCCAGACCACCTTCTCCTTCCCTGGGGGAATAAAAAGTCCGGCTTTTCCATTGCTGCTTCGTAGGGAGTCAGGGCAATCTGCAAGGGAGCACAAGGCTGCTCCTGGCTGGAACCAAATGTCTCTTTGTGGCCCCAAGTTGCCGGGAGAGGAGCCCCTGGGGAAAGAGGGTCTCAGGGCAGGACCACAGACCCCGTGGAAGGAGCCCAGCAGTCAGGGTGTGGAGCAGCCCATGGGAAAGGCTTTGCACCTGGGAGCTGAGACCTTTCCCCACAGTCACCTGTGCTGGCCCCAGAGCAGTCTGACCCACTTGACTTCTCAGTCCTGGCCAGGCTGCTCTGCCCTGAGAGCCCTGCCCGTGGCACTGGGACAGCAGGCAGATCCCACACTCCAGCAAACACAGAGGGCAGATCTGTGAGCAGCAACTCCCTGGCATGGAGAAATCACAACCTGTAGCACTGATGGGACAGATACTTCTGCAACAGGCACAGCCACACGTGCCGTCTCCCACCAGAAAGGTGTGAGCCTCCTCGAGGGAGCAGCCACACAAAGAGACACCCATAGCCCCAAGTCCAGCTGCAGGAAACAGAGAGCATCCCCTGCCCCTGGAGAGTCCTGGGATGGGGCCACACAGGAAGGCAGCAAGTCCAAACATCTCTCAGGTGGCAGCCTTGGGACAGATGGAATTTATGGAAGGAGCATAGCAATGCAGACACGTGGTGGAGGGAAGCAGACATGCAGAGGGGCAGCCTCCCTCGGCGTGGGGCCACACGGATGGCGCAGCTCTACATGGAGGAACCTGTGAGGAGAGGAAAGGCTGCAGACTTTGAGCCGTTTGCAGCCCCCAAGCATCAGTGCCAACCTTTCCCTGTGCCCCAAAGGTGGGCTGACAGCCCCGGGACTCACCGCAGGGCACGTGGCAGTCGCACTCACAGACATCACAGCGCTGGAACCAGCGTGCCCAGCCCGACTGCTTGGTGACACAGGAGGAGATCTTGATGCAGCCCCGGTTGAGGAAGGTGCCCAGGTGGGCCTGGGAGCTGCAGGATGAGGAGCACTTCCCGGTGATGTCCCGCTCGCTGATCTCGATGCGACCCCGCAGGCAGATCCCTGCGGGACCAGGGGCAGGGCACGGTCACGGGGTGCCCACTGCACCCACCCACAGTGGGCTGGGGGACAGAGGGCTCGGGCGGCACGGCTGCAGCCCCTGTGCTGGCAGGGCGTGCTCGGCGAGACCCCCGGCTGTACTCACGGAGGCAGGTGGGCTTGGGGGTCCAGCGGCCATCGGACTGGCAGGCGCTGGCAGGGTCCCCCAGCAGCAGGAACCCGGGCCGGCACCTGTAGCGCACCACGGAGCCCACCCACCAGTCGTTCCCATCCACCACCGAGTTGAAATCCGCCTCAGGCCGCCCGCAGTTCACTGGGAACAGGGAGGCTCCTGTCTGCTGCCACCCTGCACGGCCCTGCAGCAGCCCAGGGGGGCACCCACACGGGGTTCTGTGTGTCTGTGTGTCCCTGTGTGTCCCCAGGACCAGCTGCCTGAGGGACTGTCACCTGCATGTGGCACCAAAGCTGCCCTCCTCAGGCTGGCCGTGTCCAGCCCCGCAGCAGCCCCAGGGCCCCCGCTCTGGTTTTACCTCTGCAGAAGGACTTGTAGCCCAGCCAGCAGCAGCTGCCATTCCCACACTGGCTCCTCTTCAGCTCCTTGTGCTTGCCCTTGCAGCCCCCCACGCAGATGGGGGCTGTGCCAGACCAGTAGGTATCCAGGTCTCCTGGTGCCACAGGGAGCAAGGCAGGGTAGAGCCGAGCTGGGGGGCGAAGACCACCATTCCCACCAGCTCCCCAGCCCTCAGAGTCGCACAGGGAGCCCACAAAAGCTCCCCTCAGCCCGCCCCCAACCCTCGCTGTGGTGAGTGCATCCACCCACAGACCCCAGCCCTGGGCCAAGCCTCAGCACAGGTGTGTGCCAAAAGCCTTGCTCCGTACTGGGGAACACTGGTCCAAGCAGCCCTGGGGCACCCTGTAAGCCCCTCGTCCCCCAGACCCCCTGTTACCTTCTGGGTCCTCACAGGAGACCAGCATGGCCAGCATGGTGAGGAGGAGGAGGCCCAGTGCCATAGTGCACGCTCTGCCCTCCTCCCTTCACACCACAGAGCCCCTTCTCTGCTCGCCCAGAAGAAAGTGAACTTGGTTTTCCATACACACCCAGGACAGGGGACGCTGCAGGACATGGGGGAAGGGAAGAGACATTCCCTCTAATGCCAATCCTCTCCCCCAGCAGATAATCTCTGGCAGATTACCCTGCCTGGGCCCGGTGTTTAAAGGGACAACTCCCAGCCACCACAGCCTCGCCTCCACTCCCAACACCCACCACTCGATCCAACATAATGCAGGCACAGCCATGGCTTTGGCAGGATGTTGGAAAGAGGGCCAGGCTGGGAGTGCTGCGAATGCAAAGCTGGCACAGGGCCCTTCTCTCGAAGGTATCCTTGGCCCAGCTCTGCCAAGGACCAGGGAGCAGGGGCCAGGCAGGGAGGGGAGGGCTGGGCAAGGGCTGGACGGTGCATGCCAAGCCCAGGGATGCTCTTCCTGGATTTAGGAGAACCCTCTGGCCTTCTGTGCTGTCAGGGTTGCTGGGACAGCCCCCTGAGCACCCAGTGCATGGCCCTACCTGTGTTCCAGTGGCCCATACCCCTCTGGGGTGCACACTGCCCTTGACACATGGATCCAGCCCTAGGACACCTTCAGGCAGGTCTGCCCGCTTCATCCCTGCTCCATGCCCATCCCCTGGATGGCACTGGCACAGCTCACTGCCCCTCACCCAGGGCTGCTCATCGCCCCGTCCCGAGGGCACAGCCACCAAACCACACTCAGTGGGTGCAACTAGAAAGTGAGCAGATGGCCAAGGGTTTAGGATGAAGGGATTTCCTCCATTGAACTGGAATTCCAACAGCTGTGGCTCAAGCTGCTTGAGAAAGGAGCAAGGAGAAAAAGTCAGTGTCCAGCAAAGTGCCTCCCTGCCTGCATCTGGGCTCATCAGCTCCACACACAGGGCATTGAGGACCAAAGAGTCACTCCAGGGACCCCAGATTCTCACTGTCCTTGTGCAATCACTTTGACAAAGGACAAATTGGCTCTGCTGACAAGCCCAGACTTCTCCTTGTATTCAAAAACACCAGAGCAGGCACAGACAGCCCTGGAGGAGGCAGCAAAAATCAAACACGCAGCAGGAACAAGAGTGCCAGAGCTGAAGCTGGCCTTCCAGTGCCACCTCTGGGGACCTGGAGCACCACACTCCAGTGCCAGCTGCACGGTGTCAGCAGATCCTGGCAGCTCCTCAGTGCCCACCTCCTACATTGCAGGCCAAAGGACCCCAGCGCCACCTTCTCATCACATCACATCACAGCTGGCACAGAACAGGCTCTAACACACACCAGAGACTGCCCCGCCTGACAGCCTGAGCTTTATTTCTCTTGCCAAAGTACACTCTGCCCAACCAGGAGCCCAAACCCCAATGTGGGGAGGAAACCCAGGGAATGACAAAAGCAGGAAGAAGCTCCCAATGTCCCAGAGCTGCAGTGGCCTCAAGGGGCACATCTCCAGCCCTCTCCTCCCAGACACCAGCACTGGCTAACGGGGCCAGGGGTGCAAACACCAGCACCAGCTGAACCAGGACAGAGGATGTGCAGGGAAGTGCTGATGAAGGCATGCCATGCCCTGGAGAAACTCTGGATGGGGAGGGACAGGCCTGCTAAGGGCAGTGCATCTCCCCAGGGCAGAGGCCTCAGCACCAGTGTCTGCTCCACACGCCATCCAGCCTTGGGCAGTCCTGGCTGAGGAACAGGCTCAGCAAGGGGCATCACCCACGAGTTACCTGTGCCAGCCCTAGGCCAAGCCTCCTGGGAGGGCTTGCCAGTCCCTAATCCCCAAAAGGAGCAGTCAGACAGCTCTTCCCAGCCCTGATCACTTGACTCACAGCTGAGACCTGTCCTTCCCCTCTCCCCACGCTGACCAGAACCAGCAGCCAGGGAGGCTGGGGCAGCACAGGGAGGGCTCAGCCAGCTGCAGGCAGGTGAGGACAAGCTCAGCCCTCTCCCCCAAGCCCTCCCCAACCTCTCCCACCAGCACATCCCATGGAGGCCCAAGTTTTCCTCACGCAGAGAGGCCAGGGAACACCTCACACAATCTGGATGCCCAGCTCCTCTGCTGTCTTCTGCAGCCTGTCCATGACATTCTCCTCCAGCTCCACGGCCAGGCGTCCAGGAGCTGTCCCCTGCTCCTCCGGAGATGTGCTGGCCATGACATAATAAACAGTCTCACTCTCCCCATGCTCGTTGGTCCTGTTCACCACCCGGATGATGGGGCTGCTGGGGGTGCTGGGCTCTTGTTCCAAGGATAACGCAGCTCCCTGGAAGGTGCCGAGCTGGGCTGGCTCCGGGCTGTCAGCAGGGCATGGGGCTGGGCACAGCTCAGAGCCCTTGTTCTCTTCTGCCAGGGGAAGATCTGCCGGGGGCTCCAGGACGATGGCCTGCAGGTTGCCCTCGCCCTCAGGCAGCACCACACACTCAGCTGAGCCCTCCAGGGCCTCCCCACGCTTCTCCCTGTCCTTCAGCAGCTGCTCCGTGAGCTCCATGCTCTCGTAACGCACCAGCTGCAGCCTCATGTAGCCGTCCTCGTGCTCTCTGTACCTGGGCACACATGGGCAGGGCGTGGGCTCAGTCACTCTCAGGAGACAGGGAACACCCAAGGAAGGGGGGAATTCTAGGTTTCAAAGCCCTGTGCTGCACAGATAATACAGTGCAAGACAGATAAAAGCCCTTCAGCCCCCACTGCTAAAACCACACCCACGTGGCAGCTTCTGAGCTTTGTGCTGCAAGCCTCGATCATCTCCCCAGTCCCCAGTCCATCTCCTCCCACCACTGTGCCTCACTGGGAGCATTTCAAGTCCATCCTCTTCTCCCTTCCCAGCTTTCAGGCTCTGGGAACCCTTTGGAGTTTCCCAGAGAGGATTCAGCAGAGGCATCTGCTGAGAGGTTGATGTGCAGCAGCTCTCTCTAGAAGGGGACACCTGGACCTGGCCCCTGCTGAGCTCAGAAGTGTCCCACCACATGTACCACTGCTGCCCTTGCCCCAGAACTCTGACCCACTGCTGGAGCTGCCACCCAGCACTGCTGTCTCTGTGCCAGATCCCACGGAATGTTTACTGCCCAGTGCCTCCCAGACACTGGGCAAAGGGTCCTGAGCACATTACAAACATCAGAGCCCAGGCACTCTGCTCCTTGCCCTGGAGAGGAGGTAATGAGGAGCTAAGGACAGGCAGTACCTGAAGCGAGGGTGCCCCGAGGGCCACTTGAACTGGTGCTTCTTCCTGAGGTGGACGGTGAGGTTGTTCCCCCGCGTGAAGCACTTGTCACACACATGGCACTTGTACCGGGGCTCGGAGTCACCCTGGGGGGCAGAGAGAGGGCTGTGAGCACTGCAAACCCGCCCGCAGCCCCCATGCACGGGCAGGGAAGGGGGACTCAGCTTCCCCGAGGAGACTGACGTGAGGAAAGCAAGCTCTGCTGCCTTCCCACCTCGTGGACCTTGCGGTAGTGCAGTTTGATGGAGCAGAGGGACCGGGCAGAGAAGCTGCAGGCCTCGAACTCGCAGCGATACGCCGGCTCCTTGCTGTGCGTGTCCAGGTGCTTCCTCAGATCAATGAGGTTCTTGCAGCTGCAGGGGAATGGGAAGGGGACAAGCTGTGGACACTGTGCCACCCCGCCATGTGCCTCTGGGGAGGGGGAAAGCCCCGGCCCTCACCTGTAGTCACAGTAGTCACACTTGAAGGGCCGCTCCTCACTGTGCCGGAAACGGATGTGATTGCGCAGGGAGGAGGGCAGGGGGCACGTCATGTCACACAGAGGGCACTTGTAGTGGTTCACTGTGCCAAAGACAGGGACAAACGTGACCCCAAAGCAGGGGAGGGCACTCGCTCCTCAGAGGCTCAGCTGGGAGGAGGGGCCTTCACTCACCATGGTTCCTCATGTGGTCCCGGAGCAGGCGCTCCGTGGCAAACCTCTTGGAGCAGTGGGAACACTGAAACCTCTGCTCTGGGACAGGGAGGAAGGGGAGGGGTGGTAAGAAGAGAGGTCAGAGCAGAGAGAACAGCACAGAGAGCAGCAAGTGAGAAAGAGAGGCAGTCAGAGTGGAGCTGGAAGCCTTCCTCTGCAGGCAGGGTCAGCACACACTGACTACAGAGCCAAACCAAAAAAAACCCCAAAACATCACCTGCAAAGACCAATCCATCTGCCCTTGGCACGGCCTCCCAGTGCACAAACTGGGGAGCAACCACCACACACTGTCAGCACAGGGAATTCAACTAGCAAATCCCAGTGCTGCTGCCTCTGCCTTCAGCCCTGGGGCCCCACAGGAGGACTGACTGCAGCAGTGTGAGCTCTGTCAGCCTCCAGCCCTGCCTGTGCAAGGACACACCTCCCAGAGGACATAGCCTCAAGGTCAGGTTGGATATCAGGAAGAGTTTCCTCATGGAGGGGGTTGTCAAACACTGGAAGGGGCTGTCCAGGGAAATGGTGGAGTCCCCACCCTTGGAGGTGTCCAAGGAATGACTGGATGTAGCACTCAGTGCTCTGGGCTGGGTGCCAAGGTGGGCATCGGGCACAGCGGGGACTCGGTGACCTTGAAGGACTTTTCCCAAACACCCCAGCCCTGGGACCACCCTCCTGCCCCCGGGGCTTACGGTCCAGGGCGGTCTGACGGCGGATGTGGTCGAAGAACTTGGTGTTGTTGGCAAACATGCCCCCACAGGTGGGACAGGCCACCACCTTCTCCTGCGTGTGGCTGCGCAGGTGCTCCCGCAGTTTGCAGCGTCCCTTGAAGGTGCAGTCACAGTCTGGGCAGAGAGAGCACAACGAGACCCAGCCTGAGTGAGTATCAGCCTCCCTCCTTCTGTTTGGGGCAGCTACAACCCCACAGAGCAGGGGCACAGCAGCGTGAGATCACCAGTGTACAAGTGCCACGAGCTCCTCCTGATGCCTGCGAGCAGTTCAGGCAACTGCAAAAACACAGCGGGGAATTGCAGAAAAAACCCCCTCTGAAGTATAGAAAAAAACAAACTCCTTCAGGTACTAATGAAATATTAATGAACAGCCCAGTGTTAAGCACTCAGCTGGATCCCCTGTAGCGAACTCTGCAGGACATTTCCCTGTCAGATCAGAACCACACACACACACGTTTTTGAAGGTCTGAAACCCTCCCAAGGAACAGAGAATTCTCCTGTGCCACACGTGCCATCCAGCTCTCTGGAGGGGCCCTGTCTCCACACACAAACCTTTCCAGCCACAGAGCACCACGTGGTTCTCCTTCCCTGCTGCCTTGTACTCGGAGCAGAAGCTGTGATCCTCCACGTGCCGGTAGAACCACTCGGGGTTATCAAATGACCTCTGGAGGGAGGAAGGCCAGACAAAACAGAGTCAGGAGACCAGCACAAGCTCGTGTGTTCTCACACAGGGCCCAGCAGAGCCAGCAGGTTGGTGTGCAGGGCAGCAGCAGCCCTCCATCCCTCACTCCCTCCCCCAAACCAGTCCCCCTGTCCTCACCTCACAGTACTCCCACAGGCACAGGAAGTTCTCCTGGATCTCAGGGATGATGTTCCTGCTCTGGAAGTCCAGCTGGCAGTGGGTGACGTCCCCCTGGCCCTGCAGGGCCTGCAGCCCCCACTGCTTCAGCTTGGTGTGGTAGCAGTGGAAGTAGACGTGGCGCACGAGGTCGGAGGGGCTCTCTGGGGAGCAGAAGCCACAGTCCTGCCACAGGCACGTGTACTCCTCTGCAACACAGAGCACACACAGCCCTCAGCACCGAGCCAGCCGGGCTGCAACAGGCTCTGAGACCACCCCCCAGGTAAAACTCGGTGGGGAAACACCAGGGGTGGCCTCCTGAGATCCCAGACTCGGTGCCTTCCCAGTGCCTCGATGGCCTGAGCGCACACAGCCTTTGCCAGCTGTTGCAAGTTGTGTTTTTCAATTCCTCTGAAGGAAAAGAGTATTTACACTTAAAAAAAGCATGGCAGGTCAAATTAATCTCCAGGCCAATGCGAGGGAAAGCACATGCAGCACTGCTGTGCTCAGGGAGAGGGGGAGGAAGGCCAGAAGCTTCTCTTCTCAGAGAACCACAGAACAGGTTGGAAAAGAACTCTGAGACCAGGGAGCCCACCCTGTGCCCGATGCCCACCTTGACCCCCAGCCCAGAGCACTCAGTGCCACCTCCAGGGCTGGGCACTCCAAAGCTCCCTGGGCAGCCCTTTCAGGGACGAAATTCCCCCTGCTGTCCCCGCTGCCCTGGCCCAGCCCGAGGCCGTTCCCTGCCCTCCCGTCTCTGTTCCCTGGGGCAGGGCCTCACCCCTCCGGCTCCTCCCTCCTGCTACGGGGCCGCAGAGAGCCAAAGGTCCCCCCCGGGCCTCCCTGTCTGCGGGTCCTCACCCAGCGGGTCCACCTCGTCGCGGTGCTCGCCGGGCAGGTGCTGCTGCAGGTGCTGCCCCACGTGCCCGCAGAAGTCCTCCATGCCCGCGGCCACGAAGGAGCACTGCTGCCACTCGCACTGCAGCACCACGGCCCCCTTCCCACCGCCGCGGGCGGGCGGCATGGCCGGGGCCCCGCAGGGCCGCCCGGAGCTCCCGCAGAGCCGCCCGGAGCTCCCGCGGCCTCCCGGGAACCCGCGCGGTGCGGGGAGAGACCCGCGGGGTGCGGGAGAGCGGCGACAACACCCCCAACCCCGCCGCCCCTCCGCCCGCCTCTGCCCCGCGGGGGGCGCCGCGACCCGACGGACCGCGCCCGCCAGCCAATGGGAGAGCGCCCTCCGCCCGCCAGCCAATGGGAGCCGCCCGCCGCCGCCCGCCGGCCAATCGCCGCGCGGGGAGAGCGCCCTGCAGGGCGGGCTCGCAGGGAAGCGGCGCCGGGGCACAAAGGTTCCGCCGCGCTTCGGGTTCCGAGAGGGAGCGGAGCATCCCAAACACCCTCGGGATTAATTCCCGGTGGGGTTGGAAAACACGTATCCATGGGGGGCAGGAGGGCTGTTCGCAGGCTCCCAGAATAGCTGGGGTTGGAGGGAAGCTCTGGAGGGGATCACCTGGAGCAGGTGACAGGAATTCCAGGTGGGTTTGGGATGTCTCCTTGGGCAGCTCTGCCACCTCCCTGGGGAGAAGCTCTTGAAGTGGAATGTGGTGTGTTTATTCATGGCAGGGGTTGCCTGGAGTTTCCCCATCCCTGGAATTGTCCAGCCTGGGATGGTGGAAGGGACTGGAGGGGCTTTAAGGTCCTTTCCAACCTAAACCATTCTGAGTGGATTTTTGGTGCCTGCAGGACAATCCCCTGCAAACCACAGGAACCCCCCCAGTGCTGGGAGAGAGCACAACAAACTGCTCAGCACCGGGAAAAAGGGACAGAAATGAGAGTCTGAATTAAACAAAGTCACCTCTGCTGTCCCAGGCCTTGTGTTGTGACTCAAAGCAGAGTCACAGCTCTCAGAGTTTGCTTTGGCACCAGCAAATCCCTGCCTGGACACCAGTGGGGTTGTGTGAGACGTGCCCCAAACCGTGCTGTGCCCACACACAGTCGCACACACACACAGGGGCTCTGCCCTTGCTGGGAATGCCCAAACCCCCTGAGCTGCAAAGCAAAACATTTGGAAGTGCAAACACAAGGTAAGAGGTGGATCTCACCCCAGAGAGGGCTGGCTGAGGGCTTTGTTTCCCCTCTGTCTGTTTGTTTGTTTGCTGCAAAGATTGGTTTGTTTTCAGGGCGGTTCCTTTGCAACCAGTACAGAGAACACCTGGACTGGCTGGACAGAACAAGGCTCGAGGGGGGCTGGGGTTTAACGTGGGCACCCTCAGCAAAGGAGACAAAGATTCACCCCCAGGAGACAAAACTGCCCGGGCAGAGCAAACAGAGCAGAGACAACCCCTCCTGTGCCACCTCAGCTCTGCCCACCCTTCCCAACCCACCTGGAGATTCCTGCCCCTCCTGCCACCTCTCAGCCAACTCCTGGGCACCTCTGGGCACCAGACAGGGCTGCAAAAGACCGGCTGGGCCAAAATAAGGGTTGTCTTTGTACATCAAAGGGTTTTGCCCTTGTGGTGAAAGGCTCGACAGAGGAACTCGAGCCTTCCATGCTGAGATTGTTCCATGACTGGGTGATGTCCTCATCCTGAGCAGGCACAATACCTGAGCTGTCCTGCAAGTTAAGAATATTGGAAATTATTCAGGATATTACGTCAGCTCTGCCTCGATGACACAGCCACAGCCTTTGCCAGCTGCTGCTCTGTGTGGGTTTTATTTCCTCGGAAGGAAAAGAGTAATTACACTTTAAAAAAACCCTCTCAGCAAGGCAGGTCACATGAGAGGCCAAATGAATGTCCAGGCCAGCGCTGGGGGAAGCACATGGAATTGCAGGGAGGGAGGGAGGAGGGAGGGAATCTTCCCTAATGGCCCTACGAGCTGGCAGCAGACTCCCCGAGCAGAGAGATTGAATTAGGAGGAACCGGCTGGCGCCAGCCTTGCCCCAGCCCTGGGAGATGAGCTGCCCATCAGCCCTCCCTGCCTGTGCACAACCCACCCCTGGGACCCTCTGCCTCAGCACAGCCCTCCCCGCCAACAGGCAGGGCAAAGGCTCTGCTTGCAGCAGGCACGGGGCTGGCTCAGGAGGAGGACGTGTGTGCCAGGCACTGCACAGCAGTTCAGAGGCTTCTCCCTGCCCCTGGTGTCGCACGAACAGCCTGGGTACCCACAGAGGGATGGCTGGGGCACCTCTGCCCAGCGTCCCTTTGACTCTGGGCCCAGCAGGGATGTAAAACAGCTCCTTTCCTGCTGCTCTTCCCCCTGCCGGTGCCTCCCTGGAGCACAAACACCCCTCAGAGAGGGGACACCTGGATCCTTAATAGGGGTTTGCTGGTGGATGCTCCTGCTGGTCCCACGAGCATTGCAGCCCTGGTTGAAGGTCATCCCTTCTCCCTGCGGGTGCCTGGGGATTGCAGGCAGAGCTTCCCGGGTTCCCAGTGTCCAAAACACAGTTTTAATTCTGCAAAGCACAAACTGGACTGTGGAGAGACAAAATTACTGACCAAAGAAGGTCTTCAGCAGCTCATGGGTGTCTCAGCCTCTCACAAGAGAAGGTCCTCTTGTCCCAAGCCTTGTTTTTCCAGCCACGTTCCCTGACCGTAGGGAAATGGCTCATCCCTGCACGACTTGCCAGCCTTTCACTTCAACCCAAGGTTTTTCTGTCCCTAAACCTCCTTTTTCATCCATGAACCATCAGGTGAGGCAGGAAGGAGCCTCTTTGGGAAGGATCCCCACCGACCATGCAAATCGGGGCGAAAACACGGATCAAGGCATTTGCATTTAAGCAAATCCCAAGTGAGGTATCGTGGAGACATCCCTGAATTGGGGAAAACATATTTCCCCCCAGGCTCAGCTGGAAGTTTACCTGGGAATACGAGCAGAGGCTCCACTGCCCTGGGGAGCTCATGACAGACACAGCCCTTCTGCAAAGTCCTGCAGGATCCAAGAGCTGGGACTTGGCAGCGGCAACAACAATGGAAACAGGTGAGTTCCAGCACTTTGGCTTTTCACAAGTTGCATCCTCGTGGAATTACCAGGGGAAGAACCTTTGTGCTGTTCTGGGGGTTATATTAAAGAAAAAAAATAAATTAAGAATTGTCTAAAATCAACACGTGGCATCTTGAATGTCCCAAGAATTTAATGGTATCAATTAGCATGTTCTTCCTTCTCTAGAGGGACTTTATATTCCTTCACAGTGCAATGTTTTTCAAAAGGCTGTTAGATCACAGTGATGTGAAATATGATTCAATTGGCTTGAAATTTATATAAACCCAGGCCTAAATTAGCATTTTCTTCCACAATGCTGCCAATAGCAGAGTTATCTGAAGTTTTAATAGCTCAGCATCAGCTGCTGCTGAATAATTCACTGAAAGCAACAGGTTTAGTTAGTGTGAGGCTGGGATGAAAACTTAAAAATGGGGCTAGAGGACTGAGCCATTGCATTGCTGAATTAAAACAATTTGGGCCAAGAAATGACTGTGAGTGTATGAACGGAGCAACTTCAACAGCACAGAACCTGCATGTGAAAGGAGGAGGAGTGGAAGTGTCTCTGCCACAGTAAAGGTGTCAGGAGAACATCTGCAGCACTGCAGAGCATCAGACTCTTGCTAGAAACAGAGAAGCAGGGCCAGTTAATGCAGAGAGGTTGTAGGATTTGGGATATCAGGCTGCAGAATAAAAGCTGCTCGCAGCTCTTCCAGTGCTGTTATTTGAACAATATCCCTGTTCTGAAAATGAAACGTGAGGCTGCCCCTGTGCCTGACCTTTAACTGGGTGCAGCCAAAGACAGGTACCAAGCCATGCTGGAGCTCGCTGAGCTGTGCCTTCCAGCTCAGGCTTTTGCATCAAATCCCAAGGCTGTTGTCTCTAAAGGAACTCTCGGGGGGAAACGTGACGTTTGTGTTGCAGAAATTGGAGTTGCAGCCAGTCATAGCTGATCTGAGCTGTGTGTGCACGCCAGGCACCTGAGCTTCCAACTGCTGCCAGCAAAACTGCCCCAAAAAGGGAGAACAGGAGGCAGAGTTTCCCTTGGGAAGTGGAAAAGGCCCGGTCTCAGTGTATAGATTCCTCTCAGCTGTTAGAATTGATCCCCATTTCTGGCCATTTCTGCCCCCAGGTGCTCACGGGGTGATGTGAGACTCATATCTTTGGGGCACCGTCCCTTGAATTGTTCCCCTTGCTCCCAGTCTAGGCTGGAGTCTCTGGTTAGCACTCCAAACACCAAAACCAAGTTGTAACTGCCCAAAATTTCAATTTCTATGGCCCAACAGACAGCATTTGGGGTAACCCCAAGCCCGCAGGGAGTCCGTGTTGTTTAACCCCTCTCCTGTTCCCTTTCTAACCTCTCCCTGTGTGAGTGCACCTGGGGGCACAATGCCACAGCAAAGAGAGGGACAAACAGAGCCCTGTGACACGCCTTGAAAAGCCAAATGATAAATTCTGGAGATCAAACACCTCAGCTGTGCAATGGCAGTTTGTATTCCCTCAGCAGAACGTGGCTGGGTGTTTTCCAAGGGATTAACTTCAAAGCTCAGGGTTTTTTAACCCAGAAAATTTCAATAAAAGGCAACATGGAAACTCCTCCTTGGCTCCACAGGTGTGAGCTCTCTGTTCAGGCACAGCCTGCCAGGATGAAAGAGCTGTCCCTGCTATTGTGCCCTCCCAGCTCTCCACCCTCACGCGTGCCAAAAGTCCTGCTCACGAGGTGCAGCCCACAAAACGTTAGCCAGGCAGAGGAAGGGGACAGATGCCTCAGGCCAAAGTCACACAGAGCCTGTTTTAGGCTGTGCCATATTCCAGGCAGGGCCAAAAATTGGAGCCAGTCCCCCCATCAGCCTCAGGGGTGGTGTGGCAGAGACATTTTCACCCCTTTGAGCCTTCCTGAATAACCAGGATAAAACAGCCCCCACAGCTGTATTTGCTGTGAGGACAGAGAGGGCTGAGCAGGCACATCCTTTTGCCTTCTGTGATCCACATCACAGTTCAGAGGAGCCACTCCAGCCATCCCAGGGGACTGTCATCTTTGCTGCACTGCCAGCAGGGCTGGCAGAGGGGTGTGCTGAGAGCCAGCAGCTCCAGAAGGGCTGACCCACAGCATCCCGCTGAAAGCCAAGGGTTAAAGAAGCATTTGGTGACTCAGAGGGGAAATGTAGGACCCCCAGAGCTCTTCTTGGTGAAACAAGAGCCCAAAACCATCTGGCAGCCACATCAGACCCAGAGGGACCTGCACGAAACCCGTGTGATAATCACTGTGTAAACACAGGGTTGGGCACCTCAACCTTCCTCTGCAGATGAGCAGCTCTCACTGTTGGGCTCCAAAGGGATGATTTCGTATTAATAATCGCAGGTTTTCCTTCCTATCTTGGTTTACAGAGGTGATGAATTCACTTTTTGTGTAACGACCTCCTCCAGCGGCTCCGCGCTCCCACTGAACCCTAATGCTCCTTTCAACCCCCCTCTCCCACAGATTTTGGCAAACGGGTGTACCAAGGAGTGAGAGTGAAACACACAGTCAAAGACCTCCTCGCTGAGAAACGCTCCAGGCAGAGCAGTGGCCCCCACTTCAGTGTAAGTCACTCCCCCCACCCCTTTTTTATACCCAGGAAAGTCGTGTCCTCCAATGCTCTGCTTCAAAGAGCATTTATGTGGAGTTCAGGGCACTTCCAGCAAAAACACTGGCAACATTAGTGCTTGCCCGAAAACATCCCTGGTGGCTCCTCGATTTTTTCTCTTAGTGAAGTAATGCCTAAAAGCCCTTTTTTTAGCGTATCAGTGATGTTAAATTTCTCATTCCTGTCACATCCTGTGCACGACACCTTTCCATGTCAACTTCCTTTTTCACTAGCGACACCTGAACAAGTCAGTGCCACAAAAATAGATGTTCTTCCCCGAATGTTGTGCTCCTTCCAGCTCCTCCCTGGCACACCAGAGTGCCAGGGGAGATGCAGTGATGTTATGAGCTGGAAAGAGGCCAAGCAGCAGTTTGTAAGAGATGATTTCTTCCTAAAGTGGTTCTATGGCAACAGGAAACTTCAATCAGGTTCTAGTACACGACATTGTGGGTTTTTTTCCTGAATCGCCGGCCAGCAAAGCAATTGAAGAGGACACAATATTGCAGTGCCAGCACGTGGCATCCAGTGGCACAATAAACTATTCCCTGCGAGTTCCCAAGACTCACCTTGAACGAGCAGCAGCTCCTCACTTCCATTTTCTGGGAGCAATGGGACACTGACGGAGAAGGAGGTGCAGTCGAGCTACTGAAACTCTGTCCTGGAAGGAAAGAGTGAGAGCAGAAACCCCGATTACTGGCAGCAGAAGGCACAGATTAGGAGTTTTAGTGCTCTTTTCCCCACAAGCCATTTGCCTCAGGCTTTTTGCTGTCAGCAAAACGAAGAAACCTCAAAGGGATTTGCAAGTCTGAAACACTTGCAAGTATTTTCCCCGCTGTGACTTCCACACACATTAAATCTGTGCAGCAAAACAGGCAGAAAACCATCACTGGGCATCACCAAACACAGCAAGATCCAGCCAGAGAGACCCTCACAGCCTCCAGCTGCTGCAGAAAGGCAGAAGACCCCCTGGGCCATGGAGAGTCCCTGGGAAAGACATGCTCCCACCAGGCAGATGTTTAGGAACACTGCTTTGTGGAGCAACAGGAAGCAACTGCTCTGTTTGCACTCCGGGAGAAAACAGCCCCACGTTGATGATATCATGTTTTACCTGCTCCCTTTCAGGAGGCAGCAGCTTCAACGGCAATGAAAAGCCTTAGGAACTGTAAAACACTTGCTGCTTGCTTTATTGCCCTTGGCTTTGTCTTCCAAAGCTCAGCAGTTGCGTGTCTATCTAATGCAAAATCAGCCCTGGTGCTAATTCCCAAGGAGAGACAAAAAATTATTGTGCAGGGCAAACATCCGTATTTGCTCGAACACCCCATGAAAAGAGCAGCTGTGAGTGCAGGCCCGTTTGCCTGGCAGAATATAACCCAGAATCAAAGCACGGGGCAGATAACTGAGCACCCCTTTGTGTATTTATGATGCTGTGTAATTCAGCTGCATCTTTTGTTGGAGCGCGATCTTTGCCCCCAAAAACAGTCACTCAGCTCTTTGTCGTGCAAGGGGGGGTGCCTGGAGGAGACCTGTGCTGAGGGGGGAAGGTCAGGGCTCATCAGCAGAGAGGAGATGCTGGGCTGGTTCCTGAGGCAGTGCAACAGCAGGAGCTCTGTGTCAGCCAGGCCCTGCACACCCCAAAGAACAGGAAACCAGGGTGTACCATGATGGAAACCACACAAAATGGGGGATTCTGCACCAGCTGCAGGGCAGAAGGGCCTGGGCTTTAGGGAGGGCCTGGCTCTTACCTTGCACACGTATGAACCTGCAGTCACGCTCTGCATGGTGGCAGCATCCCCATCTTGGTGTGGAATGGAGAGGTGCATGGGTGAAGCTCTGGTTTAAAGGGCATTTGTGGCAAGTGCCCAGCAGCACTCGGGGGCCAGGCACAGACCACTCAGCAAACCAGCAAGGTGCCCTGGCCACACTGAGCTTGGCTTTTGTTGGGAATTCTTGTTACTTTGGCTGCTGTTCTACAAACTAGCCCCAGAGAGGTGATGCACTAAAGCCAAAGCATTGCCAAAGGGCACCAGAAGTCCCCACTGCAGGACCAGGTCATTATTTTGATGATAGAGCCCCCTAAGGCAGCCTTGGGGGTGGGTCACAAGGCATCGAGGCAACCCAGCTCCGTGGAGTGTGTCCAGCCAGCATCTCTGCCTGGTCATGTGCAAGGCAGGCTTATCAACAGCTCAACACGCCGTGGGGCCTGGGGGATGCTGAGCAGACACGCGATGTGCTGCAGAGGATCCAGCCTCCCCAGAAAGGAAGCAACGCAGGGAGGAAAGGAACTTACGGGTTTCAATTAAGCCAAGCCTTTCATCGCCTGATAAGGAGCGAGGAGGGGAATGAAATGCAGGTCTCTGCAAGCACGTGAGTGCCTGCCCTGATGAAGCCCCGACGGGCAAAGGCTCTGCTTTTGCAGTTGAATGAAGGCAGGAAAGCCCTGGCAGCTCTGTGACTGCCCGTCGCAGGTGTGGGCACTGCAGCCCTGCCTGGCACGCACAGCCAGGGGGGGTTCTGTGGTTGTTAAACAGAAGGGATCAAAGATTAACTGAGATGTGCTGGTAATTGGAAATGCTCCCTGCCAGAGGCTGGCAGCTGTGCCCAGGGACCCTCCTGGCCCTCTGACAAAGCACCCCAGCCCTCTGTCCTTCAGGCAGCCCCTGGGCCACCCGCACCTCCCAACACAACTTTTGGATGGGGAGAGAGGGGCGTCTGCTGAGCCCAAATCCATGTGTGGAGGATTCAGCTTTGTGGGGCAGCGCGTGCACCACCAGAGAGAACCCTCACTGAGGGTTCACTGCAGCCAACGATGGCCCAGCTTGACAGAGGTGCAAGCCCTGACCCTGTGACATGAACCCTCCTCTTCATCCACAAGCCAAGGGGCTCCTTCCTGACCCGTCCTGTCACCTCTGCAGCCTGTGTGACCTGTGCAGGCCCACAGCTCATTTTCATGACGGAGCAGGGAGCAGCTGCAAACCTCCCTGGGCAGCAAAAGGAAGTCCCAGCACTGGCAAATTTAATTCAAATCTAAACCTCTAAATTTGGTTGCTTGCTACGGCAGGAACCTCCTGTTTGCACTATGCAAACTGAAAATAGCCTGCCACCATCACTGGCCAGGGGACAGCAGAGGGGACAGACGGAGTGAACGCAGCCATGGGCTCTGTTTCTGCTCTCCAGCTTTGGAGGTCCTGCAGCAGACCTCAATGAACCCCCAGGTACGAGCTCTGCTCCAGGGCAGCAGATGCCTTTGCCACTGTGCTTTGCAGGCACCGTGAGCACCAGGGGCACTCGGGGCTAATTCTCCATTACGTGGGGACCAAGAGGAGATTACCACAGCCAGGATTGCCGTGGGACCCAAGAAGGGACCAAAACCAACTGCCTTTACACACAGAGCCTGCCTGTGCCATGAGGAGGGGCCAGGTGAAGCAGCACAGGTGAGCTGAGCTGGGACATGGGCAGTGCAGAACCTGCCCCTGTTGACCAGTCAAGGGCACAGATACCAGTTTATTGAGACCCTTTTTGTGCCAACACCAAAAGGACTGCTCAGCATTCTGCCTGCATTAAAGGACACTGCAGTACACGAGAAAGAAGCCAGTTATCTTGATACTTCTCCTGTTATCAGCTCTACACAAGACCTTCAAAATCTCTTCTTAGCCTACATCTGCTAATACCCCTGAGGCCCCAGGCTTGAAATCATGTAGTTAAGCTCTTCACAGCGCTGAGGTTCAAGCAGTGCATCCGAGTTATGCCAACACCTTCCCAAACTACGTGCTCAAAGAGCCACCCTGCTTTGAAAAGGCAACTTTTTTTAACATATCTTTATCTTTTGCAGGGCAGCACCAGCACGCCACAGTCACCATTTGTCCAAATGCCAGGTGAGGTTTTCCTCCACTGACAAATACCTTCCATGCAGGTTCGGTAGTTGACACAGCCCTGTCTGTTCTCCTCCAAAGGACAGGAATAAGCAAAGGAGCCCTGGAGCAGGGCCACCCCTCAGAGAGAGCCCAGGAGGAAAGTAATTAGTAGAGTCAAAACAGGAACAGCAATAATCTTGTATAAAATTCCCAAAGAGAGGAAAGAGAAGTAATTAAAGCAGCTCCCACCTCTTTTGGTAGGGGAGCCACACAGAATCACTTCTTTTCCTTCTGCATCTTCCAGTTTTCCCTGGAGCAGAAAAGAGAAAGTACAAAACCAGGAGCTGACCTGTTTTCTCCCTTAAGCTCTTGGGCAGGGAAAGGGGAGTGAGGCTGGAACCTCCTCCCCAAGGGTTGTAGCAGAACAAGGAAGAATCAAGGGCTGGCAAAACTAGCCTCAACCTCCCTATTTAAAGAGACCTTTTCAAGCTATTTCAAGCTTCCCAGAACACATTTGGTTTGCCACAGATGGAGGGCACCAGCTGGATCAGGGCAGGCTGGGGGCCAGAACACATGTGTTTCAAGACAGGATTGATTCTTGCTCTGGGCTCTAGTGTGCACCCACAGAGGTGCCCATGGCTCTGCGGGTGCCAGGTGCTGCTGCTGCCACAGCTTCCCTCTAGCCAGCCTTTTCTCTGCCCACCACAGGCTCTCCCCCCACGGCTGGTTGCTACGGTGTCAGGAGATCCTTCCCATCCGAGCTGGATTTCCACAACACAAAGCAGTTTGGCAGTGATGTCTACTCATGCCCTCTGGGGTCCAAGCCCTTCTCCTGCGAGTCCTCTGCCCCTCAGGGCTGCCCAGCACTCCTGGACCCGTACCTCACCGACCAGTATGGGGACTACCGTGCTGCGCCCCTCGCAGCTGGCACCAGCTCCTTCTTCAGCCCTTCAGCTGTGCCCCCTCTCCTGCCATCCTTCCCCAGTGACACGGGACACTTCCTTCTAGTGAGTGAGTCTATGGTTCTGTCATCCAGTAAAGGATCACCCGATTTAAACCCGGGCTTAAGTTGGTGGGGCTCGTGTGGGAATGATGTGGCTGGTACAGGAGGCAGCCCAGCAGAGCCCACAGCAGGTGGGGCAGGGCTCTGGGGGAGGGTTTTTTCACTTTCTTCCCACCTAATTCTCCTTCCTGCTGGAGATCAGCTCCTAAACTAACAACCTTCCCTGCTGCCCAAATCAACTACTCCATTAAGCTCCTTAAGTTTCTAGAAACATCCTCTGACACCTCCAGGCTGTTGCCTATCCCCATGCCTGATGCTTTCCCAGGAGCCAGCTCCTGCCACACGCCCAGGACAGAGCTCCCGGACCCCGTAGGATCAGGGCAGGTCAGTCCCACTGGGATCCTCTTCCCCTATGCACAGGATGGATGTTTCCTTTCAACAGTTTTGACAGCAAATACTGCTCCAGAGCAACAGAAACCCTTGTGGAACAGGCTCCCCAGGGCAGTGGTCACAGCACCGGGGCTGCCAGAGTTCAAGGAGCATTTGGATGTGCTCTCAGGCACAGGGTGTGACTTTTGGGAAGGGTCCTGTGCAGGGCTAAGGGTTGGACCTGATGATCCTTGTGGGTTCCTTCCAACTCAGCATATTCTGGGATTCTGAGTGTTCCCAGCTGGGCTTCTGGGGTAGAAATGCCATTTCCTCCAGGACAAGCTTTTATCCTTAAGGGTCTTTCTTGCCTTCTCTCCCTGCTCCCTGCAGAGAGAGCCCTGGGAGCAGAGCTCGCCCGACAGCCTCGGCCAGGCAGATGCTGTGTGCTCAGACCCTCTGCCAGCGCTGCCTCCCGGCTCCAGCTGCCTCTCCTCACCTGAACCCGGAGGTGTTTCCCCGTTCCGGGGCTCCGGTTGGACCCCAGCCCTCCCTGGAGCCCAGCCCTACCCTCTGCACCCCCTGGAAGATGCCCACTACTCCCCCTTCTCAGCCTTCCCGGCCGTGGGGAATGAGCCGCCCTCCAGGATGAGCCAGCCCTGCCCAGAGCAGTCCTTGGAGACACCACACCTCCACGAGAACCCTGCCTGGGCAAAAGAGGATGGAAGTGCCCTCTGGGGGACTTACGAAGGCCGGAGAACTTATTGATGAGAGCGGAGAGCTGGAGGGGAAAGAAAAACGCACCGTTATTGAAGCAAATTGATTGTTTGTCCGCCCCTTCCTAAAGCCGGTGCTTCTATCAGAGGGTGTGATGCTTTGTGCTCTGTTCAGAAATACAATCGCTTGGAAATACCACATTTAGCTCATAGTAGTGCCTTCTAGTGCCTTATGAAAGCCATTGCTCACAGTCCCTCTGTGCCACGAGTAAAACACAGAGCCTGAAAAATGTCTGCACCTCCTGGACCTTTCCTACAAACAAGGATCTCAGGCGCTTCCTACAGGGCTTTTCCAACCTCAAGGATTTAATGGCTCTGTAGGGTGTTGGCCTCACCATCCCTCTCACCTGCAGTGCACAAACCGCACCTTCCCCAAGACCCCTTTTTTGCCCTCCAGAAGCCAGAGCTGGTCCCTCCTTGATCCCCCCGTGCCCGGTGGCCAGGGCAGGCTCCTCCCGGGTCCCCGGTGCGCTGCCGCTGGGAACGGGACTGGTTTGCGGTCCCGGGGCCAGCCCGGGTCCCGTGGCCACTAGAGGTAGCTCTGCACACGCAAACACACCCAGGAGCCCTGCGGAACCCTCCCAGAGGCAGCGCATCCCCACCGGTGGCCCTGGAGGAGGCCACCCCATGCGCCCCATCTCGCCCCCAGCCTGGCACCCGCAGCAACAAAAGCCTCTCTGAGGACGGACAGGAACATTCCAGTACCTTGGGATATGTAGTGACGAGACGCCTTAAAGCTCTCCTTGCCTTTTCTCCTCCAGTCCTTGGGCTGGTGGGGTCTTTGGAGCCTTCCCAGCACCCTGCAGGGATCATAAATGGCAGTGGGGACACAGGACGGGGCTCAGAGCACCCCTGCGTGCCACGCTGCCTGCAGGCACCTCTCTGTGGGCAATGTGGGCCAGCACTGCCCCAGGTGGGGATGGCAGAGCCCTGGGAGCAGCACTGCAGGGAGCTGTGCCCACGCTGCCCCAGGACTGAGGAGCCCCAGCCCAGGCAGGGGCCAGCGGCCACCCAGGAGCCCCCAGCCCTGTCCTGCCTGGGCTGGGGTCCCTCTTGAGTCTTCCTGATTCCCCAGCCTTGTTCAGACCTGCGTGCAAAGGTCTGAGCTTCTGAATTTGAGGCTCACTGTGCCTCAAATCTCCCCTCTGCTCGTGCTGCCGGCTGTGCCCTTCTTTCTGCTGCTCAGACACTGGAGAGACAGGGAGAGCTCAGGAAGGGGCAGAGCCAACAGCCAGGGCTCCTCCACACACAAGGGGCAAGGTGAGCCCAGTTACTCCCAGTTTGGTCTGCGGGCACCACAGGCTCTCATGAGCAGCAGGTGTGAAGCATCCTGGGGTGGCACCTGCTCAGCCAGAGCTGCTTCCCTGACCCTGGGCCAGGACAAGTCAAGGAGCTCCAGAGCTTCTCGGGGTGTGTGCAGGTCTTCTTGCCCCACACCCAGCCCCTGTGCCCCCCAAGCTGAGTCCTGCACGAGCCCACAGCCCTGTGCCACACCACAGCTACCACCTCTGCCAGGCTGAATCTCTGTGACCATCACTTATCTCAGCTGTTCCTTCTTCAAGGGGTTTGCACGGACAGGGACCCCAGGCCACTCTGGCTGTGTTGCCATCAGGCCCTGAGGGAGAGAAGTGGGTACAGAAGGTTTTTGAGCTGTCTGGGAAGTGTTTGACCCAACTGGCTTTAAGCTCTTAACCAAGGCAGGGTCTCTGGGAGCCTGAAATGCTCCCAAACTCAGCCCGTGCAGGAATACCCTGAACACAGGTGCCAGGGGGTTCCTTAAGCTGTAAGGCTCCGTGAGGGCTGGAGCTGAGCAGCCTGCACACTCTGGTTACAGAAGGAAACATTATCCCACTCCCGGGACTTGGGTCCCTGCTCTGCACCCACAGCCTCCCCGGGCTCTACCCACCCACCAGCAGCTTCATGGGGAAGCAGCCCCAGAACTGGAAGGGCTTGGGGTCCCAAACTGCTCAGAGAGGGCAGTGTGCTCCCCTGCGACCCCCCTCTGCAGCCCCCCAGCGCATCAACCTCCCTTGTGCTGCATGGCAGGTGGGCAGGGGCTGCCCTCCGGAGGGGATGTGCCCTGCAGAGCCTGCCTGAGCAAGGCATGGCCTACCAGAGCTGGCATTTCAGTGCAAGAACTCTGCTGTGCCCGCTGCACGCAGAACTCAAGTGTGTTTGTTCAGCTTAAGGGAGAAGGAAAGACTGGGCTGTGACAACAGCCAAGCTGAGCTGCTGGTAGATCATTAACAGCCTGGCCTGCTCTCCGGCTCAGCCAGAGATCCCCCGAGTGCAGCAGAGGCTGTGATCCCCAGGGAAAAGAAGCCTAAAAACCCCATCTGGCTCAGTGCTGGGTAGTTTCTCTGAAAAGCCTCCATCCTGCACACACCGAGCCCCAGCAGCTGCAGCTCGCAGGGCAGGCCAGCCCTGCCGAGGGCTGTGAAAGTGAGAGGCCCATCTGCAAAGGCAAAGGGTCTGAATTAGGGAAAAACCACAAATTAACTCCAGCGGGAGCCCAGCATCTGGGCACAGGGAGGGACTGCCATGGCAAGGAGTGGGGTTCAGGTGTCTTCAGCTACCTGGGTACCCAGGGCAGCCTCTTGGCTACGCCCCGCCCGCCCCGCTGCCATTTTGGCCCCAAATCCTTTGTATTTAGCCTTAAAATGTAAGGAAAAGTGCAAAAAGCAACTCAGTCCCTCGCAGGGTCCTCTCTGCAGGTAGCAAATGAAATATGAGAGGGCTGGAGCCCAGCCTGTGCATCCGAGGGGAAAACACTGAGCCGGTTGCGAGGCATCTGCTTCATTCTGGGAAAGATGGATAAAACCCTGCAAATGTCCTGAAAGCAAAGGGTGGGCAGGGTGGCCCCACCAAATCTTATTCCCCCAGACCCTCTGCTAGATGGGGATGTGCTCAGTTTCACGAAAAGATAGCCCATTTTGTGGAGCCTTTGAATATTCAAATTGAAAGTATCGCGCAATCATTGATTGTCAAATCATTGGTTTCTAGAGGTTTTAAATACTTGGCATTAGGAGAGAAAAACTCAAACTTATACCCGTGGGGATAAAACAATAATATTGTCGGGATCCACCTGCCATTGCCACCAGGCAAGCAGGTCCCCTGACCCCCAAATTTGCAGGCTGTCTCCTCTCGCCCCCTTGGCCGGCTCCGGGGCCGCCGCCGCCGCCGCTCGGGGCACCCCGCGAGGCGCTGCCCGCCCTGCCAGGATGTCGGGTAAGCCCCGCTGTGCCCCCTCCGCGGTGCCCCCCAGCACCCCCTCCGGGGGCTCCCTCGGGGCTCGCCGGGGTCACTCCGCCAGCGAGGCGAGCGCGCCTCGCCAAGGCAGGAGGAAGCGGGGAGGGCGGGGAGGAGGGAGGGAGGAGGCAGGCAAGGATCGGCGGCTGCCCGGCTCGGGGCATGGCGGGGACAGCCGGGGCTCCCCCACCGCCCATCGCCCATCGCCCACCGCCCACTGCCCACTGCCCACTGCCCAGCATTCATTGCCCACCGCCCATCGCCCAGCATCCATTGCCCACCGCCCACTGCTCATTGCCCACCGCCCACTGCCCATCATCCACCGCCCCCCGCCCGGCAGAGCGGCCGCCGCGATCCCCGCGGGGCGGAGGGAGGGCAGAACCCGCATCTCCCTGTGGGTGCCCTCCCGGCAC
>VWZG01004224.1:374825-499505 GCA_013396735.1 Grallaria varia | reverse complement strand
CTGTTCTCTGACCCCCAGCCCCATCCCCCTGTTCTCTGACCCCCAGCCCCATGCCCTTGCCCTTGCCATGGCCAGCCTGCCCCATGCCACAGAGGTGCCCATGCCAGCCCTGCTGTGGATGCTCCACCTGCAGGCAGGTGCCTCGGGGTGCCAGAAAAGCAAGACCCTCGGGGAGCAATGCTCTGCCATGGGGGCTGGGGGCTGCCTGGCAGAGCCTCTGGGGGAAGGTGTGCCCACACCTCACCTGGCACTTTGTCTTTAAGTTGCCCAGAGCGCAGCCCCAGCTCTGCCCGGCTGCCTGTGCCAAGAGGCCATAGACACCATGAGCTCAAACTTGCAGGAGGGGCTGCTATCTCAGAGCCCTCTCTGGCTGCAGGGAGGCCCAGTATCTCCATAAATCCAGCCCTTTCCTCCCCTCCTTTCCCCCATCTCCTGTTTGTTGAATGGAAACAAAACATCAAAATATGAGGTGGATAATCCCCAGCTGAGCAGAGCCCAGCGAACTGCCAAGGAGGGACCCAGGTGCCTGTCACTGCTTGTTCTCAGCCAGGGCACCACGGGGGCACTGGGCGGGCTGGGCAGGACCCTGTCCCTCCATCAGGGCTGGCAGAGCTTGTAGCAGAAGGGGCCGGTGCCTGCAGTGTGGGATTTCCTGGGCACGTGGGCAGAACCTGCAAATCCAGCCCTGTCCCCCTGCCAGGATCCCTTGGGACGGTGCAGCTGGTGGCTGCCTTGGAGAGGGTGTTGTGCCACGTCCAGAGGTGGCACTGGAAGGTCAGGTTTACCTCTGGCACTCCTGTTCCCTGCTGTGGCGCTGGTTTTGGTGTCTCCTTCAGGGCTGGCTGCTCTGGGATTTTTTGGGTACAGAGAATAGCCTGGGCTCGTTGCCCTTTGTCATGTGATTTGGATTAAACAACAGCAGAAAGTTAGGACAGAAACAAACGCCAGAGGCTTTAAGTATTTTACCATGAGTACAAGTGAAAATGATTCTTCAGAACAACTAAATTCTTTCCCATTTCCTGTACTAAAAATCCCTCATTAGGTAGCACCTGGTGATTCCTGATTGGTTTTGGCTGGATTAAAGACATCCTAAATGCTTGTTTGAAGTAAATGGGAGTTGTACGTGGCCAAAGTAAAGAGATAACCTAGGCTTTGCAAGAAGTAGTTCATAAAAGCAGTCATTTTATTTGTGTTTTGTTCAGCCCTCTGAATAACCGCCCACATATTTCCATTGTTTTATTCCTAGTCTTCATCTGCCAGATGAAGTGCTTCCCACATTTATTTTCAGGTCCTGAGAGAGGCAAATATGTTAGGAATTTAAATAAATTCAACAGCAACACCAGATGGAGCTTGGTACTAGGAAAGCTGGAGGGAGGGCAGGGGGAAGACGGAGACAGAGAAGAATAAAACATGTGTGGTTACTAAATATTATCAACACCAACTTTTTCATACATGTCTGCTTGTCACAAGCTTGAATAGCAGGTGTTCAAAAGGGCTCTAAACTGTGATTGCAAGTGACCAGTCAATCATGTTAACTCTAATTAGTCTGTGTAGAGCATGCCTGCAAACATGCTGGGCTTTCTGTTTGCTCTGAGACTTTCCCTTCCTCTAAAGTGTTATTCCCCAAATTCTTTCAGGAAAGCCCAAGGTGTACCAGGGTGTCAGAGTAAAGATTACAGTGAAGGAGTTACTGCAGCAGAGAAGAGCACGACAAGCAGCAACTGGTTCAGCAGTAAGTAAAATTATTCTGTAGTTTGTTTTGCATCTTCTCTCTTAATCTTTTTTTTTTTTTTTTGCCAAGACTATAATCTCTGGGCAAAAATGACTACCAAAGTCTGAGTGTAACAGGCTGGTGAGGATGGGGGGGGAAAAAAACCATTCAGCCAGTGATCCAAAGGGGTGAGAATCTGTGCAGGGAGAAAACAGAGCTGGTGCTCCAGAAACACCACTCGCTCCAGGATGGGAGGCTCACCTGCCAGAGGAGGGCATGGAGCGCTGTGTGTACACACACACGTGTACACTCTCCCTCCCTCCCTCCCTCTTCCATCCAGCTTTAGCTCCAGCCACTCCAGGGATTTGCATAAAGAGGCTGCTAAATCATTATTTCTTCCTGGTTGGTGACACCACAGCTCTGGAAGGCTTTCGGATTGCGGCTCCCTGGACCTGGTTGCAGCTGATGGCACAAAAATTGGTCAGGCAGGGGCAGGGAGGGCTGGGCGAGCAGCGCACTGGAAATGCTGCCTCACTCCTCCCCTGCAGCCCTGGCAGAGCAGCCTCTTCATCACAGCCGGCTGTCACAGGGCCCGAGTTGAACTGGTTTTCACTTCCCACCACCAGTTTGCACACCCCTCCTGTTGCTCCCACGCAGGAAAAAGTGAGAGGTGGCAGTGCAGGAGCGCAGGGGGTTCCCTGGGTGAGCCACTGCAGGGTGTGCAGTCCCGGAGAGCCCCAGGGGTGTCCTGTCCCAGCCAGAGAGCAGCGGGGTGCTCAATCTAATGTTTAATGGATTAAAGGCATGGGAATCGCTAGGAAGTTGTTGCCAGGGAAATGAGCCACTCACTTGAGAGCATTTTGAATAAAAGAAGCCAAGTCCAAGTCTGTATGAATTAAAACAGAGTTGGGGGTGGGGGAAACCCCAGTATTTGTATTTGCAGGGTAAAATCCTAGTCCCAAGCAACAAGCACCAAAACTCCTGTTGCTTTTGGGGTGCATTTCTCCCTTGCAGCAGGCCAGGTTCCTAGCACTGGGTGATCTGTCCACTTCAGCTTCCAACATCCCTTAAAAAATGAGGCTGTCCTTTTTCACGGAGCTGTGTGGAGTGGGGAGCGGTGCCAGAGCTGGGTCTCAAACAGCAATACCAAGCACAGCAATCCAGGTGGATGCCCAGCCACGGGGACCTGGATTTGTCTTTAGTTAATTACTCATTCTCTGTAATATCCATCCCTAGAAATTCTTTGGGATCCTTCCGCTGCGGAGTTCATGGTCCTGGAAATGAACACACATTAGTTTCAAAGGCATGAGTTTTAACACACATTAGTTTTCAAAGCCAGCCTCTGCTGCGTCAGTAGTGCCGTAGGAAGAGCACAGCAGCACGGTGCTGATGCAAGGGCTTTACACCAGGCTGGTGTTGTTCTTCTCCCATGCTGTTACAGGTTCAGGGTAAAATCGTGTTATGCACATTAATCTAATGTTCTGTCAATTCTAGGGAAGCTTTCCAAGTAGCAGCCACGAGGGAAACAGGGTTTACATGAGCAGGTTATGCCAAAATCCAGACTTACCTTGCTCTCCTCTGTGCCCTCTTCTCCCTTTCTCTTTGCCCAGGCTTCTTGGGGCAGCAGCAGCATCCAGTTTTCAGAGTCCGTGTCTCCGCCTCACCCAGGTTGGTACAGAGCCCATGCACATGTCCCTTCCCACTGCCTTCCCAACTTTTCCCACAGCCCGGAGTGTTTCCAGCCCTTGGCTGAGTCAGGCACAGCCCGTGGTGCAGCCAATCAGCACCCGAAAGGAGCCCGTGGAATGCAGATGAGGTGCACACACACACGCTCCCACTGCTGCGGGTTGTTTTTCCCACAGCAAGGAGCAAGATCCCCTTCAGGAAGGGCTGCACATCCCGCAGGGAATAACCCTGCTGGCATCACCTTCTCCAGGCTGTGCTCTGCGAGTTTCACTGGGCACAGAGGGGCAGATTGCCCCGGAGCCCTTGGCTGGGCTCTGTTCTGTTCTCACTCTCCTGGCAGCACCCATAGCAGGGAGAGGAGTGTCAGGTTCTCAGCAAGACAAAGTTTCCTCCTCCTGCCTGTGCATATCCAAGGAAAGGGGAAAGGGGATGGGGGAATAGTGCTCTGGGCTCACAGATCCTTCAGTTATTCCTCAACCAAAGCACAGAGACCAAAAAGGTTGTGAATGTACACGTGGCATGGACAAGGGAATTACTGACTCATCAATAGTTGGGAACCAATTTGCTTATGCTTATGAAGAAACGTGAGACATACCAAAGCTTTTTCAGGCTGGAAAGTCTCCATCGGTTTATGTATTTTGGGTGCTTCCCACTTCCTCCCCAGGCCCAGCTAAACTCCGTCACCTTGAACCTGCAATGTGCAGTTCCAGTGCCCTCAGCCCTGTGCCCTTCACGTGGACAGGGCTTTGCTTTTAACCACATTCAAACACAGGAAGGAAAGATAACAATTCTGAAAAGCCAGATCTGCTGTGAGCTTTCCAGGAACTCACCCTTTGGCTGGTAACGCCGTGTGGAAGCAGTGCCACGTTATCCCTGGCTTGCTCCCTTTGGTTTGCTCAGCAGTTCATCCCCTGCCTGGCTGTTTGGAGGGCAAGGGGGAAATTCTCCTCTTGTTATTCCCTTCTCCCTGCGGATGTAGCTGCCCTCTGCCCGAAGATGGGCAAAGCACAGGCACAAGCCTTGTGCCAGGCTGTGGAGCTCAAATCGCTGCATGGCCAACCTCTGGGGCTGTAAACATTTGGGTTGAGAATCTGAGGCAGTTTCCATCTGGATCCCAGTCCAAAGTGCCCAGAGCCACAAGAGTTTCCAGCAGTATTTAAAGAGCTAAAGTTTCCCCAAGTTATTCACATGTTGTTGAGCATCTTCCTCCTGGTTTCTGCTTCCCTACAAAATTCACCCTGAACTTGAATAACCTTTTTCTTTGCCTAAATCCACAGAGGTGCTGAACATGTGAGAGCACTGAAACCTGACCTGGGGCAAACCCTGCCCTTTGTGAGGACTGACACTGAATAACCTGCTCCTGTCTGCTCTCCCTTCTCTCCCAGCCCCTTTTGATGCAGAGCCCATCTCTTCAGTCCCCAGCTGCTGCCCAGCCTGGCAGTTTCCCAGCTGCCTCTCCTGGGAGGAAAGCCCCAGCTACTTGGAGCAGCTGCTGGATTCCTGTCTGCAGTCGGAGGTGGCCTCAGACCCAGCCTGGGGTGCTTTCCAGCCCTCCTCCCACCACCCCTCGGACACCTTCCAGCCAGTCCCCCTCTGCTTTAACCAGGGCCTGGTAAGCTTTGCGTTCCCAGGGCAGCAGCCACAGGTGCCTCCAGGGGCAATTGGGGGAGTCAAATCCCGGGCTGGGGCAGCAGCCAAGCGGTTTAGGAGTCTGGGTGGTTTTAGGGCACTGGGGAACAGCTTGTGTGGGCTCCGAGTGGTTTCCCCTCAGGAGCAGAGGGCAGGGATAGCCAGCCAAAGCAAGAGAGAGGCTGCAGAATAAAGGATGTTCCTTCTACAGATCCTGTAGATTTTCCCTGTGGGTTTTCTGCAAACAGCAGCCCAGTTCCTGCTGGTCCTTGTCGAACTCACAGAGAAACTCCCAACTAACACTGATGTCACCTGGATTTAGACCTTCAAGGGCAAAGGCATCTCCCTGGGTAGCCAGACCCTCCTGACAAAGGCAGCAGCGTAGAAATTCTGGCTGCTCTCCACCTTGCCCAGACATCCCACAATTGCCCCAAACAACACCCTGAAATCTCTTTTTTTTCTCCTTTTTCCCCCTCTCTTTCCACCTCCAGGCTGCCAGCTCGCCCAGTCCAGCTGATGTGTCCGGCCCGCTGCCCTCCAGCTGCTCTGCCCCTCAGCTCTCTCCTGTCCCCGCGCTGACCCACAGCCCAGCCCCAGTTCTGGACCCCAGGACGTGCAGCTGGCGCGGGGAGGAGTGGCCGTGCCCCACGCCGTGCCCCTGCCCCAGCCCTGCCAGCTGCTGCGTGGCCTGTGGCTGCCAGCACGGGGACCCCAGGCTGCCCCAGTGCGTCCCCTGCCCCAGCACGGACTGCATGGACTGCCTGCCCACCCTGCCCGTGCCCGAGGACTTCTTCAGGAGGGACAGGGGCTGGGACATCTGCTACACCTAATGGGGGCTGTGGTTTTACACGGCCACGGCATCCAAATCAGATTAATTGCCCATGAACTATGCAAAGTTGTGCTGCCTAACACAGTCCGGTTTGTTCTTCACTACTCACACGGTGTTTTTGTTCACATGATGCTGTCACTACATTAATCCTCCTGTCTCGACTGGTCAGGGGGTATTTTGTTGTCGTTGTGGTGGTCTGGGTTGGGGGTTTTTTCCTGTCTGTTTTTGTCGATGTTGTTGTTTTTTAAAGAAATCCGAAGCTGCCTTATCAAACACATCATTAAGCCATCTCCTTTTGATACAAATAAATCATTTGGTGCACATGCTGAAGCCTGTTCATTCCTCACGTGATAAATGTCAGGGCTTGTCTCTTCTGCTAATGATCCAGGGTGCTGACCCTGTTCTCACAAAGGTGAGGACCTGCACGAGGAGCGATTACTCAGTGGCATGAAAGGTCTCACTGAACCCTTCCAGCAGATAAAAAGCCTATTCAAAGTGCCTCAGCACCCAGCACTATCCCCAGAGAAGGCAGTGCAGCCCCTGCTCTGAGATGGTTCTGCTCCTCACCCACTGCTCCTGCTCAGGCTGCCCTGCTGACATCCCCCAGTGGTTCTGGCAGAAAACTGCTGTTTCCCACCCAAATCCAGGGCCCCTCAGAGCTACAAAGGGCTGGAATCCTGTGCCAAACTTCTCTGGCTGCTGCTCAACACCAGCTTCCCTGTGAGAAGCGAGAGGCTGACGCAGTTTTGGCAGCCCTTTGTAGAATTGGGGCTGTTGGTAACATTTTTTTCTGCACCTTTCAGCATCATGGCCCGAACAGGAGCTAAATGATTTTTTAAAAAAGTAGATAATGGGAAAGTTATACCTGAGTATTTCCTGTCTCTTGCAGAAACCCAGACCTTTCTAAGACTATGTCTCACCTCCTTTTAACATCACTTGGTGAGGCAGATTGCCAAGACACGTTTCTCAGCTGAGCACCCAGACTTGGAAGAAAGAAGCACCTTTTCACATTAAACCCAACAAAAGTGAAAAAAAACCTAATTACACCTGTGAAGACAAAGACACATATTAGGCAGCTGAACACTCCCCTCCTCCAGACACTTCTACACTTAACTGAAAAACTTTCCACTCCCTTCACATTATGTAAGAGAGCAGCAGTTTTCTTTTCCCAAACCTGCTTTAAAATACTTTGACAATTTCAAATAATATCTTTCCTTCTCCCCTGCTGATACCTAATTAATCTCAGAGTTGACCAAAGGGATACATTCATTAGGTCATAGGAATCTTACAAACAGGCTGAGGTTCTGAGATGGTGTGCCCTCAAAGACAGCAGATATTCAGCATCCAGTAGCCTCAGCTGCTCTGAAATTATCAACTGTTCTACTGGGACAGGGGTATTTCCTGCAAAATGTTCCCTTGCACCAAGGTCTCTGGGTTCTAACAGCTTCCATCAATGAAGTGTCCCTCTCCTCCATCCCTTGCAGCCTCTTCCTGTGGCTCTGCTGCTCCTTCTCCCGTTGTTTTGCAATCTCCCAGACTGGATCTGAGATGCTGTTCCCCAGCTCCATGTCAACAGCTCCAGGCCACACATGTAGTGCAAGTAAAAGCTTGCTGAGTGTTGACACAGGTCTTGTTGACACAAGAAAGATAAAAAACACAACAGAGGAACCATTCAAAGGTTGGTTGTACGTTTGCTGGCTATGAGGAACATATTCTTTCCCTGCTTTATCCCCCTCAAAATAAAAAAAAGGAGTCCACAGGAAGGAAAGATAACCACATCTCCAGCAGAGCTGGCACAGCCCTATTGAAACTCTGGCATTTCATCGGCCTGTGCCAGGTGAAGAAGCCCTGCCAGGCTTTATAAACATGTATTTACCAAAAAAATGAGGATCATCTCATGCCTACAAAAGCCATGAATAACTCCAGAAGTAACCTGCAGTTGTAGAGAAAATAAAAGGTTCTTTTTTGCAGGTTCTTTACGAGTTCCACAGAGCATTTGATCTAAAAGTTTGGCTTGCCAGCCGACTGACAGCTTCTCTATGGTGCCACTTCAGAACTTTTCTTTGGCGATAACAAGCCTTTGTTATTAGCAACTTATCCAAAAGCCACAGGTAGGAAGAGATAAAGTGTGCAAATAAAGGGATATCACCCGCTGCCAGTTACAGAAGTCCCATTTCCCCAGCAACAGCCATAAAAAATGGAGGGGTTAGCTGTGAGCTCTTTAAATCAACGACATTCACCCCAGTACAGAAGACACTCGGGGCACCTTTGAGCCTTGGAAGGGATTGTCTTGTTCCAGCACCGGCTGGTCAGAAAGGGAAAGGTGTTTTACATGCACAGGGGAGCAGCAGCCTCCAACTGTCTGGTGGCTCCAGTCCAAAGCCAACAGGAATAACTTGTTGATTGTGGCTTCAGAGCAGCCCTCGGATGTCTGGGAATCCTTTGGGAGCTTTGGGAATGTACCTGGAGAGAGAAGGAATCCTTCCTGTGGCTGTCATGGGCTCTTCCCACTGCAAACCTCCTCCATCAGCTCCAAGTGACACCAGCTGTCAGGGTGATGCTTCAAATGAAGCCACATCCCCCCCAAAAAGGATATTTTCTCTGGTATTCTGGAGATGGCGATGATTCCAGAGGATTACATTGCAATTCCAAACAGTTACAGCCATCCCCTTGCTCTGCACTGAACACCACCAGCAGGCAGATGACATAAAGAAGAGAAAAGCCACTCTGGGAGAAAAGCTCATGTATTTTTTTTCGCTTGCTACAAAAGGACTTCAGTCCTTCAGACGTTTCCAGATGGCAAGAAGCTTTTTGCATTTCCCCCAGTGCATCACATGCCATGTGCTGGTCATAGTTTGGCAGTTTCATCGCTAGCAAGTTCAAGAAATGGATATTTTTATTGAACATTTTGCCTTGACACACAGTACCAACTCACTGACACAGTTATCACTCCATTCAGGGCTTGTTCTACCATCCTTCAAACTAAGAGAGCACATGCCTTTGCTGGCCTATGCCCAGATATATGCAAATTTATGCAAACACATGCAAATACACGTCTGCTTTTTGTGGCAGCGCATGTTGGCAGGTTTGTAGATATGATGTAGTGGGAAGCAGTAGCAAAACAGCAGAGGGGAGGGCTGGAAAACCAAGATCTCTGCATTTCTGAAGGGCTTTTGTTCAAGTCTGCCAAACAGTTGGTTAAACACTCCGGGCCCGTGAGACTGACAAGTGCTTCAGAAAATCCCACGCCACTGCGTCAGGCAGTGGGTGATCCAGGAAGTTCTGCAGTGATTTGAGAGACCTGCCCTTCACTTCACTGCTCTGTCCTCTCGGAGACAACAACTCACGGAACAGCGAGAAATCAGCAAACGGGAATTCCGAGTGTGCTCTGAGCACGAGGCCCCTCTGCCCAAGGGGTGCCAAAGCCTCCCTCCGGGCACCTGCCCTGGCAGACCCTGCTGTCAGCGACTGCACAGCAATTCACCACTCCTTTCACAGAAACACGGCGACGAGTCTGCTCAAACACCCTCTCAGATGGCAACTGGGACAGCAGGGCGCTCCCACCCATTGCGCTCTGCCCCTGCTGGGCTCGGACCCACACAGGTTTCCTAAACGTTATTTGAGCCCCACAGAGGTCCCCTGTCTCCTACAGAGGCTCGGGCGAGGGGGCAGCTCCCGCTCTGAGGTGCTTCCCCAGCTGTTCTGTGCCATCGGAGCTGGGGATTTGGGCTGGATTGGACCTCTCAGAGGGGACTCCCTGCACTGGGGAGCCACCCAAGCCTGTGCAGCTGCTGAGAACCTGCCCCATGTACTTGCTCTTCCAGGCACCTGCTCTCGTTCCTTGGGCTGGGGGCAGAGACTGGCCATGCGGAGCTGCTTCGGGCTTCTCCCAAAGCGCTGAGAATCGGGGCAGCAGCAGCTGGCAGGGACCCTCCCTCGGGCTCCTGCTTTGGATGTCCATTCCCTCGGATGAAACACAGCCTTGCACGACTCCTCAGGCTGCCTTGACCTCTTCCATCAAGCCTTTGCCCTCCCCTCAGGTTCCTGAATTCCCAGGGCAGCAGAGCTGGTGGTAACTGCCCATCACGAAGGCTTCAAGCACTTCAACCAGTGCCTCTGCAGAGGACCTGACAAGAGGCACAGTTTGAGGGTGTCTTAGAGCAGCATTTCTCAACCTTTTGTAGCCAAACCACCGCTTTGTGCTCCGGGGGTTTCAGTTGCCACCAAATCAAGGCTTGGCTGTGCTTCAAACATGGACATATTTATGTATCAGCCATTTGCTGTGCTTGCCTCCTTGCCTGCAAGCAATGCCTGGGGTTTATTAGTATTCTTTGGTAATGAAATTCAGTTTTCAGCCATTTGAAGCCTCATCTTCTGGTGGCCCCCAAATTGAGAAACACTGTCTTCCCACCTTGGTTTAGGCCTGTGGGATGTGCTGGGGAATCTCACAGTCTCTCTGAGAGGCCTGAGCTGAAGTTGAAGCCATCCCCAAAACTGCAGCCCCCTAGGATCTGGCATTCTGGCGGCAGGAAATGAACGCAGATGCAACTTTCCCTTTCTTCAGCAGATGCCTGACCTGCCAAAACATGGAGAAGTCCATGAAGTACCATCTGAACCCAAACCCAAACACACTTATATACATGTACACGTGCAATTAAAGACTCCTCTAAACCCATCAGGGGCTACAAGGAGCTCCAGGAATCTTTTCACATCTCCAGGCACAAACCCAATCCCTCCCCAGGAGTGCAGGTGAGCAGCAATCCCATACCTGATCCCCAGCTTTTCCAGAGGGAGCCATGTGGATTGGCTGGTCGTTGTCCAGGTTTCGGATGCTGGGGTCTGCCCCATGCTCGAGGAGCAACTGGACGATTTCCTTCTGGTTCTTGTCCCCTGGCAGGGCAGCTGCCATGTGCAGCGCTGTGTTGCCATGTGCCTGAGGCAGAGGGAGCAAAAGGAAAAGAGGTAAAAAGCCCAGAAAAACCTCCCGGGAAGCTGCGCCACCTACTCAGAATTGTCCTTGAAATGGAGGTTTGTGAGACGAGAGCTGACGAAGCCTCGTATGATAAGTTCCCAGGAGATGAGGGAGGGTCTCTGCTCTGCTTCTCCCATGCAGGAGTTTCGTGGATTTAGGTTTTTCTCTCTGCTAGAGGACTGTGACCAGGGCTGCCTTGATGCTTTGGGCATAGCTAACAAATCACCCCGTACCAGCAACGCTCCCAATGGCTCTGCAACCGCCTGCTGAATCGTACCCTCATGTAAACACAGACCTGGGGACTCATTTGAAAAAGGGAAGGGTGTTTGTGCAGGGCAGTATTTCCCTGGGAAGCACTAAGCCAGCCTCGGGGGCACCAAATGCATTCTGCAGTTACACACCACGCAGGGGCTCTGCAAGGCTGGGCAGCAGCAGACCCAGCCGTGCTCCACACAGCTCCCTTTTCCTGCAAGGGCCTGAAAGCTGCAGAGTCCCGAGGCCAAAAACCTCCTCAGACATGGATTGACGGCAGCTTTTCCAGGGCCAGGATCTGCAGAGGAAGGACAGAGCTGGCTGTGAAGCCAGGCAGGGCTGCGGGACGGGCAGGGCTGCAATTTGGTGCAGGAAAGCTCTGGTGTCACCAGACCGTGTAGAAATCTGTGCCCCGTCTAGTCAGTTATGACTGATAACGGTTTTAAATGAGAAAAACCTAATAAACAAACACATAAGGAGAGGTATTTTTAGCCTGCAGGAGTCTCATTCAGGCAGCTGCTTGTTTTTCTCTCAGAGTTGACCATGCATTTGTCACTAACTTGGAATGGTTGGACAGAAATTGCAGTGTGTATTACTATTGCAGTTGTTAAAATGAATGCATAAGGTTTTCAGCTCCTATTTTTAGGGAATATCTAAGCAGAAAATAAAATGGCAAAATCCTAACAGCTCCTCTCAGACAAGGCATGTTTTACAAGGCCTGAACAAGCAGATCCTTGTCAATTTTATTATCCCAGAGAGCCAAGGGATGGTTACAAGCTCTTTATAGGATTTCTTGTTAAAAGGGAAACATCTGCACTTCTTTGCTGCACCTTTGTGGCAGGAGCAGTTGATAGCTTCCAAATCCAGGCACGGGCTGAGAAAACAAGGATCTGCCAATTCCTGACCTTCAAGCCTCACGTTGACTTCCACAGGGCTTAAGTGAGACAATGTCCAGAGCACCAACATGTGGGCTCGAGGAATCCTTCAGGTGAAAAAACACCTCCAAGGCCTCAATGCTTTTCTCATTGTGAAATCCCCAAGGAAATATTTGGAATGAGGCAGCTGCAACAAGCAGTGGGTGAGCCAGGGAAACTGGCTCCAGACTCCAGCCTGCCTGTTTCCTTGTCTTCTTCGTACCTGGGAGAGCTAAAACTCCAGGCTGGGTATCAGACAACCTCAGCATCACATTTCTCACTGTCCCAGACAGCTCACCAACAGGCCTGAAGGCTCCAAGTGATGCTATCACCACTGGGAGGGAGCTCTCAGAGGGTGGTGATCAAGAGACAAGAGCAGCCTCCCATGGACAAGCCAACACCTGCCTGATGGGTCTCCAAAGGCACAGAAAGAATGCAGGGAAAGGGCCCTTCACTGGACAGAGAGACACCCCCTCAGTGCCATTGCCCACGTGCACAAAGCCAAACTGGTTTCCTCCAGCCCAAAAGGAATCTGGAAAGTGGGGGGAAAAAAAAAAAAGAAAAAAAAAAAAGAAGTGAAGCTGCCCAAAATCTGCCTCCCAAGTGAGCAGCTGAGTTGGTGGAGAAATTCAGTTCATTTCTGATGGACACAAACATGTGGATGCTCCAGGGAGCGGGAAAGGCTGAGAGAGCGAAGGGTTGAAATGAAAAGCTGATGCACTGACCCTCCCCAAACAGGGAGTCCCAACCTTTGCCCTCTCCCTCTGCTGCTCACAGGAGGAGGACAGAGGGAGGGGAGCCCCCAGAATCACCCCCTTAGTCCTGCTGGGAAGGGGCAGCCAGTGCAGAGCCAAAGCTCTGGCTGACGGCTCAGCAAAGGAATTGTCAGGATTTTTGCTCCGGAGGGTTGGGTGATGCTGAGACACCTGCAAGGTGCCGTCCCTGCCTGGGGTCTGCTGCGAGGGGCAGTGTGGGGCAGCAGGGGTGACCACAGCAGCGCTGGGAAGGTTTCCAGCCTCTTTTGTACATCCTGGGAATGGCTGTGCCTCCCAAAACCCTGCACTGAGGCTCAGGGTCATACTGAGTGTCCACAGCAGGGCCCGAGCTCCAGAGTCAGGGGGGCTCTTGGAGAGTGGCCAGGCTCCCTCAGGCTCAGCAAGGATCTTGCCCTGCTTCAAAGGGCTGGTTTGCCCTTGTGTCACCTGCCTGGCAGTGGCAGCCCCTGGGTCACTGCCTGGGGTACATCTGCCCTCTGTTATTGCTCCTGGCAGCTGGTGGGGCTCGGTGGACCCCGAGGATGTTTTGACTCCCCAGTCTTAACCCTGCAGGCAGACACCACAATAACCAGGCTGAGTCCGGGCACAAACAGAGCCAGAAGACTTGCAAGTGACATTTGAGGCAGAGTCACCACGTCCCTTGACTGAAATAGGAGTTTCATCCTCCCTGTGAATGGCATGTTTGACAGGAGAGCTGAATTGATACCTGGCTGCCCTAACCTGCCCCCTCTCCGTGTTAATGCTGCTGTCAAACCATTGCATCACTGCAGGTCTCTTTTCTCAGTCTTCAGCCCAATGTTCTGAAGTTCATGTTCCACCTCAAGTAACCACTTCCCACGTCTTTCCTCTTCCCTGGATATCTTGCTCTCATTCTGTCAGCTCCTGCCTGCTGGGAGAGGGCCCCGAGTTTCATGGCAGAGCTCAGAGTTCAGGTGAATTGTCTGTTTGCTGGAAAATGCAGTTTGGGGTTGAAAAGAAGTTCCAAATCACAACTGTTGCTCTTTCCCTCTAGAGAAAAATGCGTGTGGGAAGAGAATAACTGGCCTCTGGAGGACCCCACAGATATTCTAATGCCTCTGTCCACATGCAGCCTCCCACCACAGCACAGCCCTCACACTGCACTCTGCATCTCCTCTGCCTGGAGATGGGCACACAAATCCCATCCTTGACTCACCTTGTTGTTGACGAAGTCCTTGGACTTGAAAGCATTCAGCTCCAAGAAGTACCTGAGCAGGGAGACGTTCCCATCCTGGACTGTGTAATGAAGGACTGTCTTGTTGCTCTTCACATCCTATTTTAAAACAGGGGAAAAAAATCAAATCTAAAGGGAAAGAAAAAAAGAAAAAGCAACATCCCCCCCCTCCACACACACAGGAAATAAGAAATGCTCTGCAGAACAACCTGGACACATCCTACAAACCCATCAGAGGAAACCCAGGCCAGCTCTGCAGCTACTGTAGAGCATCCCCTTCCCTTCAGTGACCCTTGGACTGCCCAGTGTTTGCATCAGCCTTCCAGAAAGTAACCCCAAAAAGCAGCACCCAACTCTGCAACCAGCCCCTTGAAACAGGGACAGGCTCAGCCCTCCTGCCAGCATCTCATCCCTTCTCCAACTCCAGGGTTCGGGCACAAAGCGGGGGCCGAATTCGGGGCTGAGGGAGCTGGTGCCTCACCCGGCTGTAGATGGAGGCTCCGGTGTGCACCAGGAGGTGGATGCAGCTCTCCAGCTCCTGGCTCTGCTGCTGCAGGTCGTGGTGCTGCTGCTGCGTGAGGCTGCGGCTGCCGCGCTGGCGCTGCACGGCGTTGTGGGCCAGCACGGCGCAGTGCAGAGGGGTATGGCCTGGAAAACAAGGCGAGGGGGACGGGGTGCCAGGGAACATATCGGGGGGCACGGGGCGGGCACGGGGGGCTGGCGCAGCCCTGTGCTTGTGCTGCCAAGGCACAAGCCTGTCTCTGGTTTCCGAGGTACCGCTCGGGCGGTTTGGGCACTTTTTGGGGCATCTCCAGCCTCTGCTCGTTGCCGGTTGTGCATCGAATCCCCGCTGATGCATCAGCACCGCTGAATTTTGTGGCATTTTGTGGCATTTGAGGCAGTTTCTGAGCCCGCTCTGGTCTCCCAGCCCCCCAAACCAATGAGCATTGGCCAATGGAAAAGCCAAAACAGGCTGTCATACCACTCTGGAATATTTGTTCACGGGGTTTTACCTTCAAAATCCTTCATTTCTAAATCAAGAGGGAAGCCTAGTGACAGTATAACCTGGAAGCAAGAGAGAAGTGGACAATTTTAGTTCAACAGAATGGTGTCTAAGGCAAAATCAGTCAAACCAGGCAAAATCTAAAATCAAACAAAATCAGATAATGATCATTTAACTGCAGACTTATTTGGCACTATATTTCAGTGCTGCAAATGATTCCTCACAGGGGTATTCAGGGTTACATAAGATACACAGGGGTATTCAGGGTTACATAAGATAATCATGTTCCTTAGTTTCCTAGACCCCACCTAAGTTTAATATCATATCAGAATCTTAGCTCAGAACAGTCAAATTTAGTCACTGCCCCAAGCTCTGGAGTTCCAAGAGTTTCCAGATTAGGCAGTGACACCAGTAACACCAATGCATATTTATCCTGAGTTATTCTTGACAAGGAGAAACTTTTACTACCTAAAAGTTTGCCAACACTGACAATTCTCAGACTGGATTTATTTCCTTTTTTGTTTTTTAGTGTGTGAGAAGTTGAACCCACAGGTTGCTGCAGTGGCTGCAGCAATGGGGATGCAGAGCCTAGAAATAGCAAAAATAGTGATCTGGAGATGAGCATAGCTTGGGTTATAAATTAAAAAATAAAGAATAAATGTTTTAAATTTAAGAGAATAAAAACTTTAGAAGTTTTTAATATAAGAAAGTAATAGATTCAGTGTGATGAATAAGTAACTCCTTGTCGATATTATTACAGATAATGCATTTCTTTCTCTTGATTGAATAAAGCAAATTGCTCATGTTACAAGGCTGAGAATTTTTGCAAGTGACTCATCCAGGACTGTGTCAGGGTGGACAAGGCGCAGGAATTCTTGTGCTGAAAGATGACCCAGAACGGTTGGGGCCTGACTTACCTTCTCATAACAGCAATGAAATATGCACAGATCAAATATTGACAGGCAGCTCTGAGGTGCTTCATTATTAGAGATTAGATAGTTAATCCATTAGGAACAAAAACCAATAAAATAAACAAACAAACCATAAAGCCTTTCATGGCTTTGACCACACCGAGAAGTAAGTCTGTGTGTGTTTTCCCTTTTTATGGCAAGGGGGGAAAAAAGGCACAAAAGCCAAACCAAACAAAGAAACTCTGAAATACAACCCTCTCCAGCCCCCCGAGGCACTCTGGGAGGCTTTGCTGGAATCATCTGGATTAAAACACTTTTTCCCACTGAAGGAAACACCTGTTTTCCAAGGAACCCTCCAGGTTACACATTAACTGCCCTCTCAGGGCTTATTCCAGGGCGCATGCCAGGCAGAGCTAACGAATGCTGGGCAAGGGGTGCCAGCACGCCGGGTCCCCCTGGCACCCCATGGCCGTGCCCTGCCCTCGGGGCACCCCAGCAGCTGCCACCAAACTGCTCCCGAGCCGCCCGTGCTCGGTCCTGCTGTCACCCAAGGCAGGCATTGTTTTCATGGTTCCACGTTGTGGCCCATAGTTATGTGTTTCAGGCATATGTAAGCTCATCCCTGCCATGGAATCCCTTCCCAAAATTCCCACAACGCCTTTTTGAAGGGGTTCATTTTCTGTTCGGGGTCTGGCACATGATGTAGGTGCATGGAGAGGTCTGTGGAGCAGCAGGGACGCGAAGCTGCGCTCCAAAAAGTCACATTTTGAAGGAAATCTGTGAAAGGTGTCTCATTTTGAGGGCTGTGCCCGGGCTGTCCCTGCCTGCAGGGCCACTCCTGCGCCCTCGTCAGCTGCCTTGAGCCTGGACACGGCCCACGGCTCCCCTCGGGGTGATGCTGAGCCCCTGGAGGGGGTTCCACGGGGTGTTTGTGCTCCCTCTGCTCCCACCCCATGGCTGGGCAGCCCCTCCAAGGCAGCACCAACCTGGGGGCTCAAGGCACAGCCAGCTCACCCTGCCTGGGGGCTGGATCAGCAGGCTCAGAGCTGTGACCTGCACAAAGAAGGCATTTCCCTCCATAGGTACACTAAAGAATTGTCCTCTCTAACAGGAGGCTGATGTTGGCTGCAAGTATAACCCTAAAACAGCAATAAAACCACCCTGGGATGCCAATTCCTGCCACAAGGAGACCCTGGTCAGCCTTCGTTCCTTAGTGACATCCTGCCTTTGGAGACAATTCTTTAGAGTCACCAACATCAACACTGAATTAAGGGTTTACATTACCAGCAACCAACATCCCCCAGCTTTTCCTACCTGGAGGACTTGGGCGTAGCCGTAGGTCGCAGCGAGGTGCACCGCTGACTGCCCCTTGTGGTCCACGGCGTGGAGGTCTGCTCCTGCCTGGATCAGGTCGTGGACAATGGCCGGCTGCCTGGCGGTGACAGCCACCAGCAGAGGAGTCTGAAAGAGCACAGTAAATGTGAGGCTCTGGCAGCAGATGATGGGAAAGGCACACTGGGCTGAATGATGCCCAGAGAATCCCAAGGGTTGTGGGGCCCAAAATGAAGACAGCTCGCTCACAGGGGGATTTGGAATCTCACGGGGGGATTTGGAACCTCACAGGGGGATTTGGAGCCTCGCAGGATGATTTGGAAACTCATGGGAGGATTTGGAACCTCACAGGGGGATTTGGAACCTCACGGGATGATTTGGAAGCTCACGGGATGATTTGGAAGCTCATGGGAGGATTTGGAACCTCAGGGATGATTTGGAAGCTCACAGAGGGGGATTTGGAATCTCTCATCATGAGACAGGGACACTGCCCAGCTCCTGCTAAGTCCCTTCCAGTGTTCTTCAAGCCTTAATTTGGCTGACAACCCAACACTGAAACCCTGACTACATCAGTGCAGCCCTCCTGGCGTCAGTCAGTTGTTCATAAAACCTTCAGCCTCGGAGACTGTTGCCAACACACACAATTTTGCCGGGCCGGTGTTTTCTTAGACCACTTTATGACAAAAGAACAGCCTTGTTCTCATCCCACTTTATTTCTGCTCCTGCCAGAGGCACCTACCGAGGCACGTCGGTGCCAGGCGTGCCCTCGTGGTGACAGAGGGGGGTTTTTCGGGGTACCAGCTGCCCTCAGGCCCGCCCAGCCTGTGCCCACCCCAGCCCCTGGTGCCCGCCGGGCGAAGGGCTCCGTGTTACCTTCCCTCTGTGCTCCTTGGCATCGAGTCTCCGCAGCGGTTTCATGCGCTCTGCAGCTGCCAGTGTATAGGCTCTCATACCTTTAGCTGCATAAATATGCAGAATTCTAAGACAGCAAATAGAGACAGCGGTCACTGCTCAGCCGTGAACAGTTTTACAGGGTGGCATTGCCACTTTTGGGGGGATTTTACACCCCGTTTTCCACAAAGCCATGCCATAAGCCCCCAAGGGCTTGACCTCAAAGCTCCCATTCCCATGGAAAGGGTTTCCTGCCTCAAACACCAGCAGTGTCCCAGAGCCCCCAGCACTCCTGAGCTCTGACACGCTGCCTCCTTCCCACCCCAGCACTTCCTTTCGCCACTGGGAGGTACCTAAATCCTCCACAACGTCCAGTGCTGGGGCCCAGTGTGCCATAGCGTAGGGATATATAACTTTTTGGGGGGTGTGTGTTGGGGAAATCTCACCCTTCAGGGTAACAAACAACGCTCAAGTGGTATATTTGTAATCAACCTATTGAATTCCACTTCCTTATCAAACCTACTGGCGAGAGGGACCAAGCCCTTGTATTTATCACAAGATAAAGGGTTGTCACAACCCACAGGAGTTGTGGGCTCGCTGCTGACGTGGCCCTTAGTGGCGGGGGGAACACTTGGCTGCTTCATTTTTGTTGTCTGGCTCTGGCTGGAGCCACTTCCATCCCCCCAGGTCCTACCTGCTGGGGCCCTGGCAATGCACGGGGAGCTTTGCCATTCCCCCTGCACAGGAGGGGACCATCCTACACCTGGCTGGACCAACCCTTGGCTCCCTTTAGCTCCAGACAGCAACCCTTGATGCTTTTCAGGCAGAAGGTGGGAGGCAGGCATTTTCTCCTCGGCTAATTTTGTGCCCCAGAGCCCCCCCCTTGCCATTTCAGGAAGTATAAACGCAGCTCTCTGACTAATCTGATTTTCAGTCAAGCTCAGCATTAGCTGTGGCTGCACACCCACACATCCCCAGGGGTGCCAGGAGAGGATAATAGAGATTGAAGGAGCACCTGAACTGCAGGAGTGCTGCTGGGAGCAAGGGATGCTTGAGGAAAGTGCCTCCAGGCCATGGCTGGATCACGGAATTCCTCCTTAGGCTGTTTAATGGGCAAAATTAGCACAAAACCAGACAGCCAGTCTGTGGTTCTAGTCTGTACATATAATAATTGATTGCTAAACCAGTGCCAGGTCACCCTTTTGGATAGGAAATAAAACACTCTAGGCATAGAACAGTTACTGTAGAACTTTATTGAAAATAAAAAAAATAATAAAAAAAAATTTGTCTTTTTCTAACCAGAACAACCCAGAAAGAAATTATGAAACAGTTCATCGTTGTTTTATATTCACACACAGAATTTACATACACTGGAGTGAAAAGAATTGTAAAGCAATCTTAGCAACCGCAGGCTTGATTCACAACTGCATTATCCCAGTTTTACCGGTGGAATGTCTTTGGACTCATAAAACTGGAGTAAGCAGTGGCAAACAAAGCTCCTTCCAATTAATTTCTTTGCTGGGTTTTTCTGCAAATATAAGCCACTAATCTCAATGCACCTGAGCTACTGCTTTTTTCCAACAACTTTATGATCACTTACATAATCTATTGCTCATGTCTTCCGGATTTGTCAATATTCAATAAGCTTGAAAGTCTTTAAGACTTTTCAACCTGAGCTTGTAAAACCTCATCCAGGCGTTAACTGTGAGGTGACTGGAAAAGTTGCCTGGGTGGCAACAGGACTCCATGTAATAAGCAGAGCAATAAATTATTTTGCAGTTAGTCTTGCAAATAATGAAATCACCTAAGGCTCCTGGGCTTTAGAAAGCAGAAAAACCCAGAGAAATTGTGTTCACCAGCCAAGAGTCTCTTGTTTGTCAAGAAAACAATCAACAGAGTTAGAAGGGGATTTATCTCCTGCAAATGTAATTGCCTGGGGCATGGCACTCCTGAACATCAACCAAAATATTTACAGATGCATCAGAGGAAGAAGTATAGCTACTCATTCTACAGGAAAGGAAGTCGGGAAGCTCCAAAGGAAATGTGGGCACCTCCGGGCCTGGGACAATCCCATGGCACAGGAGAGGTCCCTGCTGGTCCCTGGCTCAGCACATCAGCACCAGCTTCACACCCAAATGCTACAGAAAACAAGCAAAAGCATTGCCAGGTCACGGGAAGGGCCCAGGTCCCTTTGCTGGACTGCAGGGCAGCTTTTGGCAGAGCCTCTCTGCCCAACGCCCCCTGCCATGGCTCCTGCAATCCTGACCCAGGTGGGTCCAGCGGGACCGGGATCTGTCCATGGGCAGGGCAGGCAGCGCTCCCAGCCAGCCCCCCAACCAGCCCCCCGTCTCAAAGGTGGGTGTTTGAGGGTCCAGAACCACAGAAACCACGGCTCCAACCACACCCGTGGGGCTGGATTGCGACGGCAGGCAAGGGGAGACCTTCAGGGGACACCTCTGTGTGAACTCAGGTGTTCCATTGGCCCTGTCAATAGGGGTGTCTGACTGCACTGCCATTTAGTTCAGCTGTAGTGCCTTGATTTTCAGGCTGCTGCACCGACCTGCACCAGCAGAACAAAACTACATTTTGAATTATCCTCATTTCCAAAGGAGCAGATCCGTTTAGGAAAGAAAACTGTCGATTTAAGCCCAAAAATGCTTTCTAGTGGCCTAGATCTGGACAGGGCAAAGACACACACGTACACACGAGGCATTTACACAAAAGCAGTCCTATTGAGGTGGGGCTGGGTCAGTGTACACTCACCAGAAGCTACAGCCGGCCAAGGCTACACCAGAATATGGCAATTTAGACCCTTCCCTGTGCCTGAGGGTGAAAGTCACCTCGTGCTGACGCTGAGCACAAGTGTGCAGTATCAAAAGGCTGCTTGGGAGAGGCAGCAGGACCTGCAACAGCAGAGAAATCTTGTGCTGGGCCCCAGGACAAAGCGAGTTTCACACAACACCCCAAGTCAGGGCGTGCTGAGGGTCCCACCCCGTGCCCTCCCTGCCGGCCTTTCCTCAGCGCTCAAAGCCCTCCGTGGTGCCAGGTGGAGCATTGAGTGGGTGAGGAGCCGGCCCCGGGTGTGCAACTTAAAGCCCTTCGACAGAGAGAGCATGGTTTAGGACATACGTATCATTGTCTTCGTCTTCCAGGAGCAGCTTCTCGATGGGCAGCGCGCCGATGACCCGCCTGGCATCCTCCAGCTCCTGCGGGGCTGGCTCGGGGATGGAGATGGGCACGGGCACAAACTGCGGCCCCGAGGGCGGCTGGTACTGCAGGGTGGGGGCTGGCAGGGCAGGCAGGGGCTGTGCCCAGGGGAAGTACGTGAGGGGCGGCTGCTGCTCCGTCACCTCCAACGGGGACACCACGGCCGGGGTGGCGCTTCGGGGCTGGTGGAGGGGCAGAGAAATAAACCCAAATCAATCAATCGGCCAGGTGGGGAGGGGGCAGGACACAGCACAAAGTAGGGATGCTGGCTCTGACTTCTAACATCCCTCTTCATCTCGCTCCAGGCGCGGGGTTGCTCTGAGTGTGACACATCTCCCACGGGAGCGGTGGCTGTGGGTGTCCCAGGTGCTGGTAGCCACGAGCTCACACTCACGTCAGGTTCCCTCTAGCTTTCTGTTCCCATTCCCACCCTCTCTGTAAGCCCATGAGACTGTTACACCCTGCGCTGGAAACTGCCTGCTCGACAAGCCTCTTGCAAGTTGACTTTGCTGTCACAAGGCAGCTCCTTCTGGGCTCTGAAATGGCCCATCCTGACCAGATGGTGCTCCAAGGCAAAGCCACGTCTGGAACGACGGCCCTTCCTCACCACTGATGGCCAGAGAGCACAGCCTGGGCTTTGGGTCTCTTTCAGCAGCTGAACTGAAACATTAAAAGGAAAATCAGCTTTTCACCTCCTCGTGAACTTGGCTCTGCCACAGTCGTGATTCTCTTTGGCAGGACCCTTCCTGGGAGGATTCTGCCCTGCTGGTGATCATTCCCTATTCCTCAGGGCAAGGACAATACAGAGTTTTTAAAACTGGCAATACCATCAGAGAAACAAAGAGGGGTTGTATTTTACTCTTTCCATTTGCAACCAGGGAGCAGGAGATTTTCACTGCTGTCCTCCCTTCCAGAAAGGATTCATGGGTGTTTTGCTCATGCAGACAAGTTCCATTGAAACAGAACTCCCTGCCCTTCTCCTCCAAGGAGGAAAAAATTATCTTGAGCCATCCTGAAAACAAATATTCTACTATCTTTACACGCTATTTTGACCTTCCTCTTCCATCAGTAAATAGCAACTTTTGAGAAATTTGTGCAAAGTCATTCTTCCTGCTTCACCTGGTCCATGTATTTCCTGGAATCCCTTTTTTTTTCCTTTCAGTCTTAGAGATGAATAGCAAAGAACTTCTGCTCAGTGTGGAGTGGTGCAGAGGGAAAAGGGCGCTGAACTGTGCCTGATTCCAGCAGCACCACAGCTTTCTGTCCTGTTCAAACCACACCACTGCCCAGCCAGTGCTAGAACAGCCGAGTGGCACGGATGCAAACACGCACAATTAAATAAATGAGCCTAACTACGCCAGCCAGCCCCCTGTGCTCCCACTGGAAGGAGGGGAATCAGCTGCCACTTTTGACTTACTGCGAAGTTGGTGATGAGCGGCTGGGAGGTGTAAGTGAGAACAGAGGAGGGTCCGACGAGGGTGTAGCTGGGACACACGGGCTGCACGTACATGTCGGCCGTGTAGGGACAGCTGGCTGCCTCGTGGGACACGTACTCAGGGTAGGGGCTCCACTGGGGCAGGGGCTGCAAGGAGGGCGCCGAGGGCTGGGGGAGCCACCCAGAAGCAAGTGCTCCTTCATCTGTGACAGGCAGGGCAGGGGCAGCAGCGTCCATGTCAATGCAAGGCTGGCCTGGAAAAAGGGGAGAGGATTAAACCCAGCCCAGCCCAGCCTGCCCTGCAGCAAACCCTTGGAGAGGAAGGGATACCTTACCCATTGGGGAATAGGAAGGAAGTGGCTGATGGGGCAAAACAACCTGGAAGAGAGAAAAAATAAATTTAGAGGTTAAAGCATCAGCATTAAATTCAACCCCTTACAGAAGCACTTGGGGACAGAGCACATTAAGTATTATCAGCTGATTGTCAGCTACTTCTGCAATGACAGTGTCTGAATTTCCCCCCAGAAGAACTGAGCCTGGCAGCCAGGACACCCCAGCCCTGTTCATGTCCCTTCAGCTCAAGGGGACCTTGAATTGTGCTTAAACCTCGTGTTGCAGAGGGAATTCCTCCTCGGAGAGGAGCCAGTCAACCTGCTTCCTTCCTCCTGGGAGGACAAGCAGAGGCTGAAACTAAGCACTAAATCACCAGGGATGGCTCTGGCTGACCCCTCTTTGTGCTCTTGACCAAGCTGTCTCACTTCCAAGCTGCTTTCTGTCCCTAAGGAATTAGATCCTGCAAAGCACTTTCCCCTAAGTCAGTGGTGACTGAAGGTGCTCAGCACACCAAGGAGAGATTAAAGGCAGTGCCAGGTAACAGAGGGCTGCAGTGCCTTCAAAATGCTCTAGAGATGCAAAGATTGCTTCCACTGCCAGAGTGGGGCTGGGGCTGGTCAGTCCTTTGGCTCCTGAGGAATCATCCCCCCGGTGTTTGCCTTCTCTCCCACCGTTGTGGCTGCAGCTGTGCTGGCATTGTGGACGTTGCCCCTTTTCCTCCTCAGCAGCTCCTTCACTGGCTCCTTCACACGGACCCCTTGGTAGGGCCGAGGCTGCGGCTGCTGCTCTGGGGCAGAGGCTGAGAGGAAAAACAAAATAAAAACGCAATTTATTTCCCCTCACTGGAGCCAGGCTCCTCGTGGCAGCCTGTTGGTGTGCGGCGTGGATGGAGCACGTTTGTTTTATCCCTCCAGCCTCACTCGGTGCCTCTGCCTTGTGTTTCTCAGCGCCCCTGGGCTGCAGGGCAGCTTCACACACCCCAGAGGGCAGGGCAGGCTGACAATACCCACCAGGGCATGGATCACACCGGGCAGTCCAGATCCAGTCTGTGGCACAACAGAGAAGAGGACGGAAAAAAGGAGGGACGTAAAAAAGAGACAAGGGGGAAAAAAAAGTAGAGATTAGATATTTAAGAGAAATATGTTTTATTCAGTGTTTTAGGCACAAGGTGTAAATGTGACCCAAATTAGAAAAGCATCCTCATTTGGAAAACCATTTAAACGTGATTAGCTGGATGTGAGCACCTTGTTTTGGGAACAGGCAGGTGTTGAAGTGCCAGGGTTGTGTCTCTGTTCCACAGAGACTGCTCCCAGCCCGGCCAGGAGGTTTAAGCCTGGGTGAGCTGTGCCATATGGACAGCACCCCTCGGAGCTCACACCCAGAAACTCGGCTCTGTTTTGGAAATTCAAGCTAAAAAAGCCTATCACAGGGCCCTGCGACAAGCGACAGCAGAGGAAGCACATTTCTTCAAAAGGCAATATTAACAACTCATATTTTACATGCAGTATTCGGAGGCGATCGATAGCAGGGGGAAAGCAGGGATATCAAAGCTCGGGGAGGCCTGGTGTTTGTAAAGCCACCGATAGCAGGGCTGGCTGCCTGCCCCCTTTGGCTGCACTTGCATGGGTAAATATGCTGATTGATAAGTTTTCCATTTTTTTAAAGATTGCAGCTGGCCTTTGGTTTCATGAAGCACAGCTCATATCTTAATCTGGAGATATTATTCCAGCCCAGGAGCATTTATTTAGATTTACATTCGGTGCTTCAAATCACAGAAGAAGAGGAATTATTTTACCTTGGATCATCTGTGTCACTTACATTTGATTATATATGCACACAGAGATATTTCTGTTACACTGTCCTGGGAGGAGAAAAACTGAGTCTAAATACGGAGATTTTTAATCAACCTCAACAACTATTTAATGGAATAAACATTTCTGGTCTAATTGCTTTTAAAAAAATTTAGATCCTTCTTTCCCTTCAACAAATAACTTCCCCTGACCCTCTGTGAGTCACTGCATACAATTTAACCCTGGAATCTTGATTGACCATGATAAACCCTGTTGGCATCAGACAGCACCACCTTTACGTGTTGAACCATCATCTTTGTTACCTTTATGCACGTTGAGGAAATACTTTCTTTAAAACAGTAGTTGAAGCAAAGCTGATTTTTTCAAGCCTTTGCCTGATCTACCTTTACTTTCTGTGGACATACTTTGTGGCAATTTAAATCAGTTTACTTGCATTCTCGTGAATGCTGTGGCTTTGGAAATGGAGCCTTTAGGGAGAATTAAGGTCACTTTAATTCTCCATACAAAGATCCACGAGGGCTTTTAATACAGGTCACGTTCCGCTTTTAAAATTTAATTTGTATTCATTTGAGCGCATATAATAAATAATGCTGCAGGAAACATCAACCCCACAAATCTGAGCTCGGCTCTAAGTTGCCTGAGAGGCAGAACTGAACCTCTTGGGGAGTGTCTTATCCCCGAGCCATCACACCGGTTTCAAAGGGCCTCCTTGCAGAACTGGGGTGGGGAAGGATGGTGGTTTCTGGCTCCAGGTTTGGGGGATGGGAAAGAAGAAATTTACTGTAAAAGCTGACAAATATACCTATTCAGAGTTTCCGGTGCAAGCAGAGTAACCAGAAAAAAAATAATAAGAAAAAATAAAACAGTAAAAAACCAAAGTCTGCAGAACATATTTCGGTTCCCCCAAGCTGACCTCCAGAAATAAAAATAATGCTAGCACAGCTGCTTTTCCACTGTTCAGGGGTGCAGAGGGTCTGAGCATTACAGACGAACCACAGCAAAATGACTTTTGGCTTCAGCGTGCAATTCCTCATTGAGCAGAGAAAAAAAATGATGATTTACAAACAAGAAGATTTTGAGAAATAAAATATCCTTGTAAAGGAAGTACCTGGATTTAGCAGCCTCCAGCTCCAAGGAAGGCTCCTATGAAGCCTGCCTTGGGGCCAAGATTCAGTTTTATTTTCATCTAAGTCAAGAGTTGCAAAAGCACCTGCTCCTCAACAGGCAGCTGCTCCCTGAAGCTGGAGCAAGGGGAAGCATCCCCAGAAAGAGGAGAGGGAATCCAATGCAGCCAGGAGGGACTTTGGGACAGTCCCTGCCTTCTCTTCTGGCTCGTTGCAGTGTTTTTGCCAGGCTGCCTCTCGGAGCCTTGCTGCGGGTACAGGCTCAGGCTCCTTCCATCAATGTTATCACTCCCTGTGTTTGCTGAGCGGCCACAAAAGCCCAGCACAGACCTTTGGAATAACCTTTCCAAGTGGCCGGATAACAACAGCCACTGGAATGGCACCAGGCGCAGGAGCCCTCGAGCAGAGGTGACAACAGAGGAAAGCCCGTGTTGTTGGGGGGTTCCAGACACCAAAAGTGTGCAGAGTGCACAGAGAAGGCTCCAGGTTCCAACTCCAGTGGGCTCTGGATGAAGATTTAACAACTCCGTTAATGGTATTAAGCTCTCCACACCCATCTCTCTGCACTGCTTAGCCCCATGCTGATGGCAGCACGTAAATGCAATTTTTCCTGCCAAACAAGAGCCCAGGTTGTGGTGGGCAGAGCAGGCACAGCCAGGAGGAGTCCTGCAATTCTTTTGGGAAGCAGCTCCAGCCCCAACCCCAGCACTGATGAGCCTCAGGAATGGGCGGGCAAAGTGCAGAGCAGACTAATGTGTTGGGTGCCAATCCTACAAACCCTGGCCCTTGGGTTGTTTGGGCTTTGGAGAACCTGAGAGATGGAGGAGCTGATCACTGAGGGAGTGAAAAACACTGGAACAGGCTCCCCAGGGAAGCGCTGGAGTCACTGTCCCTGGAAGCATTAGAAGCACAGGCAGACCTGGCACTTCTCAATGTGGTTTTAGTGGGCTGGTGGGATTTTATCAAAGGTTGGGCTTGATGACCTTGGACACCTTTCCCAGCCTTAATAATTCTGGGACTCTGTGCCCACAGCATCCAGTGCCACAGTCAACAACAGCTCATCTTCACTTGACATCTGTCAATTCAGTGTCTGTGTGAAGAACATGCTGTCGTGTTATTAAGAACACCCATGAAATGCTGCTCTGAGACCAGGCAAAGAAATCAACCAAAAACTAAACCAAGCAACTTCAAAGTGCATCTTCCTCTCCATTTTGACTTAACCAGTGCTGAAAGTGGAGGGAAGGCAGTGGCAGAACAGCTGCTGGAAGGCTGCAGGCACTGAAGCGGGGCGAGTTTCACATCACTAAACTTCACTTCAGCACCACTGGCCTTCACACACACGAACTGCAGAGCAGTTTCAACCTCCATCCTTCCAACCAAGTCAGAGTGATTTCCCAGCAGGCAGTTTTCAGTTTGAAATACCCTGCTAATCTCTCAGAGCGTGCAGGACTACCTGCCTGCAGCAGCAAATGCCCCACTTGCCCCTGGTTCTGAAGGTTTTCTGTTTCTTTGCTCACACGCTGACGTGTGATAAACTTATCAATTGATCAGCGTTAACAGTGTAAATATTTTTCTCTTTTCTTCTTTCACCTCCAGTATAATAAATAATTGAAAAGCAACACAATAGAAAACTTTTTCTTATTTGCAGTAACACCAAAAAGCAATCACTAACTCTGAATAACAAGAAAAATTTAGATTTCAATTAACAAATTAGCAAGTTAATGGTTAGGATATTGAAGACCGAATCACATTTTTATCAGGCACAGTGAACTTTGGGCAATAAAAAGAAGAAAGAGGCCTAGTTTTGTATGTGCTTGGATGCTTAGTCTCTAATCAAAACCTTTTTACAATGACACATCTATGCCCATTAAGCCAGGGACTAAATATTTCATCGTGGTCAGAATCCTGCCCTTATTTCCTGGCTACTTACACAGTTTCCCTCAGTATGTTACAAAGAGTAAAAAAACAGGGTGATCTTTATCTTTGTTTAGTAGTAAATCCAGGGCAGGGAAACAAAGCACTGAAATGCATTTAATTGTCCAAGATCCCAGACAGTGACATGACAGAGACTCACTTGGGAGAAAGGTTCTTCATTTCAACTCCATCCCTATCCCTCAGCATCCTTCAGGGTAGGTCCCTGTTTTAATTGATCCAACCAATCAGTTAAAGGTGAAACACTCCCAAGTTATCCATCTGCAACTCAAGCCTTTGGGAACAAAAATCAGTTATTTCTATGAAGATCCATCTTAGCAAGTTATAAGAAACCCTGGGAAAATTGGAGAGGATTATCATTTATACTGTTTGGTGCATTATGGGTGGGTATTTCAATAAAGATTTAGTTAATGCAAAGCACAAAATAAACATCTGGGCAGAGAATCTGCTTTACAACAAACAGAACTCAGAGCATGAGCAAAGAGCTGAGTGATGGTTCATTGCTCAGCATAAGGAAATGAACTCAGGAGGGTTCTGAGCATAATTAAGTCAATAGACTAAATATTTCACTTTCTTACCAACAACTCAGGACAGGGTTTGACTCCGTCTCTGATATCACATAACTACCAAAGGCAGTGAAACATCCCTTTGACAGTGTTGTATTACAGATTTATGCTCAATATCTTTATTTTCAGGTGTTCATCTGCTGTTGGAAGCTTTGACAAGAATCAAATTAGCCTTGGACTCGGGCAGATCCAGGTGCCCTTGTCCTGCTCTTGGGGACACAATACTTTTGACAATTGTCCCTTTCCAAAGGTGTCCATACCCCCCTAGAATGATCTAAACCAGTGGAAGTCTGGAGAGCGCTGCACAGAGCCTGCGTTCTGTTCCCCCACAGGGAAAGCGTTGCAGATTGACAGATAAAACGTCAACTTTGGATTTTTCCACTTGGATAGAAATAAAAATCGAGGGGAGATGTGAAGACTCTGGGAAACCACATGAAAGGCTGGTCAGTAATCCCCATTGCTTTGACTATTCTAACAAAAGAACCCAAAAAAAAAGGGCTTCTAAGTGCCAAATAAAAGCTGGATGCACTGGCCATGTAGTGGTGAGGGCTACTAAAAATTACCTGTTTCAGAATAAGAGAAGCCCTACTGCAAAGGGGAAGCTGAGATAGACAGAAACTGTCTTAACCATGAGACTCACCCTCACGTCCTGATTCCTCCCAGCCCATAATACTCTTTCCATTTTAGTAATGCAGCTTTTCCATTGAATTGCTGCCGTGGTCATTCGTAGAGTCTGACATCTGCTCTGTAAAGCACGGACGGGCTCGGCTTTCGCTCTATCCCTCTCTCCTGGTGGGGCTTTACCAAAATTATCACTCACAAGGTGCAGTTTCCCCTCTCGCTCTCATTAGGTGGTACTTTCAGAGGGGCTCTGTACAGCCCCACATCTGCCGTGGGCAGGAAAGCCTTTCTTTGCTTTGGAAGCACTTGGGAAGAGTTTTGGGTGTGAATTGACATTCTTTGCTTTGGAAGCATTTGGGAAGAGATTTTTGGGTGTGAATTTACACTCTCGGTGCCAAGGGAATGTGGGCAGTCAATGGAGCAGCCAAAGAGCTGAGCGGCTGCAGCAGGAGTTGAGCCCCCAGAGCACTTTGGCATTGCCAAAACCATCCCCTAACACAAAATTCCTGCAGAATTTCAACCCCCTTCCCCACTGTCCGTAACAGAAACAGTCTGCACAGAAGGCTGGTGTTGTTTGCAGAGTACGGGGCCACCACCTTCATGGAGACACCTGAGATGGGAGGAGCTGGTGCTGCCTGGGAATTGCCCATCCCTGAAGGGCTGCTGGGCCTGGATCCATCCAGCAGGATCGTGCCCAAAGCTGGGGAGCCCCGGCCAGTCACTTCTCCTGCGCCGTGGGAGGGGATGTTTCGGGCTGAGACGTCACTGGGGTTTTGGCGAGCAGAAGCTCTGGGCCCCTCTCCTGCAGAGAGTTCAGGGTGCTGTGACCCCAAGGGGACGATTTCCAGCTCTCAGGGCCACCCATGCGAGACTCCCTGGAGAGCAAGAGCCTCTGGCCATGGCAGATGAGGGCAAAGCCTGGCAGCTTTGCCCCTGCTCCTGCAAAAGGGTCCCCTGAAGGAGCAGGAAACCGCCCTTGAGATGGTCACACCTGTTTGAATGAGCTCTTGTGCTCTCAGTTTGGGGGTTTGTAGTTCTATGGTGTTTTTGTTGGGTTCGGGTGTTTTTTATAGCTGGAGAGAACACACGGGAAGGACACCATTCCTTTTGAAATCTCCTGTTTTCAGAGAGTCATGGAATGGTTTGAGTTGGAAGGGCTCTTGAAGCCCATCTCGTTCTACCTCCAGCCATGGACAGGGACACCTTCCACCAGACCTGGTTGCTCCAAGCCCTGTCCAACCCGGTTTTAAACACTTCCATGGATGGAGCAGTCACAGCTTCTCTGGAGACCCTGTGCCAGGGCCTGCCCACCCTCACAACCAAGGATTTCCTCCATATATCCCATCTAACCCTGCTCTCTGTCACTTTGCAGTCATTCCCCCTTGTCTTATAACTCCATGCCTTGTCCCAAGTCCCTCTCCAGCTCTCCTGGATCCCCTTTAGGCACTAAAAGGGACTTTCAGGTCTCCCTGGAGCCTTCTCTTCTCCAGGGGACCACCCCAAGCTCTCCCAGGCTGTCTCCAGGGGACATCACCTTCTCTGGTCACCCCACAGCAGGGCAACCACAGCTTAGACCAGTTTACCTGCAGGGTGAGGAATGTTCGTGCCATAGCTGGGCAAGAGCTTCATTCACCCCTTGGAAGTTCTCCACAGGGCTGTTGCCCATCTCCTCGTGGTGTTCTTTTTGTCGGAGTGCCTTTGGTTTTGATTGTGTTGAACCTCTCTGTTTGGCAGAGGAGAGCTCCTCTTTCCCAGGCTGGGAGCAGGGCTGTTCCCACACAAGCCCAGGGGCTCCTGCAAGCACACCTCAGGTTTCCCTGGTCACCTCAGCATCACTTTGTATCTTAGAGACATCCAGCGGCTCCCAGGTGGCCACAGGGACATCCATGTGGCCACAGGGACATCCACGTGGCCACAGGTGCTTTGAGCCAGATGGTGCAGGAAATGGGAGGTCACAGCTGGTCACACCAGCAGGAAATAGAGGTGCCCCAGAGACAAAGAGAGACTCGCAGAGCTCCTGAGAAACCCAACTTCCACGGAAACCTTTGGGATCTGCCACCCGGACACCTGCACTGACCTAAGCAACCCACCTGCAGTCACACAGGGGGTCTCTCCCAGGCACCAAAACACCCTTCAAAGCCAACACACATAAATAATTACTGCAGTGGTATAGAAAAGAAAAGCGTTAATAAAGATTACTAAGGTTTCCAACGGTTCTGTGCTGGAAAAAGGAACTCTGACTTTGTTACAAGGCTTCATAAGCCCAGGGGACACGGAAGGACAGGCAGGGATTGAACAGAAGTTGTTTTGCCAGAAATTATCATCAGGGAATGACTGACAATTTAATCTCTCCTCATGCAGGCTTCTAATTCCTGCTGCCCTTTGAGCACTGCACGTGCCAAAGGAAAAGGCAAAGGAAAAATACCAATTCAGTTACCAATTTCCTCCTACCTAAAACATCAGGTTGTTAATGCTGCTTTGTCACTGCAGAAAAAAATAACCCAAACAAACCATTAATGGCCTAGAGATGGAAGATTAGATTCAAGATTTGAATGTAATCACCTTGCAGCTTGCTCCACTTCTTACAGCCACTGATCCTGAAAAGTGCACCAGATAAAGGGGGAAAGGTGTGTTGTTGTCATGGTGCTTCCCTTTCACTGGTCACACCGAGACATGACTGACTGAGCAGGCAGAGCCTCTTGCTAAAGGATGGAACAGCCTAATTTCACAAACACACCTTTGAGCTTCCCAAGTGTTCAACTGAGAAAAAAAATAAAAGCTCAGGAGGAACACGCAGCAGAGAAAAGAGATTTCACTGTTAACGGGACTGGAAAGGCAAAAGCACAGCAAGGCAAAAGCACAGCCCGGCAACAGCACGGTGAAACAACCTGCAAGCTGTGAGACAAAGAAGAGGAATGTGAGCTCCGTATCGGGAGAGTCACTGGCAGGTGGTTCAGAAACCAACTTGTGCCATTGAGGTGTGTGGGGCCGTCCCAGGTGAATGGAAGGGCACCAAGCAGGGCAGCACTGCTGCTGAAACGAGCAGCGCCCGACCCGCAGCGAGAACGAAAACCTTGTGAGAACCCAACACCTACCTGCGTTGTGATCAGTAAATCGTGCAAGCAAAGGTGGGCCCAGAGGAGTGAAATTATCTTGAAAACAAGAAAACTGATTTCCTGTAAAGTCATAACTGTATTGCCCTCAACTGCTTTGTTCCTTATCTTTTTTATTATTTGAAAAAAAAAAAAAAAGTACGTATCAAAAAAGGCACAGAAATAAGATTTCTCACAGGTTTCACTTTTAAAAAGGAAAATTTTCTGGTACGTAACCACCGTAACCTTTGATATAATACCTGCATCCTGTTATTGTTTTTATGAATCATAGTCTTCCACTTGATTCATAATGATGAAGCAGCAATGCCCTGAGCTCATATCCCTGCTGGAAAATGAGCATCACACCCTATCACCTGCCTCTCTCGAGCATCTCTTCGCCAGCATTATCTCCCCTTCTGTTCCACACCGTTCATCACAACCCTCTGGTGTTACCAGAGCCATGAAAAGCAAATGGGAGCTCACTTACATTTTTGCCAGTGCATGTTCTGTGGCAGGATGGAGCGGTTTGGGTTTGTTCTCTCCTGGCTGAAGATGACTTGACTTTGTGTGTTTGACTCCTTGACGGGGCTGTGACAAGTGACTGTCAGGATGTTTCTTTGAGCTTTTTAAAAGCCCTGTGTTCCCGCTGAGCCCTGTGATGTCATCACATCCTCCAACCACAACCACTTCTATATTTTCCCTTGCTCTGGGCTGTTCTTCATGATACTCGACAGTTCCTCCAAGAGCAGTGGGCTCTGGAAGATATTACGCATGAAAAAATGAAAGACTTGGCGTCCCCAAGGTGTGTTTGAACAAACAAACGAGGAACCTGCCCCTTGTGGGACTTTTACCACAGATTTGCAACATCAGGTCAAAAGGTTCTACAGCAGCAAAGGGTCTTTTAGTAGAATTTTGACCTTCTGTGGCACTAAGAATGGTCTTGTTGCACTAATAGAACATTCAGTTGCTTCAGGTGGCACAGCTCCTGCCTCCACACAGCCCACCTAGACCAAGCCAGCCCCACACCTTGGCCCTTTAAACAGGCAGCTCTTCTAAAATACAAAAGTGGAGTGTTTGCTCCTGCCTTATGAGAATCTCGACTCCCCGGGGGCCACTAAATTTGAACTGGTGAGGAAACACCTGTAAACACTTCAAGCCTCATTAAGCGAGGACGTCCTTCATTTAAAAAAGAAACTCCCTCCTTTTTTTATTTTTTTCTGTTTTGTTTTTGTCAAAATACAACACTTCCCATAAAAGAAGAACCAGCCCTTCCAAAATAGCTTGTGAAGCTGAAGGAAGGCCGAGGGAGAGTCGCCCTGGCAGTTGAAGGGAGTTCTTGGCATCATTAACACCACCACCGTATCTTGCCTATCCCACCAAGGACACGACCTCTTCAACCTCCCTATGCCTTTGCCTCAAACTCAGCCCACTGGGATGAATTTTCCCAAGTGACGTTCACTCAGGAGCTTCATTCCCAGCGAAATCTTTGCTGGAGGCTGCACAGGATCGTTCAGGGTTCTGGCATTCCCATCTCCCTGCTGGGTTTTTAATCCCTGGATTGCCAGGGCCCCAAAATGGGCTGTCACAAATTTCTCTTCCCGTGGAAAGAGCAAGGTGAGCTCTTTGTCCAGACGTCAATTAAAGGAGTTTTATCCTTTCAGGAACATCAAACCCCTCTTGGGAGCAGCTCTGTTTTGTGAACACCCTGACCTGTATTTGATGGAAAACCACAGAGTAATTGGACTAAGACAAACGGTGAACTTTACTGCCTCTGGTTCAAAGATTTGTCAAAAAAACCCACAACCAATAACAAAAAAAAAGACACCAAAAAAACAACCAACCAAAAAATGAAACCAACCCCAAAGGAAGCAGAGGGGAAAGGAATAAGGAATGTGTTGTCTCCACACTGCAGCCCTCTGAAAGAGCCCCCACCTCCAGGGCTCTCAGGCACCAGGGCACTGTTTAGCCACATTTTGCATATGTGCATTAATGCCCCGCAGTACAACATCCTCCCTGCTGCTGAAGTGCTTAGTAAGGGCAGGCAAGCCCTGAGTTAACACCGCAGAGGTGAACAGGTGAGCTGGAGCTCAAAGGAGTGGAAAAGAACATCAGAACTGCCTCCGGTGGCACCAAAACTGGGACTCTCCCAGCTGGAATTCAAAAGCAGTAACATATTTCTCCCTTAATTAATGGAACTTCATTTTAAAAGCCTCTCAAAGGTGTGGAAATTGAGATAATGCACCAGCAAACCTCTTCTTGGCAAATTAAATTTGAAAGCCAGGGCCCAATCCCTCCCTTAGATTTGCTGGAAGCTCAGAGCACAAGGCACAGTCAGGGAACACTGGGAGAAATTCCTGGAGTTTGGCTTGAGTTCGGGCATAAGGAAACATCAGAGGGGGTTTGGAGCATTCCCTGGGGGAGGTTTTTTTTCTGGAAACCCCTGAATTCTGACAGCACAGAGCTCCTGGAACACAGCACAGGAAACCAAGGGTGCAGCCAAGTTTGGGGCAGAAATAAAAGCTGATTTTTTTGGTGTGAGAACACATTCTGTGTACATTTGGGCTCCGCAGAGCAGTGCAAGCACGGTCTGAGATTTGTACACACCAGGTCTGTTGTACAATGCACCAAAGTAAATACACAGACTCATATTAAAAGGATCTATATATGCTTATCATCTCGCCCTTAACTATACTTTAATTGAGCTTAGAAAAGCTGTGGATAACATGAAATAACTCAGGATTAAACTGGTTTTAAGGTCTTTACATCAATACTTTAAAAATATGAAGCCAGGCAGATAAAGTCTTATTGTAATAAACATCTAAAATGAGGAAGTTGCAAGAAAGGGGCATGTTTTCCTCAGATAAAACAGCCAGCACTGTTTTGGAGGCTGATAATCCTCCATTTCCATATTTTACACACGGTTACCAGATAAACTTTTGATGTATTAACAAAGAATCACTCACCAAAAAGTAACTTCGGTTACACATTAAAATATAAAGGGCCATGTGTGTGTGTAGCCTGGTGACCCCACACCACACCAAGCCAAATAAAAACTCCGCCAAACTGGAGCTTTTTCTCATTTCATGCATTTTATAGATGTAATTTAGTTAACGACCATTTATTAATGAGGTCTAAAGGAAGAGACAAAAGCAGAGAGAAAGATGAAAAGCATCCCTTAGCAAGTATCACATTTGCCTCTTCCCCTGACAGCTGTCTGCAAATCTCGATTCCAGTTTATAAACTTGAACTTCAATCACTATAAACCATAAACTTGCAGTCTATAAATGTGGGCAGGGCCTCAAAGGAGTTCCAGACAAATCCATCCTTCCCTCTTTTGCATGCCAAAGGCAGACCCCATCTCCCCCGAGTCCAACAAGGTTCCCCTGGCAGAGCCATGGCAGTCCCTAAAATCCCTCCTGCCACTGGGTCCCCTCAGCACAGAAATGCAGCCGAGCAGGACAAAGCGACGGGGAGGAGGCAGATTTTTGGCACTCTCACAGCCAAGCTCGCTGCAAATTTACACCATCGTTTATCATTTGTCCCACAAGGCTGCCACTGCTCTCAAGGGGAACTAAAACCAAGAGCTGCCCCTGGTGTCTGGCAGCACCCCGGCCCTGCAAGGCTTTGGAGTGCTGTCAAATCCCAGGGTTACATTCAATTTGTCAATCTGAGCCTGAGCTTCAAACTCCCTCTCTCATCCCTTCGACGTTGTCTTACAGCCTCAGCTCCAGGGAATAAGTCATTTTCCTCCCAGAGTGGATCAGTGCTGCTGACAGATGTCCTGGGTGTTGGGTTCTGTTGTTGTTGTGGGATGGGGAGGGTTTTTTTGGTTTGTTTTCAAACATGTCAATATTAGCACTTTAATCCTGCCATACACCACAAGAAGTAGGAATATATGAGTAGTAGTTTGATATCTGTGGTCTGCAAACACAAGCATTTACCTTTGAGAATGCAAAAACAGAATGATGAATGGGTCTCTGCCCTGTGGATTGGAGTGAGAGTTCAGAAGACAACCATGCTCAGAAAAGGTTCTCATAATTCTTTCCTAGTCAGCCGAGGGAAAGAGTAGAGGAAATGAAAAGCTGAGTCTCCTCTGAGGCAACAAGATCTGACACATGACGGGGAAAGATTTGCTATTTCAGATGACAAATTCTATAACCCAGGTCTTTACTTTGTAGCTTGACATTGACTGTGAAAACAGAACAAGAGACGATCCAGAACCAAAGCCTGGAGAGACCTGGGTTGGTTCCAGCCAGTTTATATAAATCCCATCACCCAGCTGAGGAACATCCCACTGCACACCCTGGTGAAGAACCCCCTGGGCAGAGCCAGGAGGACAATGGGCATCTCCAATGGGTCACCCAAATCCCACCCACCTGCTGGATGTGCTGAGCTCCCTTGGGGCAACTAAAACAACTGTGGCAGATTGATGAGGTGTTTAGACATGAAAACTGCTTTGCCCAAGGTCACACGATGCAGCAGGGCTGGGAGCAGAGGCCAAGCTTCTGGGGACAGCCTTGTGTACAAGACTGATGCTAATCATGTGCTTCCCAAGGAGAGTATCACCTTTTTTTTCAGTACCACTGAAACAAGCACAGTACAATAAACTCTGTGATTCCTTTTTTTTTTCTTCTTTCATTTTTTAATATTGATGTGAGCCTCACACCTCCCACGTCAGCCTCTGAAACCAGCTCTGATTCATACCTCAGCTTTGATAAGGAACAAATGATGCAGCTTTTATAATTTCTCAGTGCTAGAGATGAAGTCCTTGGGCAGCATAAATCACCAAAGCCCTCATGACTTCTGGGGCACTGAGGAGCTGATCCTGGGCCATTCCACATCCACCCCTGGGCTCCTGCATGGATTTTTCTCACAGAGAGTGTCCTCTACAGATCAGGCTTTACATCAGACACAAAGGAGAGGAGGAAACCCTTCCAAACTGCTGCACACAGATGTCTAAGTGAAGCCCTCGAGAAAGCAGAGTTCTAGAGTAACAAGATCTAAAGGGAAAAGAAAATTAAAAAATCCAAGCCAACCATATTTGTCTGCACTTAGAGAGATGAGAGATTCCCATGAGCAAGCACTTGTGTCTTCTAACACATCAAGTACTACAACAGCCCTTTCCAGGATTTTTTTTGTATTTTATGCTCTTTAGGAGACCATCTGGTCTATTCCAAAGCTCCAAGATGGGATTGATTTTTATAAAAAAAAAAAAAGCCGAAGCACCTCACCACTTGTTAAAATACTTGAGCTGTCTGTAGTGATCTCAAGCTGTCCTTGTCTCTCCCTCTCCTCTCGCCCTCAGGGGTTTGTCAATGAGCTCTGGGCACATTCTGGTCACGGTTCCCTTCTGAGTCAGGCCGGAGGAACAGCAGCCCAGAACATGGTCTGTGTCCACCCTGCAGTGGGCAGGGAGACAGGAGAAATACAGAAATATCTCCAGGGGGTGCCAGAGGGTGGTGCCAGACTCTTCTTGGAGGTGCCCGACAACAGGACAAGGAGCCATGGCCACAAGTTAAACCACAACAAGTTCCACCTCAGCATGAAGAACTTTCTGTGGTGGGTGGCAGAGCCCCGGAGCAGGAGTGTCCCTCTCTGGAGATGTTCAACCCCCACCTGGATGTGTCCCTGTGTCATGTGCGCCGGGTGACCCTGCCTGGGCAGCGGGGTTGGACTGGGTGATCTCCAGAGGTCCCTTCCAGCCCCGACTATTCTGTGATTCTCTGAGCCAGAGGACCAGGAGCAGTGAGGATCCCACCAGCCCAGGGTCCCACCCCTGCCTGCCAAGCCCACCTGGAGCCACAGGCACCCTGCCATGGAACCAGTGCTCTGAAATCCTTGGCACTGCAGCTTCTCTCTGTGCTGGGTGCTCAAACCACACCCGTGGATCTCACCAGCCTCCCTCAGACCATTTTGGGTGAGCTGGCACCAGGAGCAGAGTCACACAGCCTGTCCCCTTGCCCATGTCACAGAGGGGCTGCTAAAGCAGAGCCCAAAGGAGAAGGACACCTCGGTACCTTCTCCACCTACAGGAACATCACCCTGGTGCTTTTCTGCCTCCCAGAGTTTGCGCTCCCCAGCCATGGGGCAAACCACCCATCCGAACGACCTGCTGGGAAATCACACCCGGAACCACCCCCAAAATAAACCTGACAGTGACAGAAATCAACCCCAAATCTCAGATGATTCATGAAGAGGAAACAGGATTAAGAATATCAGTGAATGCTACGCACGTAAGTGGCATGACTGGCCCTGGGAGCTGGAAGGGTGAGCCAGCAGGGAAGCTTGGGGTTATCAGTCAGGAAGGGAATGCAGCCTAAACCTTTGCTCCACGCTCCCTCTGGAGTCTCCAACAGGCTGTCCTGCAGAGAAGCCACGGGCATGTTGCCCCAAAGACTTTGGTCCCTCTTTGTCGAGTTTGCCAAAGCAAAATATGTTTTTCAGGAGTTCTTACAATGATGTTTTTAGTGGCCTCCCTGGCAAGACGTGTAACACAAACCCAGAGATGATTCTCACGACCCACATTCACCATTCGTAGAACTGAGTTTCATTCAGAATTCCTCTTACTGTTGACATGTATTCAGATTACAGCCCTTTTCTGAGAACGTCTCTTTTCCACACTGAGGCAAGTCCTAGAAAGGCATCTCAGAGCTCGCTCAACTCGCACTGTGGCAGAAACCCACCCGAAACAGGAATATCAATGGTTGGAAAAGCCACGCTGAGCCAAGCCCTGGGCCCAGCTCAGCAGAGCAAACCAAGGGCTCCAACACCTCCCTTCACACTCGGATATGGGCCCAGGCTTGCCGAAAACAAACAACCAGCATTTTTTCAAGCCAAGGGCTTGAAGCAGGCACTAGATATTCTACTATCAGATCAGATCTTCTGCCACAAACCACTCTCAGGATGCTTATACCTGATTCATTTAGAACACAAACCTTGACGCCGTTACCGAGGCAAAAGCTCAAACCCTTACTGAGTCACAAGGAAAGTCAAGTCCCCACTGCCTGGTACCTTCTGGAACACATTCATGTTGAGAGCACTCTCTGGGCACACTTGCCCCCAGAGTTTCGAGGAGAAACAGGATTCAGCAGCTTCGGCAGCATCCTCGTGCCTGTGTTACCCTGAAACCCGCGATGTGGAACTGCAGGGGAGTGGGCAGAGAGCGGCAGAGAACAACAGCCTTGTAGGGAGCTGAGAGCGTACACAAAAGTCCCCAGTGCTTCATTCAGCATTTATTTTTCTGTGGTCTCCCTCAAACACCTGGGAAACCCCCCTGGAGGGCGCAGTCGGTTCTGAAAGCTCAGGACGTTTACTTTTCCCAGGACATGAGAAGCATGAGAGGCGAGACAGCTCTGCAGGACCACCGCCAGGTCTCAGCTCATCTCCTCAGCCAGAAGATTAATTCTGTGCCTAGTCGAGCGGATAGGACTCAGTTAGGAAGTTGGGGGAGAGGGGGATTAGGAAAAGCTTTATGCTATACTCACTATCCTCCTTGTGTACACCCTTCCATTTTTGGGGTGACTGCGACAGTATTTTGACCAAAGAAAGTTGGCATTAAAAAGAAGCCACAGCAGCAAGTTTGGTTACATATTTCTCTCCCTTTGTATAGTTAGAGAGAGAAGGGCTTCATATCGTGAAGCAAAGCGGCGATTTTGCGTTTCAAGCAGCACCTGTTTTGAGCAGGCCCTTGCAGGTCCCTTTTGGGGAGCAGTGAGATGTGACCGGCCCTTTCTGCAACTCAGTGGAAGGATTTCAGCAGCCACGCTCAGAGGGACATTCAGACACAGCCCAGCCTTTGGATGCAGAGGAGGAGATGGACATCCGAGTGCCCCGAACCCTCACCAGGGCCAAACAGTGAAAGGGGCACCGAGTGCAGGAACCAGCACCCCTTTGGAGCCCAGCACAAACCAGCAAGGGCCAAGTGAGCCCTGGACCGACAGCGGTCCCTGTCCCGAAACTCCACCATAAAATGGGCACTGAGTGCAGGAACCAGCACCCCTTTGGAGCCCAGCACAAACCAGCAAGGGCCAAGTGAGCCCTGGACCGACAGCGGTCCCTGTCCCGAAACTCCACCATAAAATGGGCACTGAGTGCAGGAACCAGCACCCCTTTGGAGCCCAGCACAAACCAGCAAGGGCCAAGTGAGCCCCGGACCGACAGCTGTCCCTCTCCTGAAATTCCACCGTGAAAGGGGTGAACAAGCACGAGCAAAGGCCCTAATTTAGGCAAAACCAAAAGCCATCCACTCTCACAGCCAGGATTTATGCACAATTTTGTTCCTGACATGTTGGGATTAGTTGGGTGAAACTGCCACCTGCCGGCCCCCACCCTGACACCCTGCTGCTGTGAGTTAACCATCCCCATCATTTCCCCTCGGTCGTGTATTTTACGGCCAGTAAATCACAGCTTTGAACAGGAAGCTGTGGATGGGAGAGCATCCTCCTCCTCCTCGGGCAGCGTTTGCTGCTCTGCTCTGAGCACTCAGCTCAGCTGCTGCATCCCCAGGCACGTCTGGGGCACGTCCTGGGAAACACACCCCCTAAAACAGAGAGGGGCTTTGCACTCTGTTACGCATTTCCATCTGCACGAAGCTTTTAACGCCAATAAAAAACCCCCAAAAAAGGCCATTTAAAATCCACGTTCAGGATTCCATCAGCATCGGCCGTGGGAGCAGCATCAGCAGCCAAGAGCACAGAGGGAAATGCTCCAAGCAGACATTCCCTTTCAAAACACAGCTCTCGGTGCCATCTCACCACCTCTGCTGCATATTTTTTAATAATCTCTCTCTTCTCTCTTGCGGTGCAGAGAGTTGAGGGTATTTCATGCCACAAAAAGCATCTGACCAACACAGGGAGTTCCCTGGGAAAGCAGTGGCTTTGGGAGGACCCAGCTGTGAAAACTCTCTGCTCGTCCCTTTCAGTGACTGGAACTCTCACTGGGTGACCTTTTATTGTACTTAACAGAGGTACAAAACCCACCTATAATTGAACTTGATGATTCTGGTGCGAGAACCAACAAAAGCATTTAATTTTCCATTTAATTGTCCCTTTTGTTCACCTGTCAATGGCTTTGCACACTCTACAGTTATTTATTTTCCACACAATTTCACCTCTGAAGGTACTTTGAGCCAGGGATAGAATAATGATGAAAGTTTACCTTGCCAGAGAGTCCGGCCTCAGGAATCCTCACCTGCAACGTGAGCTGGGGCTGCCAGAATTCATTCAGCTCCCTGCACGACCCAGCACCTCCAAAAATCTGATTAACCCCAGCGATTACCCTCTCAGGGGGAGATTTAGAAACCCCAAGTGCTACGACTGTCACTGTCACACACTCAGTTGTGCCTTAGGTGGATTTTGTTGTTGTCCTCGAAACTATTGTTTTGTCAAAAGAAAGAGGCAAAGGCAGCCAGAAATGTACAATTCTGAGTGTGATTCCCGTGCAGTAGAAGAACGCACCACCAGCTTAGAAAATATTCTAGAAAATATTAGTCAAGGCCACTGTGGAAAAACCTCACAACAAAGATTCTGGGAGTTGCATTTCCCCGCTGGAAACTGCCAGAGCCTTCCCACTCATCTGCTTGTCCTGAGTGACTCGGGGCATCCCCACGTGGCAAAGGGCCAGGCAGGGGCTGGTTTGGATTAATGAGAGGAGACTCATCCCAGAGGAACAGCCAGATAACAAATCCCAAGTGGAATGCATTTGCACAAGTTCTGCAGGGAGAATTCAGGGATTTCCCCTCACACCATCAGTCTGTGAAATGCTGAATAAAAAAAAAACTAATGAAACAAGACTGTAACAAAGCTAGTTTAAATTATTTCCTTTTTTCCCCCTCAGTGGAAAACAATTTTTAGCAGAAAAACACAAATTGATGTTTTCCCTTCTTCTGTCTTCCAGTGTTCTGTAATATGTCAGACTTACAGAGATATCAGAAAAATGAGGGGAAATGACAATGCATATGGTAAAAAATGGAAATAACTTCAGTATGCATCAAAATTAAGGTGGTTTTTTCCCTTACAACTCCATGCCCTCATGTCACTGAAAAGTTCCCACATCCAATTAAAACCCCAGATATGCCCTGGCATACAAATTCTCATTAATCCTCTTTGGGTGATGGTGGGAGCTGCCCAATACTAGTAGTAACTCCCCTTTAGGAGACCCAAACCCAAATATTAAGAGACAGTTGTGGCTGTTTTTATGGGTTTTTTTTCTTTTCAGATTAGACAAGGCCAGGTGATTTCCAAAGCAGGAATTTTAAGTTGCTTTCCTGTTTGCAGAAAGGCAGAATTTTCATACTGGACAGAGCTCCCTGGGGTTTGGATTACACATTAAACAATGTTAAAATAACTTTTTTCCTTTACAATTGCAAGAAGTGAGGGCACAAAGCCTGGGTCTCATGGAGTTCAAGTGCATCACAAATGCAGGCACGCTGGGGGCAGGTGAATAAATTCAGAGTTTTCAGGAAGAAGGTGCCAACACTGAGCTGAGAACTCTGGGAAACACTTGGCTGGACATCCCCTGCTTTCTGTGCCCTGGTGAGAAACATCATCCTCAAACTGTGCTCAACCCTGCGCCAGGGAAAAGGGCAACACTCACCAGAGCTCGAGGGACAGCAAGAGAAATCTGGTGTGTTTTCACCAGGGATTAATTTATCTGCAGAGCCAGCAGCAAAAATACCCTTGGGAAGGCACGAGGGCAGGGCACAGATATCTGCACTCTGCTGCTGGGGCTTAAGGCTCGCCCAGATTTGCATGAAGTTTTCTGTCCTGATAACATCACAGAAAAACAAAACAAATCAGATCGTGCTGTTGCAATTAGAAGTTGCCACAGCGAGGGATATGTGGACTTTCCCAGCTAAATATTATGACTCAATTATTCTGATGTTTCCTCTGACTTGGTAAGATATAAATGAAACATCAGAAACAAACACAAAGGTGAACGGAGATGATAAATATTTTCGGGTAAGGAAAAGTGCTGTTTTCAGCTGCCCTTCCAAGCTTTGTCAATGCTCAAAATGGAACATTTCAGCTCTAAGTGAGGCTCAAAGAGCCAAAGCACAACAGCGAATCCTGCCCTGTCTTTAAATCACTGAACACCCAGGAGCTGAACGAGCTTTTTGATGCTCTGTATTAAAGAAACCAACCCAAATAAAGAAAATGATGGAATGAAGAAAGAGGCCAACCAAACCCCCAAAGACAGCACAGCCACCCAAACCCACCGAGCATCCAGGCCAGGACTCGGGGCTGAAGGGTCTCCAGGAGGGCTGTGCTCTGTTCCCACCCTCAGCCAAAGATGCTTCTGGAAAATTGTTAAATATGTGCATCTTTCCGAAATTCTGCCACAGAGTTTAGCATCTCTCAGAACGACCCCAGAGCTTACGGGGCAAGAATTCTGCTTTTTGAGAAAATCAGTTCCTTCCAACACATTAGAGAATGAGTTCCACTGAAGTCATCTACTCATTTAGCACTGTACAATAAAACACATACAATTTTAAAACCAGTTTACAAGCCTGAGCTGCTCCTGTGACAAATATGGTCCCTTCCCACAGAGATCCCAATCACAGCCATTTTCTGTTGCCACTCTGTGCATTTGAACCCTGTTGACACCAGGTTACATCTTGTAACCCTCCATGACATTGAACAGCCGCTTTCCTCTCTAAGTGTTACAGGCACTGAGGGGCTGGAAGAGGAAGGTACTAAACCCTTTTTTGGCATTCCCATTGAGCCACAGTTGAGTCTGGGATGTGTTAGCTGGGATCAAAGCCTGCCCCAGTCCGTGGTGAGCAGTGAAGGTTTCAGGGGTGACTGGTTGTGGTTTAAGTCATTTGCCTGCAGTCACACAGAGATTTCAGCCCTTTGCCATCACAACCCGTTCACAGGCAGTGGCACAAAGCTCCTCCTCGTCACACAATCCCATTAACAGAGCAGAATGCAGCCCCAGTAACATTTCAGTCCTGCTCCCCATCCTCTGTAACCTACAGAGATTCCTGGCTTATGGCCTGCCCTTACTACTTTGGGAGAGAAAAAAGAAGAAATTCCCTGGAAAATAAGGTTTGGGAAAAGACAGTCAAGCCTAGAAACCTGTTCAGGAGGGAGTCAGAGTATTAATTACACTTTGTTTCCTTCTCCCTGACCAAAAGGAGCCCTGCCCTCGATGCTCTGTGGAGTTGGTTGGTGTGTTGTGCTTGGGGGTTTGGGTGGCTCTATTTTCCTGGTGTGGGTTGGTTGGACAGAAGCTCTGCCGTTCCATCCTCCCACCTGGAATTTTCTCTCGAGCACCACCTGCCAAGCAAGGGGGCACTCGGGCTCTTCCACGGATGTTCTGCAAGAGCACAGCAACTGTATCTCCAATAAGGTTAACGTGGTCCCAGGGCCACACAAAATCATCATTTTACAGCCTTGGCAAAGCCATTTGTTATCTTCACCGAGGAGAATCTTGCTGGCAATTAACACAGACTGCCCTGGAGGCAGAGGAAGGCAGGACACGGCCTGTTTTATGGGACCACTGCATTTTTGTGGCTGGGACCTGTGCCACGGGGCCATCCCGTTTTCCTGCCCCCTTCCATCCAGCCCCGGGCAGCCTCCCAAGGGGCAGCTCACTCTGTTGGCTCAGCCTGGAAACAGCCCCTCATCCCACACGAAGGGCGAGATTTGCTCGACCTCAGAAGGCCAAACTGGAAACTCTCGGAGGGAAAGGAGTGGAACACCAAGCAAGTAAAATACCTCTCGTGGTACTTTGCTGCCAGGTCTGAGCTGCCAAGATTTTCACTTCCCCCCACCTTCCAACTGTTCTGGGTTATTTAATTTTGGGAATTTAACATTCATACTAAAGAATCAGCACCTGGAATCAAGTGGGTAAGAATATTTCTATAATTAATTGAGAAATGCCAATCCTAGAGATTTAAACTGTGGGGAAATATTTGGAAACAAGAGTGTTTAAGATTCAAGAGTGGACTCCAAATATGACAACACTGAAGTTTGTTTAACCCTGTTAATCTCCAACGAGTCCTGCAGCTTTGAGGATCAGATTTTGGATTTTTGAGTATTAAAGCTGGTGATATGCAGAGGAGATGGATACACTCCTCTGAAAAATAAACCCATGTGGATCCTGTCATTATCATCCACAGTCTCCGACTCTTCCTGGTTACTGCAGCTGGAATAATATCATTATCATGGCATCTACCTCAGCACAACAGCAGCAGGAGGAAAAGGATCCAGCAGCAACACAAGCACAATCCCTGGGGACAGGTTAAAAGGCAGAGAGGAAAAAACACAACTCGGGGCACTCCCAAGTCTGCCAGGACACAGGAGAGCAGAGGGGAGCAGCTCCTCACTGGTTTACTGGGACCTCTGGGCAGAGCCCAGGTGCTCTATGAGAGGTTTTCTGTCATCCCTGCCATTCTATATATAATTTGGCTGTTTCTGGAATATAATTCCCCAGAAAGAGCAGGCAGTGAAATATTCCCTTGGATATCCTACTCGGCAGATAAATCTGTGAACCCCGAGGGGCACCAGAGCTCAGGAAAAACAAAAACCAAACACAGCCCACAGAAACAACAGGTTTCCAACAGGTAATTCATGCAACACATCTGAGTTAAGGTGAATCCCCTGGGAACGTCTCGGTCCAGGCTGTAAATGGAATTATACGCCCATCTGAGAATTCCACGTTGAACTTGCAGACCCTGACTTTAAGGCAGATGAAATTCAGCCATGGGGCCCAAAGGCCTTTCTCCAGGTGCATGTAGGGCCCAAAGGCCTTTCTCCAGGTGCATGTAGGGCCCAAAGGCCTTTCTCCAGGTGCATGTAGGGCCCAAAGGCCTTTCTCCAGGTGCATGTAGGGCCCAAAGGCCTTTCTCCAGGTTCCCGCTGTGCGGTGTCAGGGCTGTGAATCCAACACCAGCCCAACCCACTGTCCCAGGGCACACCCAGAGGGGTCTCCATGGGCAGAGAGGAGCAAATCCTCCCATGTCCTGTGCCAGCCAGAGCCTGGGGAGGCAAATTACACCAAAATCAAGCTCTCTTGGCAGGGAATTAACTCAAATCCTACACGTCCCCAAGTCCTCCCTGAGCACAGACACAACGAGCTTTCAGCAGCACGGAAACCATCGCAAGGACATCGATCCTCCTTGGGTGGGTTTTTCCCCCAGGAGACAACGAGCAAGGAAAGACCATCCCCCTTTCCCCAAAGCACAGCAGCACCCCCAGGAATGCAAAGAATCCAGACATTTCAAAGAGTGTCTGAAGGTTAAAGACCTGGCATGTTAAGGAGCAGCAGGTTTGGAATGAAGTAGTTTGATGGTATCAGAGACACTTTGTTTGTCTTGGAGGTCCAAGCTGAGCGATGCTGGGATTCAGCAATCCTCCCTGCCTGCAAGTACCTGCTGCCCACACAGAGAGGGCTCGGGGGATACTGTCACAAAAGAGAATGGAATTGTCCACCCTCCAGCTCGCTGCAGGCCAGGAATCAAGAGTCTTGTTTCCCCTGCCCTCTTTAAAATTCAGTCCTGCAAGGAACTGGATGCTCTGACCGTCCCTGGAAGGGGAAGCTCCTGCCCCAGCACAGGGCACTACAAACCCACAGGAAGTCTCAGATCTTAAAACCACAGTAGGTTGGGAGTGTCACAAATGGGACAGCAACTCACCCACCGAGTTCTGCCAGTGGAATCATTGCCCTGCCCTCTACCAAGAGGAAATGCAGACTAAAATGGGCTGCCACAGAGCACTTTCTCTATCATTTACTTGAATGCAGAGCCATGAAAAGCTGCCACCCTGCGAGGTGGCAGCTCCAGGTCACTCAGGCTGCTGGTCACCAGTGCCAACCACCACATGGGAAGGGACACGAGGTGTGAGTTTCTATTGTTACAGCACAAGTGGGGGCTGTGGAGGAAATCACAGCAGGAAAAAACCAAAATGCTTGGGGCCTCTTCTCGCTGAACACCAATTTCTGTCCCTTTCAGGGCCTCTGAATTACCCAGAGGTTGAAGCAACACCGAATTCTGAGAAGGGCTGAACCAACAGGAGAAATTTCTGCCAGGAGCTTCCATTCAGCACAAAATTTAGAGCATCCACCGCTCGCAGAATCTCAGGAACGTTTGAAAATGGAAAAATCTCTAGGGTTTTGTGGTTTCTAGGCAATATCCCAAATAAAGCTGGAGCTGTAGTCCCTGGGCAGGCCAAGACTAACACAAAAGCCTCCAAAATGTCTGTCCACACAACACTTTCCCCAGTGACCACATCATCAGGGGCACGAACCTGTCCAAGCCCCTCCAAGTCAATTCAACCCTCTTAACATAGAAATTACCTTGACATTTTAGATAGTTTGGTTCTTCTCATTAATTACTTTAGTACATGCAAGTGGCAAGAGGGTAAAATAACATATCTGAAGCAGGAAAGGATGCAGAAGGACTGAGGAACAAGCCCTGTGTCTCGAGGGGGTCACAGCTCTCCAGAGGGAACAAGTCTCCTCTTGCTTTGCACAGCTGTAAATCTTGTCCCAGGTATTTGCTCCTCCTTCAGCTCTGACTTTTTATTCTGGAATCATCGGAATGATAACAAAGAACCTGCATATTTAATGTGTCGATTGGCATTTCTCTTAGCAGGTAAATATTTAATTCTCTCTTCTTTTCCTTTTTTTAAAGCAAGATCTCCTTGTGCGAGCTGTGTCTCCATGAGCCCCTTAACCCTGGATCAAGAGGAGCAAATTCCAAGCAACACCTGTGTTTTTGCAGTTTCTCATTTCCCTACCCAAACTCACCCTCAGCCAGTTACATATCCCAGAAAGTTGCATCACCTGCTCCTTGATAAGTGTATTTTTTGGGCTTATAGGAAAACATTGCTCAGTTAGCAAAGCCCTGATGGAGCTGATTCCCTAATTTAAGCAGCCCAGCCTGTGGTCTGAAGTGAGAGTCCCAATGAGAATTCAAAATCTTGGTGGCATTTCCATCCTCTGGTCATTGCCCTCCAAAGGAGCACCAGAATGGCCCTAAAAACCCGAGGTACCACATTGTGGAGTTGTCTTCCCATTCCCTCCGTGTCTGTGAAAGGACTTGGCTGGCAGAGGCAGAAACTCTGATGCCAAGGAGTCAAACCTTCTAGAGGGCAGAAATTTTAGGGACAGCAGCTAAAGCACGAGGAAGTGGTACTGAATTTACCCAGCAAAGACAGATTAGATGCAGGTTTGGGCTCATGGAGAAACGAGGTGAGACTCCCCAAGTCGTGCAATGGTTTGTGCTAATGAAATATTAACTCCTACCAAGGGGGAATGTGTTGGCACTTCCATGGGAACTTGCTGCTCGAGAAAAAAGAAACACACGTGGCAAGAAACCAACCCAAACAATCCCCAGGTTGGACTGGTTTGGTGAGAGAGCCCAATCCTCAAAGGCTGACAGGGCAATCATTTATTTATTCATGGCTCAAGCAAATGACAGCAACTACAGGCAGAATAATCCTGAGCAAATCTCTCCTATCAGCAAGGAACACATTTCTGTAAAATACAACCACTCAAGAGGAGCAGTTTGGCCTCAGTGAGATCCCTCAGACACCCCAGTCCTACTGGCATGTTTCCCCTTAAATGTGGTGCCTAAGCTTAATAAAACAAAGACTTGGCTCTCAGAGCTGTGTCCCAACAGAGCTGGGCACACCGAACTCTTAGAGATTAGTTTATTCCACTACAAAGGAACTTAATGCCACTGAATACATTTCTTAGCCTTGCTGATTAACAAGGTGTACTTCCTTATTTTTAGATAAATACCAGCTGTCACAATTACTAAAGAAACCCCAAAAGCCACACTATACACAACCCTGAACAAACAAAAGAGCTTGGCAATCTTGGAAGTTTTCCAGAGTTGTTTTTCAGGGTTCTGCTCTTACTCAGGGTGCTATTATCCAGAGATCAGCATATAAATGCCTGGATCAGATTGCAGAATTAAGGGTTAACTTTGGATGTAATGAACTTGATTACTGACCGTAGGAGGGGGTTGGTGTGTATCTTTGCTATGTCCTCTCAGGCTAACCAGAATCCCATTAAATTCCTGCCTTCCATTCCTACAGGAAATTTTTTATTTACTGTTGGTTTTTGTTTGGTTTTATATCAAAATTACATCTGCATTTGCAAAGCAACTGCTTGAGGCCAAGGATGAGAAATAACAGTATTTTTACTCCTTTTTTTCAGGCAAAGTGCCATAATACACAATCCGACACCTCTGACCTTCCCCAGTGCTTTAAATACCCCCTATTAATTCTGTATATCCATAGAAAAGCATGCCCAGAGCAGGATTTTTCGGTGTATCTCAGAAAAGTGACCCTGGGCAGCCCCGCACCCAGCCCCACCCAGGATAAACAGCATTTTTGTGTCTGTATAAAATAATTTCTGCCTTTCCTTGTGCAGCCACGGTGGGACTGCATCAAACTGCCCTCAGTGGGAGTCGCTTCCCCTATGCTGAAGGAATTTGGATGAAGGCCACTGGGAATGAAATAGAATCTGGCTCTATGGGAAACAGGCCTGAAACTCGACCCCACACTGGAAACCATTGTTGTTGGTGCCTTTCAGTGTATTTGTTCCAAAGGGTAAAATGGATGTAGGGCCTTTGTTTCCTCTTCCCCACTCATGTATTACTTTAATTATTAACCCTAAATGAGCAATTTTTTTGTTGTTGCTAGCCATTAATAGGAGAGGGTTTGCAATTTGGCCCATCTTAATTCTGGTTTCTGGCTGCCCCTCTCCCCCTCTCCAGACTGCCTGAGAGGCAGATATCATGGAACATTGCTAAGGGGATTTTTTTGCTTGAGGTGAGAGGCTTGTTGAGGACTTGGTTGTAGAAGCATAAAGTTTCTGGCCGGTATCTCCAGTGAATGATAGAAGTGGTTCAAATTCCATGCAGAAGCAGTAGAAATTCACCATCGGGGGACTCAATTATATTGAAAAAAAGAGTTGTGGCTAATTGAAGTGAGTTTTGCCTCACTGGAAGGAGTTCTGCACCTTGGAGCTTATATTCCTACAGGGAATATCAGCAGCACATGAAACAACCCTTGCTCTTTCTATAGAAATGCATTTGAAAAGAAATCTGGTATCCCACCACCAAGCAGAGACCCACAGGATGTGGAGTCCAAAAACACCCCAGGCAGAGCAGAGTAAATGAGACCAAAAACCACCTGAGGGTTTAAGTGTCCCCATGTCACCCTCTGTGGCACAGAGCCCATGGACCTACTGGCACCATCTGCACTGTGCATTGTAAGCGCAGAAATCCCAGAGCTGCCTGCACAATTTGCCTTTCAGTGGTTTCTCCCCTCTCTGAAAGGGATCCAGTGGAGGATAACCAAGTTTTTGTGTTTGCCAGCACGTGTTGAGGGCATCCACGTGTGCTCAGTTGTTCAGGCATCACATGTCCTCAAAGAGAAAACCCCATCCCTTGGTGGACACGCCCAGCTTGGTGTCAAAAATGGGAATATTTAACTCCCACAGAGGGGTGAGGGCCCCAGACTCAAACACCAGACTCGTGGTTAATGCCAGGCTGGCACTGAACTTCCTGACTAAAGTGCTTCACTGAATCCCTGCCAGAGCAGAGACAGCTCCAGGATAAAACAGAGCACAGGGAAACCTCCTGTCCTTAGGGGATGCTCTCCACTGGATCACCAGCAAGTCCAAGATTAAGTAGAAAATGAAAGGAAACAGGTTATTAAACACTGTATAACCATCTCAGTTGAAACAGAACAAGAGTGAAGAGAAAGGACTTGCGAATAAAAGGATTGCACGGAAATAATTTGGAAATTCAGGGCTTTGGGGCTCAACTTCCCCACCCTTCTTCATGTGCAAGAACTCCCTTCCCAGCACAGCAAGGAGAGCTCTTGGGGCAGCGAGAGTCTCCCAGGGGAGCAGCAGATCCCAACGTGTCCATCAGGGACAGGAATTCCAAGGCGAGGGAGACAACATCGGGAAAGAGCCGCAGCAAGCCACTGTTTAGCCCAGCCACCAGCCCTGACACCGTATTTCAATAACCAGGCACAGAAATGAGCCTTTAAAAAAAGCCAGCTGGAAACAGAGAGCGCTGCTCCAGCACCCAGGGCCCCAAAGAACACAGAATACGTGTTTGGGGCTCTGGCTCATGGACACAGAATATTAACCCTTAATGGAGCCCCCCAAAACTCAGCCTGTCCTCTGCTGAAGCAGGAAAAGCCCTGCTGGGCTGGAACCTTGTTCCAGGGGGGATCTGCAGCTCTGAACTGAATTGACACCTGGGAACAAGCTCTGTAAGCTGCAGGGAGACAACAGGGGATGGATGCCAGGAGAGTTCCATCCCGAGATTCAGGAATGTAGAGGTGGCAAAATAAAGGGAGGAGAAGGTGTGATATTTATAACAAAGTGGCACAAAGACATTCAGAGTGAGAGTCCTGGTATTCTGAAATACTCCCATTTCATTTAATTCCATGAGTCCTTTGAGATTAACGATTTCCCCATGGCTTCCACCTGGACTGTTCTGACCCAAGACCAGCCTCATTTTTGGAAGTTCCCTGTCCCTTCCACCACCTTTTTGTTACAGTTCATGGTGAAATTGCCACTCAGTCCAAAAAACAGCACAAATATTTGAGCCCTCAATTTTGCAGGGAGGGAAAAGCAATAAAAATTGTATTTCTGCCCTATTTCCTCACTGATGCACATTTTAAACCAATGTTGGGAACATGAGGAAAGCCTCACACATCATCCTCCTATATCAGATTTATTTCAACACCCTTTTCTATATTGCCCTTCCTTGCTGGGCTCTCTTGGTATCTGATGTGGTTTCTTCCACCGAGGGTTTCCTTCAGTCTAATTCCCAGCACCATCTAGTGACACAACTTGGGATATAAGAACAACATTTTCTACTGCTCCCTCTCTGTTTTCTTCACCTGGTTTGGGTTTTTATTTGTCACAGATCAGAAGGATGACGAAAAAATTAAAAATACAAATAAATTATCATTGTATGAAAGTGAAACAATACACATTGAGACCAACTTACTGTTTTGGTTCCCCAGTTGCACCAGGAATACCAGGAAGTCACTGCTCCTTAGGCCAGGTCTAAAGGCTTTATGAAACTTGACTTTTTTTTTTTTAACAAGTTCTTAAAATACAATTTTACTTTTGCAAAAAATATTTTAAAACATTTCTTAAAAGCCAACCCCAATTATCGCATTTTTCCCCCCATGCTTTCTGCTCCCATCTCCTTCAACCAAAAAAACTGCACAGAAATTCCCCAAACAGTTTAGGCAGCCCAAAATCTGCATCTAACAAGGAACAGCAAGTGCTGAGCCCTGCTCCCAAATCCCTCCATCCCCGTGCCCTGCAGGCACACTTGGATGCTGGCACTCCCACCATGCAAAGGTTATTTATCTGCAGAATGAACCATCTGGGCATTTCAGAGCACGGCCAGTCTGCAAATACAATATTTTAACCTTTATTTTAGAGCTATTTGGTGCGCACACAAACGGATGCAGATCATTTTTTTCCCCTCCTCCTGTGGCAATTCCTCGGCATAAATGCCTGGTTTTCATTTTGGGAGCAAAGCCCACGTGTGTTCAGCTCACACTGTCTCTGTCTCCGCGCAGCCAGTCCAGCCCCAGGCACAAGAACTCCCAGTTCCTCCATCAGCACTTATTCCAGAACCCAAGAGCTAAAAGTGCTTTGTTTCTAAAAGTGCCAGCGATGAGGGGATAAAAAGCAACGCCAAGAACGAACATCCAAGAGCCCCTTTCTCAGTAGGTGGAACTCTGTGCAATCCTCTTAAAATTTAACAAGAACAAGGCCCAAGGACTTGGTAAAAAGAAAGCTCTTAAACCACTTTGTTCCCTCTCTAGTTTCTAAAAATAAATATAAAAATAAATATAAATATGAGTTAAAAATATTTAGCTCAGCCCGCTAAATATTCGGATTTCCCACAAGCCACACAGGAGGAGCCTGAACGTGCAAATTCCAAAAAGAAGAAGGTTGGTTTTACCCCGAGTTCCGTCCTGGAGACATCCCTGTGTGTGGAATTGCTCCTCCCCACCTGCAGCCACAATGACTCAGCTGCGTGCGAAGGGCTCAGGGAAACCGAGGGGGAATCGAAGGGGACTCCCTGTCCCGGAGCGTTCCAGGATGGCCCCAGCACACTGACAACATGGCAAACCCAACCGGTCGGAGGTGTGAGCCCCAAACCAGCCCCTGCCTGCACATACAGACCAATTTGTGACCAATTTTTGTCACTTCTGCTCCAACACCACCTCATGTCCCTGATTCCTCTGCAGAGCCCAGCTTGCTGTCAACCCCCAGCGTGTTTGACTTCATGTAACAGCAGCCCAAGATGCATTTTACTCCCTAACCCACATTTTAGGTCCTCTGGGGAAACAATTCTGCTCTAAGAAAGCAGCACCTGCAAGCACTTCTCAGCTGGGAAAGCACAGACAAGCTGCCTCTGGAACCTTCACAGGACTTCTCTGTGGTTCCTAAAGGTTTTCTTTGGCAAAGAAAACAGAATAGGGAAGAAGAAAAACCAAACCAAAAACCAGGAGAAACATCTGGATTTTTTTCTTGCAACACCTTTTCAAAACCTGCCTGAACAAAAAACTTTCCTACTGAAAAATTGGTTCGAGCGAGAAGGACCCAAGGGAAGAATCATCACAATGCTCCAAATAATATAATATATCACATTTGTCTCTCTATTAGGCCTCTAAAATAAAACTTTTGCCTTCCATTTGCTGGGTATTTGTGCAGGTATAGACTGGTGGAAATCTCTGCCAGAAAACTGATGAATAAATGAGGCTGAGCCCACGCCTGGCTGGTTACTTGGAAAGCTGAGAAATGCTTCCTGTCCTGTGGGATTAGGTGATCAATTCCACAATGCTTTTGCCAACTCAACAGAGTAGAAACACAGCACAGTGAGGGCTCATCTGCGCCCATGGGAGGTCACTGTTGCTTCACAGAAAGGATCAGATCACCCAGTTTTAGGTCAAGAGCTCAGGTCGGGTGAGAAACACCTCAAAACCACTTCTATATTTCAGTTTTTTCCTCACTTACCTTTCCAGAAACACACCAAAAGCCAAGCACACCATCATGTCCTTCTCAGAGCTGTACCAAGAGGAGACCAAACTCCAGCTGCATCAAGGCACCAAAAATGGGTGGATTAAAACAGTTTCTTCCACCCTCATCACCTGCAAATCCTCAGCAACAGGGGACAACTGGATGTCATCAACAACGAGCTGCAGCTGATCCCTCCATTCCACTGCACTAGAAACTGATGGGCTGCAGGAGAACCAGCTCTACTTGGCAAGGTCTGAAAAGGCAGAAGCAGCCTAGAAAACCTCTTGATTTATGTCTGAGGGTCACCAAGTCAAACAGCCCCACACGAGAGGTGTCATCACATTCAGGGAGGTAAATGCAGTCTGAACACGCCGGCCCTGCCATCACTGGGGAGCTTCGAATCCAAGGAAAACATTTAGAGGTAACCATGGAGCATCACTGTAGGTGAGTCAGGCACAGACAATTCTTGGAAATTAAACAATGCAAGTCATGCAAAAAGTGACAACAACATTGCCAACCACCCCTTCGGGGTGAAGGGTCTGGAGGGTAAAATGTGCTGTGAGGAGCAGCCCAGGGTGCTGGGGGTCACTGACAGAAAATACCCACCGCTACATGAAAACACGGCCTGTTCCACCCAACAAATCCGAGTATTCCGAAGCCCTGGGAAAGCAGGACATCAGGGCCACACAGACACTCTGGGCAGAGCAGAATGACTGCAGTAAGACAACTCAACGTTGCCCTGCGACAGTTCTGTGCTGCACGAGAGCTACGTGGGGTTCCCCTCTCAGCCGTGGAGGTCACTGGGACCTGCCCGCGGTCACTGCTTGGCTCTGCCGTCTCTCCTCAGAGCTGTTCCTCTGTGGAGCATCACCCACGGGGCAGTGCCAGCTGCCACCCCGCGTCACCCACCGCCCTCTCCCCGCCTGGTGAGGTGCTTGCTGCGGAGACCTGTGGCCAAAGCTGTCCCGACCCCGTTCCGCTGCCAGCCCGGGCTCAGTGCACGTCCCAGTTACAGCATCATTTCACCTTTCCATCGAGAGCACACCCGTGGAGCCTGCAGAGCACAGCCCTGAGTCCCAGAGGGGAAACCCATGCGTGTTCCACACCAGGTCTGAGGTTTGTACAGCCTCGTTATTTTAAATTGTCAGTCATCCATTTAGTTTGGGCCATATTTACACAGGACGGTGTTCAGCTTTGAAAGGAAATAGATGGATAATTCTCTTCAAAGATGACCTTTGAAATGCCTCTTAATGTTTTGTTGGTAATCCAATCAGACACTGAAAGCACGTGCAGGGAAAAACCTTCTCCTTTCTTTCTGTATCAGCTCAAATCCCACCAGCCCCTAATCCCTCCATACACAAAAGAGAATATTAATAAAGGAAACCTTTGCTCAGCACCCACTCCCCCATCCCAGTGGGGGCTGAGCACCCAGTACCCCATCCCAGAGGGGGCTGAGCACCCAGTACCCCATCCCAGAAGGGGGCTCAGTACCCACTACCCCATCCCAGAGGGGCTCAGCACCCACTATCCCATCCCAGAGGGGGCTGAGCACCCACTATCCCATCCCAAAGGGGGCTGAGCACCCATTCCCCCATCCTGTGGAAGCTCAGCACCCACTCCCCCATCCCAGAGGGGGCTCAGCACCCATTCCCCCATGCCAGAGGGGCTCAGCACCCACTACCCTATCCCATGGAAGCTCAGCACCCACTCCCCCATCCCAGAGGGGGCTCAGCACCCACTGCCCCATCCCAGAGGGTCAGAGCAACAGCATCCAAAGGGAAAGGCAGACAAACAGCTAACCCTGCAAATGCTGTTCCAGTGGGTGTGTGCACAGAGACGTGTAGCAACAAGGGATGGAGGAAGCTGAGAGCATTCCCCCTCCATCCAGGGAGGGAAAAGGAGCTCAACCCACTGGCAGCACAACCTGAAAGTTTACGTGGAGAGAGAGACTTGCAGAGCAGCCCATCGGGAAGGGGTTGGAAAGGACCTGCTTTAATGATAGTTATTCCCTGGGAACCTCTGGGTGGTCACAGCCACTTTTGCTGCAACTTTTACACCAATAATCAGAATTTCTAAATCAGGCCATCAGCTCAAGCTACAAAGGAGCAAAAATCCTTCCCCCCCCACCAACACCAAGGCCTGGCATGCAGGTTTTCCTACAGAGAGTGTGAAGTGCAAACCTGTCTCTCCTAAAAGCCCTGACAGCTCTATTTGTGCCCAAACCTGTGTTTTGACATCACCCCCTTCCCCAGACGGTCACTGAAGACCCTCACCCAAATGTTTGTATTCATTTCTTACCCTTCAATGCTAGAAATTGCCTCCCTTTCTTATAAGGGGCAGTTAAAAAAGCAGAACTCACTGAAACTATGGAAGATAATGAATATATTCTACACTCCTGGGTATGAAATCCTTTTCCCAGCCCAGGTGTCAGTGGGTGATAAGCTAAATAGTTCTGTCTATAGCTGTGGGAATCAAGAGGTACCAGCTGAAGCAGCATCTACAAATCCTAGAAAGACATATTTGGGATCTCTCTGCTTGCTGTTCATGCTGAAACTTGCCCTGCCTTGATGGATACAAGAGCACACGATGCAGCATTATTAGAAATTTTAAATTGCTATTGAACAGACAGAGGCGAAACTGTAAATGGACAGTCCATACCCAGCAGTGCTTGTTTACATAACAAGACTCATAAGAGTTATTTGAAAATTAGAGTTCCAAAGGATTCACTTCAAATATCAGGCGCCTGTTGAGGTTGGAAGCAGGAGAATCACAAGGTTCCCAGTTAAACAAATACAAAGGCTTGGAGAACAGTTCTTGTCATGGCCACGTTCCAAGGTTTTTGTTGCTAGTGTTGAAAATCTGCTTCTCTTCTCATGGCCACAGGGTTGCATTTCGGTCCTGTCTGTGCCATCACACCAGGCTAATTCCTGTTTTACTGAGAATGTAATCATAGATACTAAACAAGCAGTGAAAACTATTCAACATACAGAGGCATGGAAGGGAATAGAAAGATGAGAAATCTCTGCTGTGATTTACTGCCCTGTAAATGCAATGACTCACTGCAGCAATTTCCTGTTTGCACTTGGCCAAATTCTCCCACCTATGCAAGTGCTGGGGAGTTCCTGCCCTGGTGCCTCATCCTGCTGGTTTGCACGGCACCTTCCCAGGATAACAGCATTCCATATCCCCGAGGGACTGGATCCTGCCCCCAGCCTGGCCTAGACCCACACAACCAATTAGGGAAAGGGAGTGAAATGGAAGGAAAACTTTTACCAAAACAGAGCAGAACATGTCCTTAGCTAAAAATAGACACTTTTTGTCACCATCTTGATATCAGAAAGGCAGATAACCTTTTAACTTCTGAAATATCCCTTAACAAGTCCCTTCCCCTTAAACAAACAGGTTACAATTCACTGAGGAATAAACTGGGATGTTGGCTGGCTGTGCCTTTAATCCCTGAACACACAGCCCGTGGTTCCCCAGGAGCACCAGGGAGCTGCCTTGCCCTCGCCAGGTGGAATCATGGGCAGCCCCGCCAGGCTGTGCACACACCAGCCCTCTCCGTGTTTTCCAGCTCCAAAGGCACTTCCATTACTAGACAGAAGCCCTGTGGGGCAGGGAGCCAGGGAACAGCCCTCCCAGTGCCTCTGCAATGCAGATCAGCTCCTGGTTCTGTGCCTGTTCTACAAGCATCAAATCTCCTTTGATCAATACCTAAGCAATCCTTTCAACATCCCTGAGCCTGCAGTTATTGCTCCCAGCACGGAGAAAGCAGGAGACAGAGGGTTGTGCTGGTCAGGGAGAGGAGACAGTGCCCAGTTTAAACTACAGCACAGATTTAATACTGTTCTTTGAAATTTGCCCCAGAAAGTCTGGCTACTCTGTGTTCAGACTGATAAATCAGATGATTCTCTTTGGGAGTAAAGCTGCAATGCTTTCCAGGACACAGCCAAGGAAGCAGATGCGTTTGATAAGCATTGTAATCTCTTTTCCAAACTAGATACTTGAGAGATACATCTGCTTATTGAGCTGAAATGACAGAGCCCACAAGACGCTCCAATGAAATACATTTCCCAGGGGCACGAGAATGGAGTTTAAATGTGATAGTGAGGTCTCCTCGTGATGAGGAAATGGACTCCCTACAAGAAGTGTATTCATTTGTCATATTTGACCCCACAGGAATAAAATGCCCCCACAGCCACCAGGTCACATCTCCTGGTGGGATGGGGAGGAGACTTATGAAAAGGTGAAAAAGTTGTGGGTTGAGATAAGAATAGTTTAATAATTGAAATAAAGCAAATAATAAAAATTACAATAATAAATAGTAATGGAAATGACAACAGCACAGTTGCTCAGCACCCCCTGCCCGGCCAGTCCTTCACAGTTTCTTATGCACCTCCTTACTGAAAATTCCTTGATTAGGGCAAACACCGCCGAGCAACAACTGCACCCGGGCGTGGTATGAACGTTATTCTCAGGCTAAATCCCAATCACAGCCCTGTAGCAGCTGCCAGGGAGAAAACTGACTCGTTCCCATCTGAAAACTGGTTTTAGAAGAGAATTCCCAAAACATTTTCTTCAGGATTAGTTACTTGTTTGCACAGTCCTATCAACTACTCCAAGGCAGAGGTTGCTTTTCCCTACACGCATTTCCCTACTGCATTTTGCAGTAAATCAGCAGGAGTTTGGTTTTTCCGTTTCATACTTACAGAAAAATGTTTTCCAACTTGTACTTAAGCTATTCCTGGGAAAAGTGATTTCTTCATCAGCTGCTCAGGATTATTAGGAAAGAGGGTGGAGCCTCCCCAGGTTGACGTCCTTCAAACCTTACCTGAGTATAAAGAGCAAGGGAGAACTGCAGCCAAGAAACTTTCAAAAGCTGCTTCCAGTGGCTGTGGGGATTCCAAGGCTGGTTTTATTCTGCAACTGCAAGAACGTGCTGCTCGAAAGAGAAGAGGGAAGCTGGATCCAGTTCGCAGTGGCTAATCACCTTGGAGAATTAAATACAACTACCGTGGTCTCAGTGTGAAACTGGATTGATTTTTTTTATTATTAAGATTATTTTTTGAACACAACTGAATAAGGTTTTTTCCTCCCTTCATCTTTTTCACCTTTTTCTACACACACACAGTGGAAATGTTGCAAACAGTTTGCATGAGCCCTGAACTACCGGTCAACCAAAACATGGGTGAAAACGAAATCCGTGCCTACAGTCCAGGCCAGGGATCTCCACTGCCTGGAGAAACTGCCAGTCCCAAAAGCAGTTTCCAACAGAGCCCATCGCTGCCAGATTCTGGATTAACTGAGCTGAACGTCGCGAGCCCCAAGGTCTGCCCTCCTGCCTCCCGTAACCCTCGAGAGACGCCTGCTCCTGCTGGTAAGAGAAAACCTTCATTCCCTTTTCCTGCTTTGTGCCTCTTTTCCAAGCTGATGGGGCGCAGTGACAGAGCTGTGCTGGCAGCAGCACGAAGCTCCCGCGTCCGGAGCAGAGTCCAGGATGGTCAGCACATCCTCCGTGTGGGTTTGGGGGGGGTTTGCTGCTGAAATCAGAAAGGACTCTGTTTTGTAAAGGATGCTCAGTGTGCCATCACTTCTGTCCAGCTCCAGCATTTTGCTCCTCATTTACATTCCGAATTGCAAGTTTAGTTCTGGATCTAACAGCAGGTCAATAGATATGACCTTCTGAGTTACTAACTTTTCACAGTCACATGAAGGTGTGTTTGGTGAATCATTGCCTTTGCAGAGTTCTGCAATTTCTAGGGTTCATCTGGGTATGTAATCTCATCCATCACACAGGATTTTTTACTGGAAAACCTTGTGAGATAGCAATATATTAGCAATTTTAGTGGGGTTTTATAAAGCTTTTCAGGGAGGCCTTTAAAACACTCTACAAATAGTAAATAATTCATTGTCAAAGCACCAGTCTTAAAAAAAGGAATCATCTCCATTTCTAGTACAGTCTGAGAAATCATGTTTTGTGAGGTCTCAGTGTTTTAATTATTCAGTGACAGGTTCAACACTGAGAAATGCCAGAAATCTTAGCACAAAACAACAATTCCATATGTATTCCAAAGGCACCACTTGCTGCTTGGGATTCAGCAGCCTCCTGCTGGAGGGGTGTCAGCTCTCACCGCCTGGGGCAGGGAAGGGAAATGATATCCCGCAACTAGAAACCACCTCTCGTGTGGCTGCTTTCCATGGCAGTGCTGCCTCCCCGGAGACATCCCTGCCTTGGGCAGCTGCACTGATCCCATCTGCAGAGCTCCTGCAGGATCCAGCCAGAGTCCAGAGCACACACACGGGATTTTGGTGGGGATGTTGGTACAGGCACCCCATGGTTTATTTAGCGTTGATTTCTCCAGCAGTGGGACCTGCTCACCCAACACGCCTTTGTCACTTCAGGCTGCTGTGTTGATGTGAGCATGTTTAAGGACAAATGCTGATTTCCCTGCACTGGGAAGAGAAACTTCTCCCTGCTCCATCCAGCGTTGCTGCTGGGTGACTCCTTACTCTGATTCCCAAAGTTTCAGCTCCTTTGGAACAGTGGCTTTCCCCACGGTGTATTTTATGTGCTCACCACCTGGGAAGACCCTGATCTAATGCATTAAAGCTGTAATTTTATAAAGTCATTGAATGCATTCTATATGAAGAAGATTATGCTCAAGTGAGGGGACACACACATAACACGAACAACAGTGTTACATAAAAGGTATTTCAAAAGCAAATGCATTTAAGCTCCTAATCTGGGTGAGTCTTTCAAGTTTGGGGATACAAGCACAAGATGCAAGACGACCTAACACAAACAATCATAGAGCAGCTTGATTTTACAAAGACCAACTTGTTTGGACAATGAGATATTCTCAAATAACTCTCATTTCAGTACAGAAAATCATAGTTTTCCTCTGGGTCACACCACATTGGCTTCCAAACATGCTGAGAGCCACTGGGAAAGGCACTGGCCAGAGCACCTCCTAGTTCTGGACCAATTGTGCTCCTTATTGTTCCACTGATAACAACAGAACAACCCACAGGGCAGGAAACTGCAAAGCCAGATTTACCACAACACAGGAAAATTAGAATGTGACTAAGAGAGGCAGAGGTCTAAACACTCCTGACATATTCCCCAAGAGCAAGCACTTGTTCCAAGTCTCTGTGGCATCCCTGAGCTTAAGGGCACACAGGAAAATTGAGAAGGAATTCATTAAAGGAATTGTTAAGCAGAAAGGAGGTCAGAGATAGGGAACATGTAGGGCAATGTGGAAATTCCTCCCAGCTTAGGATGACCATTGGAATCCCAGATGGTCCCTTGGGGTGACCTCATCCTCCCACTCTTCCACAAAAGCTCAGAGAATTGTGTTACTTTAAGCCTCGTGTTATGACTTTTCCAGACTCTGAACTTAGCTCTGATCCCCCTCAGAAGCGCTACATGGGTGTGAGAGTAAAGATGCCAGTGCGGGAATTACTGAAGAAAATTCGGCTTTCCAAAGGCTTGGACCCAGCTCACAGCAAGGTGAGGACTCTGGAGTTAAAAAATCCTGCAGGTGTCACATCCTGGGGCACACACCCCACACTCCCGGTGCTCTGGAGAGGTTCCACCTCCAGCTGCTGCCTCTTCCAGCCACCAAATTAAGGCTTTTGGTGCAGGTGGGGAATACACCAAATTTTGAGCAGGATGAGGGCCCATGCCAGGAACGGTGCTAAGAGAGTGACAGCAAGAGCCATCCGTGCCATTGGTTTTATAGATCATGGAATCAAGCCAAAGAAGGCCCAAGGACCAATAACAACATTGCTCCAGGTTTCTGAACAACCTGCAAAAGCAGCCCAAGGAAGTGGCGGGCTTGATGTAAAGACCTTTATAAGCCTGCCAAGAATTACCCACTGCTGGAAATCTGGTCCCCTGCAGAATGTGCTGAACAAAACCCACAGCACAGGGGACAGTTCACTCTGTTAATGTTACAATATTTGCCACTGTTTCATTTTAAGTGTAAGCGCCTCAAGTTGAGTTGGGTGCTTTTGTCTCCCCAGGAAGCCTCGTCGATGAAGATGGTAACCAAAGGATCCTCGGGAAAAACAGGTTTGGAGACTCCTCTGTGGGCAGTAGAGCCTCATTTTCTGGTATGATTATCAGCGTTAGGTACCCAAAGAGCCAGACCACTTCTCTCCTGGGGTCAGTGATCCCCAGACTAAATTAGATCACAGGAAAAAGCCCTCTGAGATCCTCAAGTCCAAGCTGTGGTGCCCTTAAATCACACGAGGCAGGTTAGCTGGGCATCACCACCACCTCTGTGTTGTCTTTTATCTGGGGCAGGACCTCTGATGGCAATATCTCCCCTCTCAACTCTAAATAACTTGTCTCTTCCCTTCTTTCCAGCAGAGAAGAGACGAGCTCACCCTTATACAGAGAAACAGCTTCGACAGGTATGCATAACACCTTCAGCCCTGCTCTGCCAGCCTCCTGGGGCAGAATTCCTGTGCCCTCACCCAGGGAGAACAGGACACTTCATGCCTGACTTCCCTCCCCCATCCCCTGCTTGGTTGCTGTCTCAGAGCAAGCAGAGCGTTGGGCAAACGCCGAAAGGCTTAGAGGACCTCGATATCCTGGTGGAGGTGCTGCAGGAGGACCTGAAGAGCAGCCAGCTGAAGGAGGAGCCTCGCAGGGCCGTGCCAGCGCCGCTGGGCCAAGGATTCTCCAGGGACCCGCAGGGCTCCCACTGGGAAACCTCAGGGAGGGAGGAAAGGCAGAGCAGCTCCACCAAAGCCCACCCGGGCTGCTGTTTCAGGGATTTCAACCCAATCCTGGGGGGAGAGACGGAGAATTCCTTCCATGGTGGCCAGAAGAACGTGCAGGAGCACGGCTCGCCGGGGAGGTTCTCAAGGACGAGTGAGCCGGAGAGCAGCTGGTGGGTGCAGGGAGTGCCCACCAGCTCCCAGGAGGATTTCACCAGGAATTCTTCCCAGAGCAAACCTGCGCTCTTCGACCCATCCGAGATGCTCCTGGAAGCTCACACGGGCTCTGCAGATGCTGAGGGACATCTGAAGTTGGCCCCGTGTTCTTTCACGCAGCAGGATCTCTCTGCCCTCTCCTTCTTCCAGTTCCAGCTGCACAGGGAAGAGAGTTTACTGAGAAACATCCCAGCGGACAAACTGGTTGCTCCTGATGAAAATGGCAACAGGTCTCCGATTTTTCTGCTGAAATACCCTGGTTTCTATTGAAATTTCATGATCCTTTCTCCCAAGGCTTTGCTGTAACTTCACCTGCTACTTGCACTCCTGCAGCAAAGGCTGCCTTGCTCCACGGGAAGCTCCAGCTTGCCTCAGTACACAGAGTTTTGGGCTGGCAGTGAAAACTTAAAGCCTTCTGTGTTTGCAGTGATGTTGCTGAGCTACAACTGATAAATTCAGAGGGTTAAAATATCAAAGGCTGAGAGGTATATGTAGGTATTAATGTGAAAATTCAAATCAAGAAAAATAAGTAATTAATACTGGGAAAAAAAAAAAAGAAAGATCTTTCCCATGCTGCAGACACTCACAGGGTAATTGCTTGTGTTATTAGCTGGTAGTACAAATGGAGGGGAGGATTACACCCAAACATACCCTGCCAGTCTAGAGCACAGACTTCCAAAGAACTGGGAGTGGCTGTTCTGTTGGACATGAAAAGAAAGCACAGGTTTTGCTGATCCCAATAAACCCCAATGTTCCCCTGGAATGGTGTCCTTATAGGGAAAATAGCTATTTATAAAAAAGAAAATAATTTAAAATGTAAAATTAGGTTCCGTACAGTTGAGGTGGTTTGGGGAAGCTGGATCAAATCAGAGTGACAGAAATCATGGCATGACTTATCAACAGTCCTAGTCTTGGTGAGAAGGAGATTAATTCCCATTCCCAATTAAAAATATTTATAAGTGCACACAGGGAAAGCACAGCACTGTCCTCTCCCTCAGAATACCATGTTCCATTCAGAATAATGATCTTCAGTGCAATAATAAAATTAGGTTTCATTTTTCAGCAATAATATAACTAAGTAAATTACACCAAGCCACCTACTACCCTATTTCCTGCATAATTTTTAAATAGTACACAAAAAATTCTCACACATGAATGAAATTAATCATGATTAAGAAATTAAGACTTTTTATTCCCATGTTTATATAAAATTTCCACTGGCCAACTGGCTTTTATGAAGTATGTAAACATCCTCAAAAGTACATACAAAGGCGAGGTAAGCTAACTCGGAGTTCTACTGAAAGGTGAACAGCAATTAAATAGTAAAACATAAATAGATAAAAATATAAATAAACAACAGCAATAAAATAACAAAACCAGCAACATATTGTTGTTATTCAGGTATCTTCAATAATAATGTGCTACAAGAGAAGGGGGAAACAAATAAATAAAGTCAATGCCTGCATTAATTTTTCCTCCAGGAGGAACAGAAAACATGCCCAAATTTACAAGGAAAAAAAGGCCTTTTTTGGGAATGAAATTCAGTAGAAACCCTTGTACTATTTTGAGTAGTTCAGTGAGACTCAATACACAGACAAAAGGGAGCTCTTCTCCTCCATAGGACTGAACTCCAGTTTGGAAATATTTAAGTGCAAGTGAGGGTTTCCCTTCCCTCGGTTTTTAGGGATCTTCCACTCTTTTCCCTGCATAAACAGAGAGAGCACAAAGGAATCACGGAGTGGCTCCTGGAGAAGAATGGTGTCATAATAAAAAGGGAGGAGCAAGAAATCCTGGCAGACAAAATCAGCAACTCCATTACTAATAAATTCTTAAATATGCCCAAGATTCTGGCCTTCGCAACCTTGAACATTTCATGCTTTAAAATACATTCTCCTCGTTAATGTTGGAGTATTTTGAACCACTGTTTTACCGTCTAATTGTCCCAAACGGAGTTCTCTTCCAGGCTGCTGCACAAGGCTGTCGCTCAGGGAAGGAGAGCTCTGACTTACGCCCTGGCCCAGAGATTTGCATCCCTAAATAAGATCAACGAGAAGAATGCAGAGAAACGGGTAGGAACGAGGTCCTTTTCTATCCCACGCAACCACCTTTCAAACCCCAGTCAAGCTCCAAGCATCCTTTTGGACAGGGTGCCCTGGAAAAGAGGGGGAACAGGGACAGGGAGGGAGTGATGGAGCAGGTATTAGCAAAACCCCAACTCCCTGCATCATCCCCTAACAAACCTTGTTGGTTCTTTAAAACTATTTCTGCCTTTCACCCCAACTTTGTCCCCTCCGTCCCTTCTCAGACCGCCTTACATCTCGCTGCAGAGAAGAACCAGCACCTGATGGTGAGCGACCTGCTATCCCTGGGAGCCGACGCCAACGAGCGCGACGGCCGCGGGAAGACTCCGCTCCATCTGTGCGCGGAGAACGGCTATCTGAGGGTTCTAGAGGTGGGTCTTGTTGGGCAAAGGCGGGTTCTTGGCTTGGAAACGCACAAGGGTTTTCTTGTTGCGAGCTTTGGTTATAGGGTTAGGGGTGGAGGGGGCGCTTTGGCGCTGCCAAACGTCAGGGATTACCGGGATATTCTTCCTTTCAGGTTTTGAAACACTGCAAAAAGCACGGGGTGCGTGTGGAAGTTGATCTGCCCGACCACTATGGTAAGAGGAGAAGTTTCCCCACGTGGATGTTGAGTGCAGAGTCCCAAATACACGGAGAGGGATTTCCTTGGGGAGAGGTTCGGGCACCGGGTGTGACTTTTCCCTGGTCTGCTCCATCCAGGTTTAACTCCACTGCACTGTGCTGCTCTTGCCCACACTGCTTTGGTGACACAATCCCAAAAAACCGCCGCCGACACTGCCATGGGAAGGTTCCTCAGGCTCCGCCGGGATCAGATCCTGGAGGGAATTCACTGCCTGTTGCAGATGGGAGGGAAGGCCGAGCTGCAGGTGAGGACACAGAGGGCTGGTCAGCATGGCCTGAGCCTTCCTCCTTCTCCTGCAATGCCAGGTTTTGCTGCCGTTCCTTTGCAGGGGCTGAACTCGTGTCAAATCACCACGACCTGTTTGAGAATTGAGGAGAACACGGAGCTCATGTGTTTGCTGCACTCTCATAAACCTCGGGGACAGAACATTCTTCAAGAGGTAACTATTGCTGATTTCCACAGGCACTGGGAAATTCAATGCAGAAATGTGATCCACACCACCCTGGAAACACAGCAGAAGGTGCTCCCAGCATTGTCCTGCCTTGCATAGGACAGAAAATCCCCTTTTAGTGAAAAAGGCACTGCACAAGCTCTTCTACCCCACTTTTATCCCGTCCCAGCTCCAGGGATGGTTATATTTGTTATAATCAAATATTGGCTAAAGTTTTGGTGCAGGAAACAAGACACCAACACTGAAAAGCTGAGCCTTGAGAGCTTAACAGAGGACAAAGTTTCTGAAGTGAAATTCTGCTCTGTAGTGCAGTATCTGACAAACACTCCAGGACTCTTGTCCAAGATTAAGCAAATATTCAGTGCTCTGAAAAAGTTACAGCTCATTTATCTTTTCTAGGGTCTTTTTTGACTGTCAGATAAGGGTCTTCACCAGTATAAATATACAGAACCCAATATTATAAAAATACGATTATATATGCTATACATATAGAGAACATACATTATGACAATTAGTATTACTTACTTAGTATTAATATGATTCATATATTATAGTAAATATAATACTAATCAATTAGAAATACAGACTAAAAGTCCCATTTCAAGTCATTGAGGCACATATCTTCTATACGCCTGTGCACTGTAGGAGAGAAAACACAGCAGAAAAAAAAAATCAGCTTCACAATGACTGGAAATTTACTGTTCTGGTTTCTTCACCTGCACAGACTTACAGTTTGCTGGATGCTCCAAGAGGAATTCCCAGTCCCTCCCCATCAGATGACTTTCCCGAGCTCTGTTCCGTGCCAGCCTCGGACCTCTTGGATGTCCTTCTTACAGGTAGTCCTGCACAGAAGCTCTTTTTCCCTTGCAAATCTCCTCACTCGCCCAAACCCGGGCAGCAAACAGGGCAATAAATAGAGCACAAGTTTGCTGGTTTGTTGCTTTCCAGGGCAATGCTGCTGATGCTCATCACCTGCATCCCGTGGTCCAGCCGCTGCCAGAGAACCACCAGAGGACAGACAGCAAAAGGGTTTAGGTGTGTCACCGTTTGACCAGGCTGTTGGAAACGTCTCATGTGGAACCCAGGGTTAAAAAGCAAACTAATCAACGGGGGAAATCCTCACCAGTATTAGGAATTCAGTGTTGGATGCTCCAGGGAATGGATAGGTCTGGATTTCCTCCCAAAGCTGAGCTCTTGTGCTCCTCTCCTCTGAAGTTTGAGTTGCAGCAGTTCTGTTATCTGGTGATGTTTTGTGTAGGTGCCCAGTTTAAGATAAAGCCCTCTTTGCTTTTGGCCATTCAGGGACCAGTCTTGAGGGTGCCAGTGTAACATTAGTCTCTACACTCTGAATTTCATGTTCAAACGTGCTGAAAACCTCAGGCAAAAGTGTCATTTTAAACATGAGCTCTGGGAATTCAGCATCTGATGAGCTTTATTTCATATTTTCTGCAGTCTGGCTCTGAATTTGTCCAAGAGCTGTCACGCTTTAAGGCAGCCCTATTGGAAAATTCCCTCCAAAGGAAAACATACACACTCATACTGAGCATGTTTTTTCAACAAAACCCAAGCTTTTTATTCATGCAATCAGAATTTGTACCCGTACTGGATTGTAGGTGAAGTCTGGGACAAAGGGGTTTGAATCAGTTCCTTTCACTCTGGGTGATCTAACAGAGGGCTTTTACCTATGTAAAATTTAAATATATAACAACACTTTCCAAGCATCATTCTTTATACAAAGCAGTTTTGTAAGTTAGAAGGGTAACAAGGAGCTTAAGTTATCCTGTGCTGCCAGAAAACCAAGTTACTCAGTAGAATTCCTGTCAAGTAGAGAATTTAAAAGAATTCTTTCTTTCCAGACTCGCTCTCGTTGAATTTTACCTTCTGATTGTGAGTTAGCTGGTTTCTATGAAACTTCCCTGTTTGCTACATATGGAGCAATGTACTTTTACAGAACCTAAACCCAAAAGGGACTGATCCAGCACTGGCTCCTCCTCGTGTGCTCCTCCTGTTGAGCTGGATGGGAGGGTTTGCACATGGAAACACTGCAGGATCCAGTATTAAGTACTCAGCATGTTTGGGGAATATTTTTTTAATGAACCCTTTGCATTTTCTTCCTGTCAAAAAAGGTTACTTTCATGTTACTGGGTATCCTTAAGTGTTAAGCTCCAAGAGCTACATTGCACAACATGAATTAGCTTTTACTGACAAATGACAGTGTTTAAAGTTAATTCCATTGGGATTTGGGTCATATCTTATGATTCTTATGCCATGAACAGCTAAACAGTTTTCTTTTGTGTTTTCTCTGGTCTGAATGAGACATGATACTTCAAAATCTTTCAGTATTTCATTAAAAATACATATATAATTTGTTGTTCATGTGACGACTTGCATAACCCAATGGAATAGTCATCCATCTCCTTCCATAACTGTTCCTTATGTTTTAATCATGTGATGCCTTTCCTTTTTCCTTTCTGTCCCAAATTTTACTTCAAAATACGAGTATTTTCCTCTCTGATTATTTTCCTCTTTTCATTCTTCCTTCATGTTTGCACTTTAACTCACATCTGTTCTCACATGACTTTTTATTCATTTGAAGACAATTCCTGAGGACCTCCCAGGTTACTCAGCTTCCATTTGTGGGATTTGAGGATCAGATCCTACACCCACAGAAATTAAAGATTCCTCATTTTCAGTGTAAACTGACCAAGAAACTCCACATCCCATACAGAGCCAAGGATGAAGTGTGTTGAACAAATAAAGAAGTGTATCAATAAGCATTTTCAGTGAAGGAAAATGAATTTCCTCACAGAATATCCTAAAAAAACACCAAACCATAGAAAACTCTTATCTAGATTACAATATGAACCAAGTTCTTTTAGTCACCGTCCAGGTTAAAGGACAGGAACCTTAAGCTACTCATATATATCATTTATTCAATGTACTCAAAGATGAACTTGCTTCTAAAGTATATACTACAAGTTATCCATTAATTGCATTGATGTTAGTGTGTTGCTTTCTATTGTTTCATTGTTCCTTTTTGTCAATAAATATATTATTTCATGCAATAACTTGTTGGGTTTTTGTACTGGTGTACCCACACTGCACTCACAACCGAAGGGACTATCATGGAAAGAGCAAATTAAACAGAGTTTAAAAGCTGACAAATATGTAAAGGTGTAGGTTTGGTTTTTAAAGGTACAAAAAGAAACAGCACCATCACAAAATTCGAGGGGGGGGTGACATTTCTTAAAAAAAAGAAATATAAAAACCCTCTTTCTTTTCAAACCACGTTCATTAACTCAACATCTCTAATTAGGAGCCAGAGAAACTGCTGTGGAAAAAAAAAAAAAGTCCAAGCAGCTCATCTGTAACCAAGAAACACCCACAGAATAAACTGCAGAGGTGACAAATGGCATTTAAAGAGGTGACAGTACTGAAGAGGATGCTCTATAGCTTCACAAGAAACTGCGTGTCAGACACGTGGAAGCTCTTCTGAGTGTTAAATTGAAAGAGCAGAAACAAGACAAGACTGAGAGCAGAGATTCTGGGCCAGCTTTCCTGCAGCACAGGATTCTGCACGAGCTCTGGAAGGTGTCAGGAGCAAACAGCTCCTCTGGGAGCTGCTTCAGTGGGTGGCGAGGGCAGAAATCCCCCGAATTCACCTTTCCCACCTCTTCTGCCAAATGGAATAACAGGACCCAAACTCTTGGCAGAGGGGCATCCCAATCCAGAGGGATCCAACTGCTTTCCAACCCTGTCACCCCAGCCTGGTACCACAGCAAAAAAAAAACAACACAAAAACACAACAAAACAGACAAACAAACAAAAATTTAATCTCCTGTTTTGCTTTTGTCCTCGAAATCAGGGTTTGCTGCACGGCCACAATTATTTCATCACAGCCTCCCTAAGGCTGCTGGATTTTGCTCCAACAATCCATTCCCTCCCCGAGCCCAAACCCCTCAGCTGAGAAGCACAGACAGGAGCTCATGGAAACAGATAATGTCAACCAGAGGACAATGCCAGGATTGTAAGGAAACCACAGACAAGCAGAGAAAATAAATCATATTACACACGCCCAAAGTCTTTCTAACAGACAAAAAGAACTCAATCGTTTAAGATGAGGAACCCAAGGAGGGGGTGGAGGCTGAAGAAAACCCTTTTGAGGATATGGATCAACAGCTGCCATTCAAGGAGAAACATCAGCATTTCCTCTGCATCCCATTTCCCACAAGTCCACTTCTCCCTCTGCGTGATGACAGCCGGGCTGCCCTGCAAGGCAAGCAGAGCTGGAGGAGCCAAGTTTCGGAGCCAAGGAAGAGGGAGAGGCTGAGCTCTTGGCAGATTTGGGAGTCTTTCAGAACAGTCTCACCCGTCAAGCTTTGTTTTTCCTGCTTTCTTTGTGGCCAGAGAAACTTGGAAGGCAAACGGTTCAATTTAAACCCAGGCATGTTCCTGCAGCTGTGCCGAGCAGATGAAATAAATCTCGGGCAGGGAGTCCCACTCACTGAACATCTGGGTGCCCCCAGCACTCCCAGCAGGGATCACAGCGGGCAGAGGAGAGAAAGGGGAAAAGGAGGAGGCCAGGACTGGCTGCCCCTCCACTGGACAGCGGAGCTCTCACGCTGTAGCAATCACCAGATGGTCCCAGATACAACCAGGAGCTGCAAGTTCAGGGTTTACCCTCAGCCTGTTTACCCAAAAACGTCCCTTGTCCCGAAGACAAGGATGCAGTTGAGCATCTGGAAGCTGCAGGGTCCCTTCTGTCTTGAGTCTAAGTGGGCTGGACTTGCAGGTAGCCCAGTTTGCCCCATCCTCCTTTCCTTCAGGGGCACAGTTTGGGGCTTCCCTTGGCTTGGCAGCAAGAGGTTGGACTCCGGTGGACACACCACCCCTTCCCTGGTCTCAAACCCCCCGAAGGTGCCAAGCAGTTGGTGTCAGGAGGGCCCCAGGCACTGCTCTGCTCCCTGCCTGGCCAAAAAACCCTGCTATGCCCTCGAGAATCCTGCCTGGGTAGGGCCCAGCTCTTCATTAGCTCTGTTTATTATCTCCAGCTACTCATCACCAGCCAAAGGAGTTTACAGAAGTTTTGGGTTGTTTCCAACATAACAAACTCTCCCAATGCAAACACCGAAATGTGTGTGGTGTGATAAGCACAGGCAGAACTCATCCCCCCACCACTCCAGAAACCAGAACAACCCAGAAGAAATGCTCAGCACAGACCTGAAGGAAAAGCAAGCAGAAGGAATTAGAACAAAAATCTAATGGCAGATTTTGAATATTAAGTTTGGCTCAGGTTGGCTTTGTTTTAAAAAAAACCCTCTGGACCCCTTTGCTGTTGATGAGTAACCAGTTTTTGAATCCTTCACAATTATTTCTAGCAAGGTATTCACAGCTAATTGGGCGCTGGAGGCAGAGAAACACACACCAACCTGCCTTCAAAGGGCTACACTGAGGCCAAAAATATTTTCATCCTCACAAACCTTGAGACTTAAAGTATTTCTAAGCCCCCTTAAAACTTCAGTTTTCTCTTCACCACACCCTCCTGCACCTCTTTCTGCCCCTTCCCCAAAGGCTCTGTAAGAGAAGGACTGAAAGGTGGGTCACAGCCCTGCTCAGGCTGTGCTGAAACCACCCTTCAAATGAGCAAGGAAAGACTCCAGGAAGCACCAGTGAGCAGAAGTGACTCTGTCAGGGGTTTGAGGAGCTGCATGGTTTCTGATTTCATTTTCTAGTGCTTCCAGGTGCACGTTTGGCTCCTAGGAAACGTGACCTTTCCTTTTCACTGGAATTATTACTCACTCACCAAGGCAATCCCTTTTGTGATATTAAAAGGAGATAAGCTTCTGCAGAACCCAGCAGTTCTTCGAGGTCACAGCCAAGCAGAGTTTGCTAAGGTGGAGCACACACACTCTGAAAGTCCATCTTGGTGACATTTGTGTCTCTAATAGAGGTCATTAAATAGAACAGGTTTACCTTCCGTGTCCATTTATTTCCAGCAAAGCACTTGTCTATTTGAAACTAAAAACCTCAAGGCTGTATTTTCCCACAGATTAAATTAACTTTGGGGTTTAATTCCCTGAAGAAGCAAAAGCCACTGTTGTATTCCCCACATCACCTCCTCCCCCAGGACCAGAGTTCAGCTGCAGAGATGCTCTTTCATGTCATCCCGGGTTTTAATCCACCTATAAAACATTGTCATTGCAAAACTATACAGCTACAAATCAAAGTAAAACCAAAATAACTTCCGGTCACTGCATTGTCCCTGAGACTTGAAGAAAACCTAAGCTCTTTGGCCTATATCCCCATTGGTTTAAATTTAAATTGTGATTCAGGTGGCTTTTCAGGATTATCTCAGAATCATCAGCCTTTCATGTTCGTGTTTTCCAACACAGCAGTGGAATCCCAAGTGCTGGAAGTCCAATGCCCATTTGATTCCCCTAAGAAGAATGATATGGTCTTTTTATCCCAAAAGGAATAAACTAGAAGAGCAGAATAAGAGAAATAAACCATAGAAGGTATGGCAAGAGGAAACCTCACGCTGGATCCTTTCACACCCCAATTCAATGCGTGGTGTGGTGACAATCCTACAAAGCCACAGGTTGTGCTCATGTCTTGGAGCTCATTTTGTGTGTCAGGGCTCAAGATAAGCTGCACCTTGTAGACTATTAAACCCTCTGAGAGAGTCAGCTGAGGTCAATGCCAGGAAAAGACACCCAAAGCCCCTTGGCTTTGTCCCAGTGGCGCTGCCCAGCCTTTCCCTGGAAGTCATGAAACCTATTTCAGCATTTACATAAACTCTTCAAAAAGCCCCTTGTGATTGTAAACCAAGTGTTATCTAAAGGCAAGCAGCTTCCCTAGCAGAGTCAAGGGCTGCTGTAAATAATACCTGGAGAGTAAAGTTTACGTGGAGAAAATAATAACGTGATATAACTGTGGAGCAGGTTCATCAAATATTTGCAGAACAATCTGCTCCACCTGTAGCCCTGTGGCTCTACTTGCTTAGGAACCTTTATTAAATTTTACAGAGAAATAAGATCAAAAATTAACTTAGCTGACCTACTAACCCAGACATATCAGTACCTACTTATCCAGATACCATATAATCAAAACAATAAGTGATTTTAAATCCCAATGCCCAGGAAGAAAAATAGCTGAAAATAACATGCAGTTTGTAACATGAATGTTGTGCGGCAGAGACTGAAAACACCAGGGATTAAGTTAAGCAAGGGGGAAAAAACCAACACTAATTACAGGAGTTAAAAAATTGCCTGTGCATCAGGGATGATTTACAGGTCCCAGAGCAGAGCAAGAGGCTGCTTTGCTCTCTTCAGGGGCTGTCTCAGAAGATACGGGTTCTCCAATTTCTGTGTTCAATAATAAGGTGCTTTTAGAGGTTATTTATCCAATGGGCTGCTCAGTTTTCCATCTCCTTTAAAAATTAGCAGAAAAACTGGGGTTTGCTGTGCTCATTCTGCCCCCTCTTAGTTCTGTCCCTTTGCTGGGCTGGGAAGTGGAGGCAGGTAAGGATTTAAGGGGCAGTGTGTCAGCCCGGCCTTTGGGAGTGACTCAGGCATTCATTCTTGGCCTGTTTAGTCACAGAGCACTTCCCGGGGCCTGCCAGGACAATGACAGAGTGACACGCACGGCAGTGCTGGGTGTCACTTCTGTGGAAAAGGCAAGCTGGGCTTCTGCTTAGGATGGCCCACAATTAATAACCTGCGACTCCGATTCCATCCCGGGCTGTTGGTTTGGTCCGGACCCATCACCACTGGCCAACAGCAATCAGATAAATGACAATAAACCATTTCCTATGGCTCTGTGGCCGCCTACTCGAAGGAAAGCTCCTCATTGCCTCGGGTATTCGTGGCCTCGGAAACCTCGGGGCATCTCTGGGGTCATTTCCACAACACTCTGCTCTTGGCTTTCCCAAAGGCTGAGCTCCGTCAGACCCACGGCTGGGAGGTTTGCCCAACCTAATCCTCACCGAAACAGGAGGAGATGAAACCTTCCAGCAGCAGAACTTCTCGGCTTGGCAGAAACGTAAATGACCAGAATTGGCTGGGTGTGCTCTGGGAGTGAACAGCAAAGCCAAGCCCTGCAGGGACGGGAGACGGGCGGAACCACCGCCGGTTCCTGCATTCCAATCTGTTTGAGGCAGGACCTATGCACAGGATTTCTCCAGTGGGGGCAATTCCAGGCATGCTCGGAGACACAGATCCCTCTGCTCGGGGAACACAAACTCAACCCAGGCGCTGAGTTCGGGCACTTCCAGCTTAGGCAGCCACAGAGTGGGAATGTTTGGGGTTGCAATTTAGAGCAGAGGCAATTCAGATGGAAGGAAAGCCTACTTTAAGAACCAAATTTGAGTGGATATTCTATTGCATGTTCCCCTGCAGAGCACAAGCTTAGGTTGGAGACTTCAGGCATTGCTGCGTGTAAAGACCAACTAATCCTTCACTGTAACAACAGAGATTTGCCAAAGGAGCAACAACAATTTCTGGCAGCTGAACGTTGCCAGTTAAGACACAGTCCTAGCTTTTGTAAAAACATAAATAAATATCTCCTCTCTCTGAAATTCCTTCTCTTGCTTCCCATCTTCCTCCGGGCAGTGGAACAATGCCTGCCACTCAACAAATATCAAAATATGTAAACCACTCCTTTACTGAAAGTCCACCCAACTGCAGACCCTTGAATTAGTAGTTGTGTGAAAGACCTTTGATAAATGTGTATTCACTGGTGTCACAGAAGGTGCAAACAGAAGGCAGCAATGTGAAAATGTCATTCAGAAACTCTCTTGAATACTTTTTATACCCTTCACTAGACAACAGAAGTCTCTGCTAGCTGGAGAACATCTCCATCATGGTACGGGCGTGCAGGGCTGGGGTATCTCCCTCAGATTACAAGGGGAAGGTTCCAGGAGTGCCCATCAGTGTAAAAAGTGGCATCAGCTCCTGTTCCTCCCTCCCTGCAGGGCCAGGCTGCCCTCTGCTGTGGGAAAGCTGCTGGGCTGGCAGGAGCCCCAACTGCTTTGGCCACCTTTAAAACCCCCCCAAGGACTGGAAAAAACAGAGAGCCTTCCAAACCAGGTCCCTGAACTGCATTCCAGGGTCTGCCACAGCTCCTGACAGCCGGAAGGGGGAAAACCAGCCATGAACAATCACCTTTTTTTGTGGTAAACACCAAAAAGACATCAATTTCTTGGCAGCTTTTTATGCTTATCATGAACTATGCAGCCCATCCCAAAAATACTACCCAGGTGGGAAATAAGGATTCATAGACTTCCAAACTCCTGGCTGCTGGAGAGACCCTGAAACGTCCCATTGCAAGGTACAGGAGCAAATTGTCTGTAGTTATAAATAAACACTCATCTGGGCTGCAAGAGGCATATTCCACGTGAATATTCCTCAGCTGGGGCAGAGAACAGCTCTGCGATGGGACCTGTGGGGAGGGAAAACAGCCTCAAATAACTGCCATGAATATTTCACACCAATACATCAGCATGTTTGAACTTTCACTGGCTATTAAATATTCAGCAGCTGAAAGGAAAGCTCTCCCTGTGCCTGTCTGGTTCTCACCCACGTTTGGCAGTCTGAGCTCCTCCGTGCAGCAGATCCATGGCCTTTTGCCTCTTCATTTGCTCTCTTTTTTTAATCTTGCCTTATGGCAATGGGGAAATGCAGCTTCCAAACGACGAGGACTGTCAAAGTGGAATTTACTGCAAAAGAGGAGAAGAGATTCTGCCAGTTTGTCCAGCAGGTATTTGTAGATAATTTATCAGAAATTATTCATTTCCCAGTCACATACTGCTCTATAAAAATGCAGTCAGGCTTTAATTTTGCTCAATGTTACAGTAGTTCTTAGGTAATGGATTCGGCTTGCTGAAATTCATATTGTAACAGGTACATGGCTTAAACAAGAAGTGTAGAGCATTAAATTTTATTGTCTTAAGATCTGCGTATCAAAACAGTCCTTTCTGTGCTGTTCATCCAAACAATATTAAAATGGGGGAATATTTCAGTGGAAGCAGGATTCATTTAACTGATTCAGATGTTACAACATAAACAATATTTAAACTGCAAAGATGCTGGTTCACCTACATAATAAACTGCTTTACATGAGGTAAAACTGACAAGAACTTTTGTTGCTCCAAGGGTTTTTCTGCCCCGGAGGAAACACCACACCGGTGCCGTGTCCTGCGGGAACGTTCCGTCCCGAGGGAGCAGCTCTGCTGTCCCACACCTGCCTGACGTGCCCAGTGGACTTCTTTAACCCCAGGCCTGGCCAAAAAGCCTGTCTGCCCTGTGGCTCGGAGGCAGAGCAGCCTGAGGAGGGGCAGGAGACGTGTGTGTGCCTGGGGAAAGGTCGGGTGTTTCAGGTACGGCAGCGGCTGATCCTCACCTGCACCGGCCCATTCACCCTCTCTCTTTACATCCCTTTCCCAGTCGGATCCACGGGGACGGCAGATCTACGTGTACTCTGAGTTGCTCAGGGCTACATCAGTGGGAGGTTTTGGGCGGGGGGGGGGTCGTCATGGCCATCAAAGTTCTACCTGGCTTTGCTCCCATGAGGAGCAGCCCTTGTGCAGATCATTGAACCAGAGAATCAACTGGGTTGGAAGAGACCTCTGGGATCATCAATTCCAGCCCTTGATCCAAACCCCTCCCAGATCATGGCACTCAGCGCCACACCCAGTCTCATCTCAAAACCCTCCATGGACGGTGAATCCACCACCTCTCTGGGCAGGCCATTCCAGTGCCTGAGTGCTCCCTTTGTAAAGGATTTTCTTCTGTTATCTTGGCTAAACCTCCCCTGGATGCTGCTGCAGGTCCCCAAACAAAGCCCCGCTCTCCTTTGCAGCCCCGTGACGCCCACTGTGCCTGTCCCCAGGGGTACCAGAGCTCCTCGGGCCGTGGCAGAGCCTGTGTCAGACGAGCATTCGATATCTGCTGGGATTCAGCCTCCCGCAATCAGGAAGGGCAGTGTTTAACCAAGAAAGGATGGGCCCGCTACTGCTCCCAGAAGGTATCTCGATTTGAACATTCATTAAACCCACAGACCAGGCAGAAAATGCCCTAAAAGCCACTGCCCAAGTCCTTTCCTTCAGAGGGCACAGCCAGCTTGGCAACCAAATGTTTTCCAAGGAGCTTTTGCCTCTTCTTCACCCTGGAATAGCAACGCCCCGTACAGGACTTGCACTGCTGATGCTGTCCCTTGGTTCCTCCTCCGCAGGTCTGTGACACCCCCAGAGATTACCAAGGCTATGACAAGGTCCTCGGCCTCTGCATTTGTCACCCGGCCAGGCTGGAGGGGGTATGTGACTCTCAGTGTAGGAGACAACAAAGAGACACCCTGCAGTTGGCCTGTGCAGAGGGTAGGGCTCAGCTGCTCCTCGCCCACAGGAATGGGAGCAAGGTAAGAGCTGGGGTAATTCCCGCAATCCACCTACTTTTGCCAGGCTTTCCAGACTCTTTAGAATCATTAACCAAAGCACATCTTCATTCCTTTGGCTTAAAAAATTACAGAATAACGTTTGGGGATTTTGTTTGTTGCATTCTATTACACGCAGAGAGTATTTTTGTAGCTGGGCTTATACTGCAACTGTGCAAAAAAAATAAAGTCAAATAAACTCTGAAATTTCTCTCTTAGGCTGCTGTTCTCTTAGAAGACTTAAGAACAGTTCTGCTAAGGCCATATTTCTCTTTAAAAGATGTCTGTGCTTCAGAAAGAGGCAAATACACCCATCCAACATACATCGTGGAGATGACTGGTAAGGGAAAGAATAACAACAGCTGTAGCATTAACAGGGTATTAAATGGGTTTTATACACAATAAGCCTTTCCAGGATATTTAAAACACGAACAGTAAGAAATTTTGATGCTGAGAGCACGCAGCAATATTAGTTTGTCGCTCCACGCAAAGCTTATCCTACTCAGTCCCAGAACAGTTATTTGCAATTTGTGTTTCCAGTATTACAGGAAAGAAAAGACATAGAGATTTCCTCTCATTTCCTAAATTATGACAAACAGAGATAAAGAATATCTTTGTCTGTCAGAAGACTCCCTTCTCAGGCTCTTTATCTGTACAAATTTTTACTTGTGCTTCAGATTTTAACGTGCTTTTTCCCAAGAAGAACTAGAAGTAGTTAAACATTTTCCTCCCAGAGTTCCAGGGCCAAGCCATGGGCCAACAGCACTATTTGCAGAGCCAGGAGAAAGTCCAATAACAACAATAGGACAGAACCATTTGCCCATGAGCCCCTTGCACATGTTCATTGGCTTCAGTTGCTGCTGAAGGAACAGGTCTTGCAACATCAAACAAACCCTCAAGGCTTTGAGCAAGGCCCAAGCAGTTTAAAGCCCTGGCCCAGAATGAGAAGAATGTAGTAAAAAGGAACCAATTTGGGTTTAGGGTTTGCAAGTCGTACTTGGGGTCTTTGGTGAGCAGATACTCTATAAACTGGAAGGAAATACAAAGTTCAACATCCTGAAAACCAGAAATGACCAGTTTTTTTATACCATTTCAGGAAGAGGATTTTTAGGGGTATATAATCCTGACCCTCAACTGATTCACAACTTCATCATGTTAAATGAGGCTTCATCACTTCATAAAAATAGTCCTCCTTCAGCAGCTTCAGGTGAGTTCTCCTGCAAAGCTCCTAAGCAGGTATTTAATTCGACTTCTCTAAGATCTCACCGGGCTTTGTCCCATCAACCAACGCTAAGTAGGAAACAACAAGAGTTAAATCAAGCAGAACTCACCATCTTCAAACTCCTGGCAAGGCTGCTCAGGGTGAAGAAAACAAAACACTTCTCCTGAGTTGCTCTGTAGAGACAAATGATCCAAACCCACCGAGGTTTGTGCTCTTACAGGTAAGTCTGGCTGTGAAGAACTCGGGGTTTCCTGGGCCCAAAGTCCTTCCAACTCCACATCACAAGGTGGGTTCACGGGCATCTTAAATCCCATCACGTGCATTGATGTCAACGCCAGCATCGTGTTCATTGTCTCCAAGGAGCACTACCCAGTCTATGATGTGTAAGTACAAATACAGAACATTGTAAAACTCACCTGATGCACTTTTGCTTCAGCTGAAGAGAGCAAGGTGGAAGTTGTCACTTTTTTCAACACAGAATTAAGAGAAAACATGTCTAGGAAGAGCAGAATTCTCATTATTAAATGTATTTCAATGTGTTTTTCACAGAGAAGACTGTGGCATAGTAGCAAACAACACGTAAGTCATTCACTAATTGTACATTTGCTTATTAAAATAAGTAAAATTAAATATACACATACCATTTCTGATGTCTTGCTGATGCTATTTCTGGCACTCTTTGCAACTTGACTTCTCCCTGACTTACACTGCACAGTCCTTCCAGCTGACTGTAAGTTCTCTTCCCTTTTTTGAAATTGTAGAGTTCCAGGATCTTCTTGGAGCTAAGATTTAAGTTTTTATAATTTAGTTGCCACTGCCATGAGACCCTTGGGAGCTCTGCCTTTGGGGTTATTTATCTGGGTGGGTTTCCTCCCCTATGCCCTATTTGGATTTAGTTTCTGCCACTCATCCAGTTTCAAATAACAAATCACAGCAGGGATATGTAATCAATACAGAAACCTACCCGTGGTTCCCATGTTGACACCTGCAGCAATCAAACACCTGTAAGGACTCCCAAGAATTACTTTCACACTGCTAAATAAACATCCTTTTCAGGGTTAAACATCCTTCTTAGNAGAAGTAGTTGGAGCAGCCCAAAATAAAGCTGGGGGTGAGTGAACAATTAGGGGTTTGGTGTCAAACCTCACACTGATGCTCAGTGATGTGATGGGCAGCAGCTCCGCCTTGATAAATCTCTGCTGTAATTATGAGCCTACACCGGAAGGAAAAATAAGAGTGACCAAAACTTTGGTGATTTTTCCTCCTAGAAACAACCTGTACAACACAAACGCTCAGTTTGACTGGGGAGACTTCCGAGGCCTCGGGGAGGAGCTCAGAGAGGCCTCCCAGAAATTCCTGCTCTTCCTTTTCCAGTTCCAGGAGCCTGGCACCTTCGTGCTCCGGCTGAGCAGCAACCGGCACAAAAGAATGGTTTGTATCCAGGACTCCCATCCTTGCGCTCCTCTTGGCAGAGCATCCCACGGGCCACGGGAACGTTGGCAAACACAGGAAGTCTGAAAAAATAATTGCATCTTCTTTTTAATACTGCACAGGTGAATTTGCAGTTGTGGGTTAAATGTGAAGGTTCAACAATGCAACTCCTGCAAAGCTTTGACTCCGTAACAGGGAAATAACATTTTTTGTATCAATCATTGTGCACATATAAATTAGAAGCAATGACCCGTGGCTGGCCTCTGTCTTTCAGTACCTGAGGGTGATGCCACGGGGAGGACAGTGCTACGAGGAGGGGCCGTTCCTGCCCACCACTCCCAGGTTTGCTGTCCAGGTGGGAATCGCCAGGAAAAGGGAGCTCCTCCTCAAACCTGACTGGGCAGCAATCGCTGGTGTGAGCTCAGGACTTCTGATGGTCCTTCTTGCCTCTGGGGCATTGACAGTAAGTGGGAGTTACACAAAACTGGGGCTTTTAGAGGACATTATGACATTTCATGCAATGATCCCACAAGTTGTTCCCTTAAGCATCACCTATAAAGCTGAAAATTACAATTAATTGTAACTCAACCTCATGTTTTATATATGGGCTAAAATTCCCCCCTGTGAATTGATTGAGTGCCACCAAAGCCCCAGGACATTTATTTCTTCCATAGGCCACTTGGAGACATTCAAGTTAGAAATAAACTTCTTTCCTTTTTCTGATTCATCAATGAGATTACAATTTTTTTTCTTAAATGTCTGACCAAAACTATCTCAAAACAAAGAAGATAAATACCAAAAAGCTTTTACAAAAACTTGTCAGTCATGAATAAGTTCCTCCAACATTCGGGTTTGCTGTCCTTATTTAGATGGAAGTCACAGTGACCACAACATACCTGGGGGTCAGACTCAAACCCAAAATGGCCATTCAGACCATTAACACCCCAAATGGTCATTCATTTTTGTTTCCAGCACATTCTCAATTCAACAGGATATTTTTTTTCTGTGCAACCAGGCTACTGAGGTAATGATAGAAAATGTGATTTATTCATCCAGCAGATGCAAACAGCAGATAACTGCACTTCCTTCCCCTTGGTTTCAGCCTTATCTGCTGGGATCACTAATTCTGTTTCAGAACAAATTAATGATATATTTAGAAACCAGACTCTCGGGGTCTCTGCCCCACAGGTGATGATGGATCCTGCGTGTTGAGTGAACAACGAGTGAATCGCACCAATAGGACAGGGCAGAGTAAGAAAAGGAACCCACCTGTTGAATTTTGTTGTGTTTTGCAGCTGCTTTGTCGGGGACTCGGCTGGGCACAGAAGGGCAGCGCCTGCCCTGCCTTCCGAAGGCAGCAGCTGAAGTATAACCTGGACAGCTACTCCTCCAGCATTCCAGGAGTGTTTTCCATGAGGAAATGGCACCCGTCGGAGCAGCTCCAGGACAGGGTGGCAGGGCCCTCTGGCTGCACCAAAGCAGCAGGTCAGGCTGCAAGGAATCCAAAAGCAGTGGCTGTGTCTGGTTCCTGCACATCTGGGGCCGCCAGGCCACACTCAGCACTCTGCAAAGGCTGCTGGGCTTGGGCTCATGGGCGTTTTAATTCCATTAAATAATTATAATTAATAACTGAATGTCCACGTTTCAGCCTGTGGCCCGAGGAGAGGTGATGCTTGGCAGCCTGAGGAGCACATAGACCTCGAGTCCTTCAATACCAGTGCCTTCTTTGAGCTCCTGCTGAGCCAGTCACTGTCTGTCACAGCCACGCTGGGCCATTGCAAAGAAGAGGTAAATCCTGCCTGGGGCTACTTTTTATGTAGAAAGAGCCTCAAACATGTAGCTTCATCTGGTACCCTTTTTTGGCTATTAAGTAGATGTTTTACTTTTGCTTCCACCTTTTTAGAATGTGAAACACAAATATATCCTCAGAGTCTTAAGTATGTTGTTTACAGCATGCAATATAGTCAGAAAAGCAGTGACCTCAAGGCAGAACATTTTGGTTTGCTTATGGTACTGACCTGACAGAATTTTTGGAAAGTGACTTCATCTTCCAGCTTCAATTTCTCATTCTCAAATGAAGAGCTGCAGATTAAATCGAGGAGAAATTAATAAATCAATATGCAGTAACATGTGAGCATATTATTTGAATTTCATAATAAATATCTCAGTTGAAAGCCATGGGAGAGCATTTCACAGCCCAAAAGAATTGACCTGTAGTTCTCGTGCAATTCCATGTGAGATTTAAAGGACAGCAGAGGGAGCTGGATTACAACAAGCACTTAACAGATAAATAATGCAGAGAAGTCATCATGCCCTGATCCAAGACAAGGCATTAGTGTGTTTGTACCAAAATCTGACACCAGATTACATAAAGAGGTATTTATTTTGAAGCAACAGTTCCCCAGCTCCAAATCCCCTCTTGCAGTCCTAATACAACCTCTCTTTCCTTTTTATTTTGGGCCTCAGGTGAAAATGCTGTACCGCAAGCTCACGGGTGAAATGTCTGCACTGAGAAACCTTTGGATGAGGACTCTGAGTGTGCCGGGAAAGGTAGAGGCTGAGAGCACAGTGACAGAGGGCTCTGCAAAGGCCAAGCAACAGGTAGAGCTCACTTCTGCAGTATTTGTACACAGAATTACGAGTCAGTGCTCTCTTTTAAAAGTTAGGTGGTCATGTAAAATGTCACTCTTAGAATTACAGACATTTAATATTTCACAGGCTGCAAAACAGTTAAATGGAATATGTGTGAACAACAGGCATCCCTGGGTCTCTACAGCATTTAAAGCTGCTGCTACTGCTTCATGCTGGCACAAACTCATCTTTGAAAGATTCTTCTTTATCATTATTATTTTCTTACTGTGGTACACCCATGCACCTCATTTCCTCTGGTGGCTCATGTCAGCAGAGGTTTCGGCTTTGAAAATTCATATATTTATATGAATGTATTTATCTGTATAAATTCATCTGCTTGAGTGTACGTTGCAGCTTCTCTTTTCACAACATGTTTACATCGTACCTGGTTACATTGTATATCACAATGTTATTGACACCTGCATTGAAAGATACATTGTAACTCAACTATGTCCTATTTCTATCCTTACACTGAAAGAAACATTGTAAACATTGAAATCACCATGTTACATTGTAACTCAAGTGCTTTTAAATCAAACCGGTTCCTGTCATGAAAACAGAAATATACTAATCTTTTCACTTGGAAAACGATGTGTGCAACTTGGTGAGGAGTTGCAAAAGGTAATTTTTATTTAAGGAATCATTTTATCTGTTGTTAAAAGGAGGCCCTGAGTTATTAGCTTGCTCAGAGCTGGATAAATGCTGATTACTTATGTGCTGGATCATATTAGAGCTGCCAGCTCAAACGAACACATCAAAATCATTTTAAATGTCTAACCTTCGCCATTTTAATGAAGGGCAGAAAAGTTGCCAGCTCTGTTTACAACTGGATTAAAAAAAAACAAAGTAAAAGAACATTTGGATTTTCTCTCCCACCCAGGCAGAGGAGGAGATGCAGCGAAGGAAAGAGTTGGCTGCTGATTATGAGGAAAGTGTGAACAAGCAGGTGCAGTTATTGCAGCAGGAGCTGAAGTGGCAGGAGGAGAACTGTGTCCTGTTCAACTCTGCCCTGCGGGAGGGGCTCCGGCTGGCAGAGATGCTCACAAATGAGGCGGCTCATGGAGGAAACCAACCACAAGGCTGCACAAGGTACTCAAATTGCAAAGTTCTGCTGCAGCTTTCCTTTCCCAGCTGGAAAAGCCTTCCTGGCCAGCAGTTTTGTTGGCCTGTGGTTGGCAGTACCAGTCTCTGTAAGTTTAAAACTAAGTCTTGATCCAGAAAATCAGATGGTGCAGATCATAATTTTCACACTTATGTCAAGCAAGTCTATTAAATTTCCAACACAGGCAAAAACCGGAGAGATTCCCACCATGATGTCAGGAACAGGAACACTTGGAGTATCCCAAGTGATGCGGCTCTGGGATGCCACACCAGCTGTGGCCAGTGGGACATCCCTGCTCTGACAGCTCTGGTCACTGTCAGGGGCAGAACGGTGGGATGAGCAGAAAACAGTATTTCCACTCCATCAGCCAAAGCAAACACTCATCAAGCTCTCTAACTGCCAAATGCAGATATAATTGGCACACCTATCCAAATTCTTCCCTTCCTGCTCCATTTAGAGTCTCCTCCCTTACCTTCAGGGGCAGGTGACTGTTGTGTCTCCCGGCTCACAGGCTGTCAGCCCGGCTGGACACTGCCATCAGCACCATGGCAAGTGTGGTACAGGAGGAGAGTCAGCACCTCAAAGCCTGGGCAGCGCTGGGGGAAGACACAGGAGCTCCCCTTCGGAACCAGGATCCAACCAGGGCACTCAGCCAGCAGGAGCTGAGGGGTAACTACAGCCTCCAGAAACCTGTTGGAAATGTCTGTGAGTGGGGACAGCTCAGGGTAGCACGGGGAGGAAAATAAAAAATAGCCAGGTCACAAAAAATAACCAGGTCACAAAGGAACCCAGAGCCAAGTCAAAAGAGTGTGCTCAGAAAAATCCTCCTTGAATTCCCACATACAAGTTGTGAATTAAGAGGTTGTTACAAAAGCAAAGTCATCAGTAGAAGGTTTCTATGTTGTTTCTTAGGGGGAATGTCAAATTCGCATTTAAGATCTTTGAGCACTAACTAATTATCTCCCAGCAACAGAGAGGGAAATGAACTGTTCTGTGGGCAAGTCTCAGTAAGTTAAATTGGTTTGCTCTTATATGTCTGGCTGTGTCCTGATATTGTAACCTGCATTTCAGTGTGACAAAAGGATATCCAGACACCAAGACCCCTCTTTCTCCCACCCTTCTAAAAGGAACAGAAGTAAAAAAAGGACAGTGAAACCAACCTGGGGTGTCTCAGTGACTGCTGCAGACTGAGGCAATGAAATCCAAAACCCTGAATGGCCATTCAGGAAACATTGGTCTCCTCCCTCTTGGGAAGCTCATGCAGAAAAAAATGAATTGCCATGTACTGCAGCCATTTTCCCATTTTCCTGTAAAAGGCAGGAGAAAGGCTGAGCTCATTTATTCTCACACCATCTCTGCCCCTGCAGATGACTCTTATAAACCAGCAACCCCCTCCCCACACACACAGAGCTTACACAGGCTGTTTCCTTCCCCCCTCCTCACGTGTAGTAACTTGTTTTTAGGCTCCAGTGGTGCTGCTGGAGCACCTGACATGGTCTGCACAGATCCCATCGCTGGGCTGGGAATTCCTTTCCCTCACTGCCCTGGACCAGTGCCCAGCCACCACTTCCTGCACCCCCAGACTGGAAAGGTGCTTCCCACAGCTGGGAATGTTGGTTATGATCCCATCACATCCCGACTGGTCTGTGCTGCAGGTTCTGGTTCAGGTAAGTGCCACCACACAGCAATCAACTGGTCCCATTGCCTGGTTGGGGACGAGAGTTACAATGTGGGGGCTGGCCAAAGCAAAACAAAGAACAAGCCAAACAGCCCAGTCTTGCTACACTAAAATTTACTTTTCCTGCAACAAAACCCAAGGAAAATCTGAGCAAGCTTCTCACCAGCATGGCACTAGAAGGTAGTGTTGAGATGAGCATAAGACCTACCATGGATAAGATGTATTTGATGTTACAAAACTCAGCAACAAGCAAGTGTTGAGGTATTCCTCATTTCTGACAGATTTCAGCACCTTCATTCATTAAAATGCAAAAGTTATTTGCTAAGAAACTTGCAGCTTTAAGGGAATGGCCAAGGCAAAAGAATTGAATTTGAAAATCCTTCACAACCTTCACACAACCACATCAAAACTCTTCTGGTTTTACCTCCAGGTGGGCGACACAGGCCTGAAGTGCCCATATTTCCCTACATTCCTTACCCAGTTTGTCCCGCCACTGACCTGCCCGTGGAGACAAAGCTCCCAGCGCTGTGTCCTGAGAAAATCTTTGCCATGGGAGGCCTCATGTCGGACCCGACGACAGGGATAGAAGTGCCAGTGCTGGGGGTCACCATCCACCCGCTCACAGGGCAGAGCCTGGCGGTGGGTGGCACGTACCTGAACCCCCTCACGGGCACCTTGGCACCCCTGGAGATTTGGGGTCCCATGGTGGCGCCAGGGGGAAGCCGGATTGTCCCAATCCTCGGCGTGGGTTTGGATGGGAGCACTGGTAGGTGAATGACCCAGTGAACGGATCATTTCAGCTGCCCCAGCAGGGACCCCAACAAGCCCAAGACCCCTCTGTGTTCACCTCACACCTTTGTCTTCTCCTGCCAAGCCCAGCTGTGAACTTTACCTTTTCCAGACAGTAATCCTTCTCTTTCTTGCAGTTCCACTTTAAGAATTTATCACTTTAAAAGTCAATAAAACTGTCTGGTGACTCTGGGAGAGATCTGAGGTCATCGTTCCTCGACTATGACACAAACTACTGAAGCTGGTTTGACTTAAAGATGGTTCTGTTGCTCTATTACAATATTCAAAGTAGCATGAAATCCATCATTTAGGAGGTTGGGGGTTTGAAGGTCTGGATTTTTTAAAAAGCATTTTCACCCACACTAGAATGTGGTGTTAGACTATACACCACACCAAAAAGAGGAACGTGGGCCTGGATCTTCTTGTAAAGTAGTAAGTAGGGGACTTGTTTAAGAACATTCTGCAAGCCAAGTTATTTTATAAACTACATCAACCTCCTCGCTCTCCCCCTTCCATGTGTCCCAATGAACTTATTCCTGCTTCCCTTGTAGTAAATGCTCAATGTGCCTTTTCCCGAGCGGGAAGGGCTGAACCCCAAGGAGGAGGTGCCAGGTGATGCCCTGTCCTTGTTTCTCCTCTTCCTTGACTGTAGGAGAAGTTTTGCCTCTTGGTGGGCTGGTGGGCCCTTCTGGACACCTGATGCTCCTTGGAGACTCCTTCAGTGACCCTCTGAGTGGGAAGCTCTGCCGGGTGCAGGGGGTGCACCTGCAGCAAGGCGAGGTCCTGCCCCACGGCGGAGGGTACCGGGCTCTGCTGGAGGCTGACTGGCTGCTCTCCCAGACCTACGTGCTGGACACCCTAAAGCAGCTCAAGGCAGCAGTTCTGGAAGGTTCCTGCCCTGCAGCAGACAGGTTGGCAGCTCTAAAGGCTGCAGCAGAAGAGATGAAGAAGGCTTTTACTGCCAAGTGTTACCACGCCATGCACTGCTTGCAAAGCCTGGGGGAAAAGCAGGAGTTGGCTTCAAGTCTCAGGAGCAGCGGTGGGAAACTGGGTAGGTGTAAAAGAACCAGCCTGTTTTCATGTCATTCCACCCAGGGTTACAGCAGTGCACCCACTGTGACTTGTGGAGAGGGTCCTGTTGGACTCCATCCTCGTGGGGGCTCTTTCAGCTCAGAATATTCTGGGATTCCATCACAGCATTTGGCATCAGCACCTCAAACTTCCCGGAAGCTTTTTGTCAAAATACCTGCTCTGGCAAACCTGATGATGTCCTCAGCCAGGTATTGGCTGGGAGCTGTAGCAGGAATAGCAGCCTTGTGATCCTCAGAAAGGGAACGCAGTTCTTTTCATCCCAAAACCATTCAATGTTTTACATTTCTCATCTCTTTGGACAAACTAGGTATGATCAAGTATCCTGGAACTGAGATGTGGATCCCTGCAGTGTTTGGAATGAAAATCCCAGACCCAGATGGATCCAGTTTGATGGTGCCAGTTCTGGGAATAGACTGTGATTGGAATACTAGGCAGCCCTTTCCACTTGCAGGAACCATGGAAGATACAACCGGAAAAGGTAGAGCAGGAAATTAGATTATGTAAATAATAAATTACAAAGACATGTTAAATCACTCTGCTAAAGCAGATCAGTTTCTACCTCAGCACTGAATGGAAAATACAGGATTTGTGATCTAAATCCTAAATATGACTCTTAGTTTGTCTTTATCCACAGGTCTTGTCCCAATCACCATCGGTGCCAGGGCCATAAATCCAATTACAGGTGAAATTGGGCCTGTCATAGGTGCTCAAACCAACCCCTGGACACACAATGTAATTCCTACTGTTCAGTCCCTTGGAGTTTTACCAAGAAGAGCCACAGATCCAGATCTGGTAATTAGAGCTCCAGCAAACTCTCTTTACTTGTAGTTTTTTATCTGTGAGAAATTAGTGCTTTTCTACTACAGGGTGGAAATTTCACTCCTTTCTCTGCCCCACAAGTTGCATTTTCTTACAGTCCAAGATGACAGAAATATATCATTATACTTACCTCTTCTCTTTTCATTATCTGCTCTTTTTTTCCTTCCTTCTATTTGTACCTTCTTCTGCTGGTCTTTGTACCTTCTATTTGATATCTTTTCCATAGCCCAAAACACACACTGATTTGGACATGAATTATAACACGCAGAGATTCAGGACTGCAAACATTCATCCCCTGTGGCAACAAATTTGGATAAATGCTGTGAAAGGCATTGAGTGGGGATGCTGTCACTGACTTTAACAAAGTTTATGATCTTCCTTCAGCTTCCTTCAAAACTGAGCTGTTGTGTCTCTCATTGCCTTACAGCTGAACTTTTTAGAAAAGGAAATAAATTCGAGGCATTTATACTGGCACTGCAGAAGAAAAAATGAAGAAGAGCTTCTTAAGGAGCTGAACTCTCTATTTTTTCATGTCCTTGATGCTGCCAAAGAGGGAAAGGCACAACAGGTATGGTGCATTTTGCCTCAGTTTCTACACAATCCAAATAATGACGAGGCTCAAAAAAAAGCAATAACCTCATTAGCCCAGCTCTTGCTCTCTGTCAGAGGAAGGTTTATCCCACCAGGTCACGATCTCACAAGTTGGCAGCATCATCTAAAACTCCCTCTCCTCTTCCAATTCTTACAGACACAATTCAAGGCAAAACTGACAGACCTTGAGGAAATGTGCCATTTTCTGATGGAGTCCTCTCTGCAGGAAGCCCAGAGACGAACCTCAAAGTGTTTCCATAGCCCAGTGGCCACTGAACTGTCTGTGCTGTTCAAAGGTACCAGCCCAAGGCAGGGCAGGGCTGTACGTGGTTCTCTGGGCTCCCTCTGATGGGATAACTTCAGCCTTGGGAACTCCTTGTGTCCTCCTAAAGCAAGACAATGCAGGGGTAGGACCTGAAAACGGGGCTGTGCTAAAAGATAAAGAGGGGAGATGTGGTGAAGCTCTCTGAGAAGGAAATTACTTGGGATTTGCCCTGGGAATTCCCAGGAGATCATCAGGTGGGTGCTTCTGCTAATATTTGCTTCTTGTAGCTGACAGAGATGAGAAAGAACAGGAAATGCAGGTCCTGCTGGAGGTCAGGAAGGCGCTGGAGAAGCTGATGGAGCTCATGGAAAAGATGCAAGTGGAGGAAGAACGGCTATTCCTGCAGCTGAGAGAGAGGCAAAGGAGCCACATCCCGGGCGCTGAGGCAGCAACAAACCCGAAGCTCAGGAAGGTGAGGCCACTGCTGGGTTGGGAGGGGCTCAGCCTGGCTCAGAACAGCCTGTTCCAGAGGGCCTGTAGGGATAAAAGCTCTACAGTCCCTGTACTGTGACATCCCCAGTTCCAGGAACACCCCCAGTGCTTCCCCAGGTGAGTGTTACCTGGTTCTACAGAGGAGGCATCTATTTCTACCCAAGCAAGACCAGCTGAAGGAAAACCAATGCTTTCTACTGATGGCAAATAGATTTTATCAAAACACTGCCAAGAAAGGGCTTTTTTTAGCTCTTCTTTGCATCATCTGCAGCTTCTGTGACTGTTCTTTAAGGGCTGCAGGGCCTCAAGTGCTCTAAAGTTGTTACACCAGCTTTCTAGCTAGAGACTGGCCACATCATGTGTGAAAGGGCAAGTAAAGCCAGGATTTGCAGTTATATTTTGTATTCTTTCTTCCAGCTCCTGCTTGCCCTGGCCTCTGAGTCTCAGGAATGGATCCTGAAACAACAAGCCATTGTGGAGACTGCATACACCAAACTGGAATATTTGAGGGATGTGTCAATCATCCAAACACAGCAGGCAAAGGTACTGCACAGAAAATAAATTGTGTTACTTACTGTCTAACAAAAGCATGAGCAGTTGTTGTGTTCTGGGAGTATCATCCCAGAACAGCAAGGCAGGAGATCAGAGCCCTGCAAAATAACAACAAACTTACGTGAAAAGGACATTAAAGTCATGCAGTTCAAATCACACCTTGCAACTTTTACATCAGCTTGAAGGGCATGAAAAGAGTCTGAGAGTTGGGGCTGTGAGAAAGTAACCATTGGAAAGGTTTTTTAATTACTGAGGCAAAGTGTTGTAGCATCTTACTGAGCCCCCTGGACAATGTGCATGGAATGGCTGGGAACTGACATCAGGAGTGTAAGAAAAGGCAACAAATGGCAATTTCTTAAAATTCTATTCTTGACAGACATGAAACAGCCGCTGTCTTTGTGCTGTTTCAGGTGCTTTTCTCAGGGTCTCAGCAGTGTTTTGAAAACTATCAGACAGCCAGGTTTTATGGCATTGGTGGGGCCTCGCCCAGCACATGCAGGGAAATCCAACAAAAACTGGTCCCTCTGCTCAGGTCTGCGGTTCAGGTGCTGGAGGAGAACAGCCAAAGTTGTGTGTCCCCTGAGACACCAGGTAAGGGTGAAAAGAAAGGCACTGCCGGGGGAAAAAAAATATCTGCCACTCACCTGATTTTATTCCTGCCTGGAAAAACATCTTAGAACCTTTCAGTTCTGAATCCAGAAGAAAATTCTCCATCTGACTCCTGAAAAATCAGACTTTTTGTAAGAATTAAGATCTCCTTGGATTTAATGAATAGAACCTTTATCATTTATGCAAACTCACCACAGAGTGGAACGGGCCTCAAAATAATTTGTTAGGCTCAAAATTTCTCTTGCAAGGCCCCACCAAAATTAAAGCATATTTTACAAAAGGCTCAAATTTTCTCTTGCCAGGCCTCACTAAAATTAATGGATATTTTACAAAACAATTAATATCCTGCAGAAACACATTCCCTCGTGTTTCTTCTACAGGCTACTCATCAAAGAGCACTTTAAAAGTGTCTGCTGCTCACACAGAGGCTTTAAGAGCTGAGACAAGTCAGGAAAGTGCTTCAGCTTCTGTGACATCCCCTGTTCTGCCAACCCGTCCCTCAGAAAGGACCCGCCGCCTGCAACGAGAACTCCAGACAAGGTAAGAGATCCTCGCTCTGCCTTTGTAGTCCCCAAACCAGGTTTGGCAGGTTTGGCTCCCCCCGAGGCTCCCCCGTGGTTGGGGTCTGTGCGTGGATCAGCAGAGCCTTCCTGATGCCCACAAAAGGCTCCCGGTGATGGCTCCGTAGAACAGGGACGTGTTTTCCACGTGTCCTGCCCCTCTGCCTGCAGGTTCCTCCTGGAGAAACACGCCTGTGAGCTGGCCCAGCTGGAACTGGCCCTGCTGGCAGCAGAAATGGGCACCATCTGCTGCCTGGGGGAACCCACGGCCGAGGAAGAGGAAGGCCACGAGGGAAACTGGGTAAGGCTGGCCTTGGGTCATCTCGGAGTTCTCAGCTGCTACACAGCAAAGAGCTTTCCACTTCCTATACGAATCCTTGGCAATTTTCCCACCTTGCTTCGGAAAAGGAAATTAAAGCAAAAAGTCATTTATGAGAGGAGAAAGATCTCTTCCTTGCTACTGTGAACCAAAACAGAGCATAAATCAGTTTTCCCCTCTCTAGTTAAAGCACCAGAGGCAGTGGGGTCTCACTTTCAGTGAGTCTTGGGTACTTAATCCCACAATAAATCAGGCTCCTGACTGTGCTTAAATGAACACGGACACCTTTCTGGCTGGGTTTTACATCTCAGGCTCGATTCTTCTGACACTCCAGATCCCAAAATCATTTCAAGTTGGGATGTCTCTGTTTCCAGAGGAGGAAGAGCAGGAAAGGAACAGAAGGCGCTGGCTCAAAGGGCTCGGTGCTGGACAAGCTGTCCGAGCAGCATCACCACGCTGGGCAAGCCCTGCGGCAGAGACAACTGCAAGAAATCAACCTTTTGGGCCTCAGCCCGGACTTAACAATGCCCAGAGAGCCCCTGCAAATCCTGCAACAAATCCCACATCGCCTGTCAGTTTGCCTTCTTGGCTCCCAGAGCTCCCGTTCTGACTTGGCTGAACAGCAGGTGAGTTTAAGGTGTTTTTCTCTGTGTCATTGTCATCTCCCTGCCGGGCAAGGATGACATTGGGGGGGTACAAACACACAGCTGGCTCAGGCATCGTGTGGGGGTTATTGGAGCACCTTTAACACTCAAATTTAAATGGTCCACTTCTCCCTGGAAACTGGACTTCTCCACTTCTGGTGCCCACAGTGCCCTGGTATAGAATATATAGAATACATTTGCACTGGGGGGGAAATCCCTACCCTTTGTTTTCTTTTGCTTAACAGAGCCCACATTCCAGGGAAGCCAAGTGTTCCCTGGACTCTGTCACTCGGATGCTCCGGGTGTCAGCAGGGAGGATAGTGAAGCTGGAAGCTCTGAGCCAGGAGTGCCTCTACAGGGTCCTGGACCTCTACTGTGACCTCCAGGTAGAGGCACTGCATGAATTTCAGGCTTCCCCCCTCCCTCCATGAGCCTCAAGGGAATTCACAAACCTTTGAGTGAGTTATTGCCCATCCTGAGTGAAAATCTGCAGGGGTTGCAGAAACAGAAACCTCCCCTATGGGTCAGCCTGGCACAAACCCCACTACTCAAAGCCTTGGAATTATGGCCAGTCCTGGAGGGGAGGAAAAAAAGTTAATTTCTATTAAAAAAGTAATATTCTCATACTGCTTTGCTTCCCTGCTTCAGATTCTGAGCTGTCCAGAGGGTGTGATGAGGATCCTGAATGGTTTGGACTACAAAAATAATGGTGAAGAAATAGCCCACGAGGTTGCTCAGATTAGGGAGGAGCACCAGGTAGAGAGAGCAGTGGCTTTTCTCCAGGAGCACCACCGGGAAGGGGATCTGCTGACAGGTTTGAGCCCAGAGGCAGGAGCTGAGCTGAGCAAGCTGCAGGCACAGCTCAGGCTGGAGCTTCAAACACTCACAGAAGAGAAGGTACATCAGCTGAAACGCTGGCACTGCCATTCCCTACAGCTGCACAGGGACAATATTCAATGGGGTTCACACCCGCTTGTCTCATGCTGCCAAAGGACATCTTTAAAATTTAAAATTTTAATTTTTTTTTTAAATTCCCTTTAGAAATTGATGGTTGTTTACAGTGCGGCTCATTTTTTTCCCCTCCCCTGGAGTCCTATTTTCAAACCTGCAGTGAGAACTGGAAGGTTTCCACACTTTGTCACGTCGGGTTTCTTTTCCCTCCAGATAAAAGCCAAAGAAACACAAATCATCCAGGATACCAAAGGAGAGAAGTTTGGGAATCTCGTGGCTTATTCCATCCTATCTCAGAGGCACCTGAGGGAAGCAGTGACTGTGCTGCAAGACTCCTGCAGGCTCCAGAGGGTGGCCCGGAGGTGCCAAAAGGAGGGCACAGGACTGGAACACCTCGTGGTGGAAGTAAAATCCTCTTGTTACTTGGGTTTAGAACCTGCAGCTCCTCCAATGTGTTATCACAGAACTTTAATTGAAAAACTTTCCGGAATTGTGTTTATAGAGAGGGGACACAGTTAACTCCAGATTACAGAACATTACAGTATTTTGGTAATGCCCAAAAGGGTTGAAAATATCCGAGGGTTTGCTGCAAAAAATCAGGCACTTCAGATCCATTTTAATGTAGATTTACTTTAAATTCCTTTGGTGAACCTTAAATTTACTTTCAGCTGTTGTGAGTTTGTGATTTGGGGTGTTTATAAACAACAAAATTAAAACACTGCCAAATGTTTTTACCAAACCCCCACTGACTTCAATGCATTTTCAAAACCTTGGACTCTTAAATCCATGCTCAATATGCTGTTTAGAAAGTGAAATAACCAAAGGAGGTTCACACCTTTCATGTTCCATTTCACAGGACCATTTTCTCTTTCAGGATTTATCAGTTGCTGGTGACACCAGGGACATTCTGCAGCTCCTGAAGGACAACCCAGAGGATGTATTGTTAGTGCTGGAATTCCTACAGACTGTAAGATTATTACAACTGAGAGAGACACACTTTAAGGAAATAGTCAGAAACCTAAAAGGCTCCATCCAGGAGAAGGTAAAACTAAAAATATATTGCCAGAAAACACTAAATATTCTGCATTGCTATTGTTACTGTGCAAAGGACTTTGTTCTTCAAGTATCAGATTTCCCAGAACAGCATCAGAATCTTGGTTTTTGGATCTCTTTCTTTTCATCTCTAGTTTGTGGAGGAAGCAAATCGCATAATCAATGAAGTGAAAAAACTCAGAGAGCAGAAAACAAGAAGGCTGGAGGAGGAGCTGAAAAACTCCCTGCAAAATAAAGGAACCAAGAAGAATATTTCAAGTAATTTTGACCCGCTACAGGTTAGAAAGGAGCAGATCCCAAATGTTTTCTAGTTGAACATGCATCATATGCATAGTACAGAAGATTAATGGCATAATGCTAATGAGACCTGATTGCAGCTGTCCTGCACTAGAAAATTCACCACAAATACATTAAGAAAAGGGCTGAGAGAGATCACCTCCTTCACACACACCCTCCAGCTTTGGGGGGGGATTTTTTGCTCTTTTCTGATTTCAGACTCAGATTGTAAGGGCTGGGACTTGTCATTACAGAGCCTAAGAAATTTAACAGCATTTTACAGGTACTTACTCTTACATCCCCTCACTTTCCCTTGCAGAACTCCATGAGAGAATGCAGGGGAAGAAAAGCTTTCTCAGGAAAGGACTTTCACCCAGACTTGCAGAAGTTGAGGGTGAGTTTAGAAGGAGATAAAAAAGAAACCATGCAGCCAACCAGCAGCTGTGCATCCTCCATCCCCCAGCCTCTCTGCGTCCCGGGGATACAGCCAAAGGCACGTGACCAGCTCCTCCTGTTCCTGACTGAGAGTAAGTCGGGGCTGCCATAGGAGTGACCTGGGACTCGTTTTTGATGCTGATGCTTTTCCTGGGAGGGCATCAAAGCTTTGGGAAAGGAACGAACAGGGGAAAAACGGGGTGGAATTTTCCTGAAACAGGGAGGGCATGGCCAAAATTGTGGTGTAAAACTGGATATGGGTGCTGGGACACCAATAAAATGAAATGTCTTACCTGGATGATGTTTATGCGTCTGCAGAGCTGAGTTTGTTTCCTCCTTAGGCTCGGCAGGGCTGTCGGGGTTCTCTGACAATACCAGCAGCTGCTGGAGAAGTAATTTCTTCTTCTTTAAATTGAAAAGGTTTCATTGGGGTTCAGGTGAACTCTCACACATCACACCTTCGTGTTTCAGAGTCTTTTCCAGCACCTTCTCAATGAGGCAAACAACTGGTTAATTACTCATTACCTTAACGAAGTAGAAAGAGCAATTGGTGCGAGAGTCACACAGTTATCAGAGTGCCAGAGAAACATTCCCTTATCAAGCCCCTTGGAGAGATTCCAACACACTTCAGCATTTTTAAACCTCTTCCAAAAGGGAGACATTTAGTCAAAAAGTACAACTTTTACTCCAGTCTTGGGCCCAAAAACTTTGTAGGGAAGTCAAAATTAGCTTATGGAATGAGAGGAATGGGCACAACCCCTCTGGAATCATTTGCTGTCCTTACCTGGCCTGTCCTCCTCTCACAGACACCAAGGTGCTGAAGGCAGCAGAACATGTGATGGCATCCAGAATCCTTCTGCTGAACCCACAGCTCACAGCACCCACTTTCCAGGGTAAAAACTCCTATTACTTGGTTGACTTTTGCTTCTTTTCCAGCCAACCACCTTCTTTCTCTCTGCCTAACAACAAGATACATAAGCCACACATGATACCTGCAGAAGTAACTTGTCTACAGGTGTGATTTAAGCAGCTATATAGTCCTTAGAATAAACCAAATATTGGGCTTAGAACACTTAAATAGGTCTTCATCAGCTGGGAAAAAACCCCTCTCAATTCTGATCAGATAAGGAAGTTAGCAATGTGATAGATTATTCATAGAGTTCAGGGCAGATAAATTCTCATCAATAAATCTTGGGGCAAAGACAATTCTGTTAGGAAAAAATTGAGAGTAGTCTCTCAGCAGCTCAAATGAGCTACAGGAATGAGAAGCATCTGTACTTGGGACTTTTTGTTTGGGGGGTTTCTTTTGCTTAACAGTGTTCTTCCTCTTTAAAAAGACTTCCACAGATACACAAAAAGAAAACTGGTGAATAGTTTTTGGAGAGTAAGATATTCACATATGTCATGCAGACTTCAGTGTCATGCCCCAAACAGCAAAACTCTTGCCCTGTTTTGTCTTGCCTACATAATTCTGGTGTGTGAAATGTTTGCTAAAATAAAATGGTAGGGGAGGGATTGCTTAGGAAAGTAATATTTATTTATTCACACAGGTGGTGATGAAACAAAACCCTCTTTTCCTCTTGGTCTCCTGCAAGAGGTGAATGATGAGCTGCAAAGTCATGCAGTGGCAGCTGGACTAGCACAGAGCCAAAGGCTGGACCTCAGTAAGTCTCACCTCTGTTCTTCCTTAGACAACAGGGAGAACTGGGTGCGATGCCAAGGTTTGTTTCACCCTTAAGGGAGCTGTTTATTGGGAGCAGAATTTGCTGCACAGACATCTGAGATCCCCCTGAGCTCTACCAGTGAAAAATCAAGTACACAGAGCCACATGTACTCCATGTGACCTTTCTAGGCCTGAGTTATCAGGGACTGCTCTGGGAAAAGGAAAGTTCTGGACATTTCCTAAGAGTATCAAGCACTTCATAACCCTTTTAATAATTCAAATGCATGAGCAGGGCTTCATTGTGCATTGAACAATATACAAGATGAGAAATGCAACATTAGCCCTGGGACAAAAAAAAAAAAAGAAAAAAGTGAAAATAGAAACTAATTAGTGATGAAATGCTACTCTTCTTGCAGCAGCACTAAGCAGTGCTCAGGGCACAGAGGAGGCCTCGAGGGCTCAGGAAGGAGAACCAAGAGCAGTGGATCCTGCAGCCCTTTCTGCCAGGGAGTTTGTCCTTTATCAATATGGCATCTCCATCCTACAGTTCCTCAGGCTTCGCATTAACGTGAGTGTGTTTAAGATGTTGATAATTAGAGACTGCTATTTAATAATCAACACCAGTTACCCAAAAACCTCTCCAGCCAACAGGCTGCCAAGGGCGTACCAGTTATAAAATCAATTAGAGAACGACCAGTGTGAAAATATCAGGACTTAAATTCCAGCCCTGTTTTCTCCACAGTGGTCTAGGACTGTTTTGAAGTTAAATCTCTACCAGTTCTCTCAGTTGTTGTGGCATCATTCTTAGGCACATCACTTAGGAAACAGAATTAATCCCTGCATTTTACATAACAGTGTGATAAAACATCTTCGCTTGATAACTTGGCAACAATTCCTTCATTTTCTGTGCAGTTCTTTCTTAGCACTCCATGGCTTTAATCTGGGTAAACTCTCCAGGATCTTTCATAACAGTCTCAAATAAATAAAAAGTTGTAGCAATCACAGCCAGAGCTCCAGGACTGGAGCACACTTTCATTTACTTAATTAAAAACCTGGCAAGAAGAAATCCTGGCAGTTTTTAAAGGGTCTCCATTTTCACGTGGAATTGTTTTGGCTCTGCAAACCCCCCGCAAATCAAGGCTGGCATTCAGCTGCACTTCCATCCCACTAATCCCTCTCGCTGCACAGAGTTCTCACAGAAGCATTTTTCCTTCTCCTTGCAGGCTCCAGAATTCACCGTGGGTGTTGCCTCCAGCCTCCCCCCGAGCAGCGCCGCAGGCAATGCCTTCGGGGAGTCTTTCTTTTATCAGGTTTGCCCACTGCACACAGAGCCAGCCCGGGCAGAGTTTTTATAACCACGAAGTTTTGGAGATGGGAAGTAAAAGGCAAAAATACTTCATGCTTTTCAAGTCATAGCGTGCTTAATACTTTCTAGGAAAAGCTTAAATATAAGAAATCCTCAAATATCAATTAGGTCCAGATAGACCTGAACACAATTTCCAGAGCCCTGTAGGATGCTGATTTCAATGCACATTTAATGTGAGGGTCGTACCCCAAGCACACTTAATTAAACCAGCTCTGATTATCTGGTTTCTCACATCCAACTTCTACCACTTCCGTTTCTACTAAATTCCCTCTAGGTCAGCTTTATAGGAGTCAGTGTATCCTACTAAATTCCCTCTAGGTCAGCTTTATAGGAGTCAGTGTATCAGCATTTTACTTACTATAATACAATTACAGAATCTATTTTGCATTACTTATTTCTAAAACTGAGGTGTACAGAGAAGTTCCCTAAAGTTTATGATATATAGATATAAACCTGTGTAGAGCAGAGAATGCAGAAAGGCTGAATTCACATTATAGATTATTAAGAGGAGCCTTATGACTGTGTACATGGATATCCCCAGCAGTGATTTGAATCCTTGGACTTACCTAAAATTGAGGCAAACCATTGGAAGAGTTGCATCAGCTGAGCCAGTTGATGTTGTGCCTTCAACTCAGCTCTGGGTGTTCATTTCTCCTCAGAATTCCACGAAGAAACTCTTCATCCTGAGGGATTGCCTGGGCTCTGCAGGAGCTTTCCTGCTGCTCCTCGTGCACTGCTCGGCTCATGTTGCTGCTGCCGAGCTCGGCCACGACACCAACCCCCTCTTCCTGAGGCTCTTTCATCAAGTACTTTCTAAATGTAGTTACTCGTTAAAAAAAAATATACCATTTTAAAAGTGAGGGGCTAACCCAACAGTTTTCACGGCTCAGAACAGTCGCACCAAATTCACCGGCACACAAGAAAAGGACTGGAGTGTTCACACCTGGATGGGACACAAGAGGGTCCCAAAGCCTCTCCAGAGGTCACGCTTGGTTTTGTTTTCCCTCCAGGCACTGGAGTGCTGTCTCGCTGAGATGTTCTCCCTCCAACTCCAGCTCTCAGCAGCCCCCCAGGATGACAAATCCCACGGGATAAGCCGGACGTTGCTGAAGGAGGAACCTTTCTCCAAGGAGGAAAGAAATCTCATCTCCCAACTGTTTGAGGTGAAAGTGAAAAGCCCCACAGACATGGAAGCCTTGGAGAAGGTAACGAGAAAGTTCACCCACCTTACATTTCCTTACTTTGCTACAAAAATGGCAATTTAAAGCGGTTTGTAGGTGCCTGTGTCTATGTGCCTGCAAATGGTCAACTGAAGCACAGGGAATTCTCTCTGAATGCACTTTAAGGACAGGAAAAAATCCAGAGGGGTTGGGGATCCTCCCTCCTGGGACACAAAACCCACCTGGACACAGGCTCTGGATGACTCTGCTTTAGCAGGGAGGTTGCAATAGGTTATTTACCTTCTTGCAAATCATTAAGTCATCATTAAAAAACCACATTTAAAGAGTCTATAAAAATTAAAATTAGCAATTATCTGCTTCCTCCACTTCTGTGCCTGTTCCATAATGCACAAAGAACAATCTCCTGCTCCACATGAAATCCGAGGAATCCCTAAATGACAAGTGGTCCGTGAAGAAAAGGGAGCATTTCCTTCATTCCATGAGCAGCAATGGAAAGGACAGCTTGGCATGGAGGGCACGGTAAGAATAATTGGCCAGGAGCTGTTATTTACTATTTATTATTAAGTATTTTGCTATCTTATATGGTGAAATTCATCCTTCTGGCTTACTCCTGTGAATAATCTATGGATAGTATTTTAGTAACAGCATTTCTTCTCATTTTAAACATGCCTCTCCATGTTTTCTAGCCCTGAAGAGAAAACCTGCACTTCCCCATCCCTTTCAGAACTCGAGGATAAAGTGGACGTGTTAACTGAGGAGTTGGTGCACATCATCGAGGATGAACACCAGTTCTTAGACAGCAAAGGCAATGAAGACCTGCTTTGTTACTACCTTGAGATCACCAGTTTGGAGAAGGACTGCTTGGTAAAGCAAATCAAAGCACTAGAGGAGGAAATAACCCTGGGCAGAAAGTTGTAGTGGCACTCAAAACTGGGTTTGGGTCTGCCTGGGTTCTCTGCCTTTGTTATCAGGCTTTAGGCCAAGGTAAATATTCTATTTTTGTTCCAACTGTAGCAGATTTTTCCTCTCCATACTAAAGGCTCAGGAGTGAAAGCAATGTAGTAATTTAAGTGACAAGACTTTGGCCCAAGGAATGACATTTCTGGCTACATTCAAGTGGTGAAAAGAAATATCGTTGCAAAAGTCCAGACTCAGAGTTTCCAGGAATAGAAGCAAAATGCAGCATCACTCAATTCTGCTTAGTGTTTAATGCATTTTTTAACTAACATATTAATCTACACCATGTTGTGAAGTTCAGCTGATAGTTACACTTTTCTGACTTTATGACACAGCAAAAGCTACAGATACAATTACCCCAAGTGACCAATACAACTACACACCAAGAGCAAAAATACTCTTTTTCCACCACTGAAAGCAACTTGCCCAGCCCAGACAGCCTTTTCTTGTTCTGGAGTCACCACATTTCAGCTCTCTCCCATACAGGAATGCAGGTCCTGCACTGTCCAACCCAGCATTGCTCTTGAGCTTGGAGAGACAGTCTCTCCTCCTCCCAAATTCAAGAGTCAAACCCTGAAACACATGAAAACATTCAGTATTTGCAGGTCATTGAAACATCACCACGGCCTCTGGGGTAGGTAAAAAGCAAGTAAGGGAAGAGCAGAGTCATTCAAGATCCTTCCTTCCCCAACCAACACATGAGTTCACAGCAGCAGAGGGCAATTCAAACCATTCCCTGAGTCACTGAACACCCTCAGCAATTCTGCTCGTGGCATTTAGATCTCTGCTCACAACTCAGCTGCCCTTGCCACCTTTGCCAGAAGGAAGCAAATTGTCCTTCAAAGCAATTTGGGGGATTTTTTTTTGATTTTTTTAAGTCTTCCTTGACTTGCTTGTGTTCCCACCAAAAAAGCTTTTAAACCCCCTTCAGGGTCCCAGTAGAAGATCAGATGGCTTTTATATAAAACATAAATAAATCTGTTGATATTTGCATTTCCTTTTAAACTCACAGAAGGAGCCTCACATCAATTCTCATTTTTATACTAGCATTAATATAAGAAACACTTAAAAACCCAGCTAAAACCCCCTCAAAACCCTTCCAGACATCCAGAATAAGAGACAGGGATTAGAGACAGTGAGTGCTTGGAGTTCCTATTGAGTTTTGCTGTGCCAGCCCTTCCCCCCACTGCAGAGCCAGTGCTCCAAAGGCAGTCCAAAGCAGGCACAGCCACAGCTCTAGCGCTTGGTGTTGACCCAGTGGTACCTGTCCACTTGTGGCCCCGAGTAGGGGGCCGAGGGCCTGTAGAACCTGTAGCCCCTGTGCTGGCTGTAGTAGGAGCTGGTGGGCATGTAGGTGTTCCTGTAGAAGTAGGGGGACCACAGCTGCACAGAAGACCTGTAGTAGTTACAGAACTGAAGAGCAAGAAGGGAGGTGGCATTAGGGCATGTTTGGGGGCAAGGAGGGAACAGTCCAGCCCATTTGGGTCACATCTTTCCCAAGGGAACTCCCGCAGAAAGCTCCATCCCATTCCCTGATTCACTCGTGCTGGAAAAGCCCCCAAGACCACCAAGTCCAACCACCCTTCCAAGCCCACCCCTAAACCACATCCCCCAGTTCCACATCTACATATTTTAAATCCCTCCAGGCAATGTGACTGCACCACCTCCCTGGGCAGCCCTTGGGGAAGAGTTTTGCCCAACATCCAACTGGAGCAACTTGAGCCCATGTCCTCTCATCCTGTTGGTCCTCACCTCCATAAAACCTCCTTTGGAGAGTAAGAAGGTCCCCCCAAGGCCCCTTTTCCCTGGGCTGAGCAGCACCAGCACCACATCCCACCAGCATTCCCTCACCTGGTAGACACTGTTGGGGTTGCTGACAGTAGGGATGGCTCTGGGCTCCCTGCGGAAGCTCTCCTCGTCCGAGGAGGAGCCAGAGTGACAGTCCAGGGTTGCTCTCTCCACAGCATAGTTGATGAGCTGGTGGAGCTCAGGGTTGTCCGTCCCATCGAAGCGCACGATGGTGAAGGGCTGGTTCTTCTCCCCATACCTGGAAAGGACAGGAGGTGAGTGATGCTGCCCTGCCCGAGCAGTGGGGACAGCTCAGAGGGACACCAGGAGGACAGCAGACCCTCAGATATCAAGGGTAACAGGCTCGAGGGGATGGAGTTTGTACAGAGCCACTCCTCAGCCCACCTGCAGCTCACTTCAAAGGGGTCAACCCACAGCGTCATCTCCCTGGGCAAACCAAGGTCCTTGAAGTCCACATCACTCTCTGCACAGGCTTGTTCCAGCAGTGGCTCTCTGGCATCATATTGGTTTATCCTTATGCACCTGGGCAAGGGCAGAGTGCAGGTGGATTTGAAATTGCACTCCCAAAATCACTGTTTATTATTTTCTCCACACATTTTCCCAGTGATACGAGTCCCCACATAGAGGCCCAAGCAGCAGTTCAGCCTAACAAACTGATTCATACACTCAAACAGGGCTTTGTTTTAAGCACATAAAGCAGCAACTCACTTCATGAGTAATTTATGAGAACTAAAAGCAGTTAGAGCAATACCTGAAGTCACTCCAAGACAATTTGAATTCTACATCCAAGGAGGCAGAGGCTCCTTAGTGCATATTGCCCTGAGGCTTCCATCTCAGTTTCTAGTCACACACTGGGAAAAACTGGTGTACCTTCACCAGTTACCAACATTTCCCCTTCTCTTCTACTGAGAGTCCTCTCACCTGTAGGCTTGTCCTCGGGATGGGTTGTCCACATACCAGTGGTTCTTGTACTTCTCAAACAGGATCTCAGTGAGGCTGGCTGCAAACTTGTCTATCTTCTCCTTGCTCAGCTTGCCCTCCCTTTTCACCAGCTTCGTGATGAAGAAAACCGTGGCAGCAATTTCCTCCTTCATTTGGAGTTGTGGCTCAGAAGGTGCTTTAGTTGTTGGAGAACCATTAGGAGAAAGGAGATTTAATAACATTAAGGTACTAAAAGCTGCCCAAGCCAGGGCAGATAGAGCCTGGATAAGCCCAATTTCCAAAGAGATAAATTCAGCTTTGGGTATTGAAACCAATTTGATGCATTACTAGAAGGCACCTGCACCAAGTAACTCAACAACCTATAAAAAATTGAGCTGAAAATACAGTAATCCTTATTACACCTCACATATACGATTAGAATCAACAACCACCAGAACCTACAATTAATTACAGAGCTCTTTCAAATACAAAGAAGACCAAAACCCTCACCTTCTCAGAGCAAAAAAGAGTGAAAATTCACAATGCACTTAACAAGCAGCTTCAGAGAAGCTCCAAAAAAACACCACAAAAACTTATACCAGGTAAAGAGGAAGAAGAAATCCCAAGCATCCAAACCCTCACTTTCTCTAGGCTGGTTTTCTTAGGCTTTATATAGGACAGGAACTGGGTGGCTCTGAGGAGTGTAACAGCACTCAGGTGTGCAGGAGATTCAGGTGTGGGGCATGAGATTAACTACCCCTGGTCTCCGAGACATTTCAATCTACGTGGCTTTATTCCAATACCAGCTCCTTCTTTCAGAGTGTATTTAATGGATTCAGTTCTGGGTTCTGTTGTGTCCCTCGATCTACCTCCTAAATACCTGTGAAATATTGAAGGGAAATATTCACCAAGAGATAAACAGTACCAGGCTTATTAATTGATTATTAGAATTGTGCTTGTCTGCTTCCACAGGAAACCCTCACATGGGGTATTCTTTATTTAGAAAATGGCACGATCCTGTAGTTATCATGTCATTAACGTCCCTAGAGATCTCTATAAACAGCACAGATTTATTTCACTTTTTGATGCATTCCATGCAGAGCAGCAGTGCCTATTTAAGAGTCCCTACACAAGCAGTTCCTCAAATGGGAGAATTGTGCTCTGGGTTTCAAACTTCAAGCAATAATTGTCTGGGCACAGGCAGAGAGCGGCTGATGAGTTCCTTTCCCCTTTTGCTGCCTCGGGAAGTTGTGTCTCCAGTGTCAGATATCTTTTGCCAAGGCAAAAGAGCAAAGGGAGGCAAAAAGAGCTGAGTGTTTCAACTGGCTCTTGATGGGACTGGAGATGTGGCAGGCGAGGAGTCCAAGCGCTCACATTTCAGTCCTGTGAGCAGATTGTGCTACAAGACAGGGACAAGAAATACAGAGTGTGAAGCACAGACTGACAGAAGGGCCCAGCTTGGTAGGAGTGTGCCTCAAACCGTGAATTTCCGGCTATTTCTGGGTTTTCTTTCTCTCCACTCACACAAGTTCTTTGCTCTTTAGTTTCTTTCCACGTCACAAAAGAATAAAAAGACTTACGAAGGCTTTTAGCAGAAAGTCTGGTTTTAAGGAATGAGTAATAAAACACCAATTCCTAATAAAATAACATATACTAGTATATGCAACCAATGTAATAATGTATAAATAATACATGATGAAGCAGCTCCATGTGTCTTCTCTTCCTTTTTCTCCCATATGAAAACACTTCCTTAACAAACGGGGACCTTTCCACAGCCCCTCCGGGAATCAAAGGCCGGGGTGGATGAAGAGTCTTCAGAAAGGGCTCCCAGCAGTGCCCGGGCTGGGGCTGGCACAGAAACCCCCTGTTGGCACCACGAGAGTCCCCTCATCGTGTGCTCTGCTCTTGGGCGCTTGGCATGACACGCCAGGGTTCTGATCCCTGCTCAAGCCCTGAGTCATTCCTCCCCTTTCACGCGTGGCATAAGGGAATAACGTTGCCTCTTCCATGCAACAGGAAATCACTGCCGTGCACTGCCTGCAAGAATCTCCACGCGACATTTTTTAGCTTCTTTCCAGGCAGTCTGGGGAGGTTTTTGCTCACTGCTGACTGTCTGCAGCCACAATTAGCTCTGGGCAACAGAAGTACATTCTTGAGCAGGCAAACTGGCTTTTCATGCCCGCGGGCTGAGTTTTATTCTGGAGATTAAACTCGCTTGAAAAATGTCAGGGAATTGAAGGGTTGTTTTCTGCTCTGAACAGATTCCCCTTGCAAGCCCCACAGGCCATGTTTGCAGCCCCATGGGTTCTTCTGGGGCTTTTAAAGATCTGTTGCACACTGGCACATCAGAACAACAAAAATAAGAGTTCTCGAGCAGCTCGAAATTTTGGGTCCCATAGATTTTGCTGCAGTGGAGAGAGGAGGGGGTATTATAAAATCGGGAGGCAACTCCCACAGATCCTGGGGGGTTTAACTGCACTGACAAAAGTGATGTTCAGGAAAATATCAAAGCACAAGATTTGCCACCTACAAATGATGGATAATGCACATAATCATAATTTCTGAAGCTCTTCTCAGTAAGTTTGGTGCACTCAGGGCTTCATGCACAGTTCCAGACACACAGATTGACTCCTCTAGGGATGATGCTGCTTTTCCTGCCAAAGCTTAGGAAGTTGCTATTGAGTCTGATTTCTCTGACTTCATGTCATTTTTCCTCAGTGTCAGATTATAATGTAATAAAATACATGATCTCTTCCTAAAAATCTTGTTTTCAATTTATTCTTGAACTATCCAGGCTAAAAGAACATTCTCACTGCAAAACAGTAGCAGGCATTGCAGGGAGTCCATCCCCTGCCCTGGAGTGAATGATTTGATTGTGATTTCCTCGTGGATCTGCCACTCACACAGTTCAGCCTTCGGAATAACCCAATTCCTCTCCTTTTCTCCATAAATACCACTTTGGATCGGTGAGACACAACAGTGGATGGGACTTGGAGGCATCTCCTTCCTTCCTGCTTTCTCCAACGTGCTCAGGCAGGCCCTGGGAGGTGGGAAATCTTGTGACAATGAAGTGCCTGGATGTCACAGAGAGAAGCCTGACCCCCTCCACCGCCTCTTCTGCTGGGCTGTTTGTTCCCATGGCTCACATGCAAACTCTCCACAAACAAACTCTTCACCCGGGAACCCGGGTGACAGCCACACAGTAAGGTGACATTTCTTGGGTGCTGGGAGGCAAAAGTCGGGTCAAACTCCTCACGTTTGCAACAACAAACACAGGAAAACATAAGCAAAGCCCTTGGCAGTTCGTCCAGTTGGCTCTAATTATTCAGGTTGTCATCGAAACAGAAGTAAATTCAGAGCACTTTTAACTTGGTGTTTGTAACACGGTGCAGGAGCTCCAAGGTTTTGCTGTTAATGGCACAGAGACCAGACCAGCAGAGTGTTTCTGCCTCCCCGTTCCAGCCACAGGAAAACCCGGCTGCTTTAATTAGGTAGATTCCTTGAACTCCAATCCTTCACAGCGCTGAAGAAAACACAGCCCTGGGTGCTCTGTTTGGATAATAACAGCTAAGAAATGAAATGGCTAAACCCAAACTCGCACAGTCCCGGCCAACGTGAGAGCCACTGAGCAACAGCCAACAAACTGTGCTCCCAAACCCGAGCAGCATCCCAGCAGATCCAGCAAGAAATACTCGGGATAACCAGATGACAAATGAGATAAATGAGGAGATACTCGTGCCTTTTGTTAGGGGATGCTGTTGGGTCTTAATCCTTATTAGGAAAACCACTGTGTCGGTGCCTAGACATTCATGGGGCTGACCCAGAGCTCCCTGAAATCAGAGTCAACCTGCCCAAAGACTTGGGTGGGATTCAGCTCAGGGCCCCAACCCAGCACAAGAATTCCTGGCCAGATTAAGTGGTTGGTCTCCTGGGTCACCAGGCAAGCCCAGGCACGAGCTGAGCAGGGAAAGGCTCCCACGGTTTCTCCAGTAACTGCAGGCCAGGAGCAAAGGCTGTCTCCCGAAACACGCTCCAGCAAGGGTCACCCCTGCAGAATTCTTTTGCAGTTTTCTTGCTTTGAAGGATTGAGAGCATGGAAATAATGAATCTGAGAGCAGCTCCCAAGCAGCAATCTTGCCTCTGCAAGCCATTTGATTTCTGTGGGTGATGGATGACAGATGATTTCCCCAGGTGAGCGGCTGAAGTTCGTAACTGTTGCTGTAAAAATCAGTAAGCCTGAGGGATTCCCATCCTAAAACATCCTAAGTGACAAAAATCTCGGGGAAAGGCTGATTGCATCTGTTTTGTCTGTCCTGATCACACTGAGAAACATCATGTGAACACAGCACCTATTTGACTGACTATGACATTAAGTCAGAGGGCAGGAGAAACCTCATATCTGGATGTTCCAAACCTACACATTTACTTAAATCTCTGTGCAGAAAATTATTTTTGACTGGAAGAAACCAGAAGCTGATCCCAATCAAAGCCACAACATTTTTAAGTGTCTGAGTACCTCATACTGCTAATTAAATTTAAAACCATCAGTCTTTAGTGACCTAAGCAATAAAATAAACTTTTAAAAAAAGAAAAGAAAAGAATAAGACCGGTGTTGGTCTAGGAAGTCTTAAAATAGAATAACAAGGGAAAGACTGCAAAGGTACCTGGGCTGGTTTTGTGGAGTCTAAGAGCCATTGTGATAGCCCTGTCATTTTTGCTGCTGGTATTATCAAGTGTTGATGTCTGTTCCTTCTTCCTCCCTATGTCCATGCCATGATTTTCAGAGGGAGGGAGGGAGAGGAATGCTCAGTGCATTGAGCTGAGCAGGTGAAAGGCAAGCAAAGAGAAATGGCTGGGGAGACCCCCCAAAAACAGGGAGAGAGTGGGGAAAGTCACAGTTGGGTGAAGAAGTCCAGCCTGTGCCAGGAGCACAGGACATCCATCCCTTCGAGCTGTTTGTCCCTTTGGGGGTCTCCTGGTGTGGACAAACCCAGGCTGGAGCATCCAGATGTGCTCACATCCAGCTGTGAGCCCCGAGGGACGCACTGGAGTGGCGCAGGGGGCACCAGAGCCCCGATGCCCCTCACCTGCCCGTGTCTGTGTGCCCAGTGTTGACTCAGCCCATGGAAACCTCCCTTGCAACAAAGGTCCCCATGGCCAGAGCCACCCGCCCAGCCCAAGGGGACAGCCAGCCCAACGCAGGGGCCCGCCTGGGTGGCCATGGTGACACTGTACACAGAGGGGCCAGGCGTGGGGTGACCCACGGCATGGGCTGGGGACACTCCAGCCCAGGGCACGAGCAGGGACACTCCTCGGGAACCATCCCCAGGGGAACGTCTGCCAGGAAAACACTGCTGGGTGCTCTGCCACCGGCAAGGGGACCTAATGCAGGGTGAAGGAGCTGTCTGGGGTTCCCTTTCCATGAAGTCTTCTTAAGCATTTTATCCTAAATCAGGATGATTATTGCAAGGTAAGCTCCTTGAGGGTAAGTCCTGAACTCTTTCAAGAATTTTAACACTATGATGTCTTTGGGTGAAAGCTCCTTAATTTGTTTAATTTGCAGCCAAACATCCTTGTAAGCTCACAGACTCTGTCTCATCCCTGATTTAGCTTGAGAACTCTATAAAACTGTTTTATCACATTATTCATTGTATACACATCTGTTAGACACAAGGCATAATTGATTCTAACTCCTTCCATAATTGATTCTATCTCCTTCCATAATTGATTCTAACTCCTTGCACAATTGATTCTAACTCCTTGCACACACTCAGTTTGTTCTGCAGAGCAGATTTACTAATTTCTTTAGCTACCACAAATTAGCCTAAAAGGCTTGAGTAGCCTCACACCTGACTGACAGCACAACCTGTGCTCCTGTATTTTTTGGGGGGAGAGGGAAAAAAAGCTTTCTGAAGTCCAGGGAAGTAGTGAAGTAGTGAAGTTCTGCCATCCCTGCTGCTGCTGCTGGAGTTAATGCACGTTGTTGTGAAAACCTTTGGGCGGCAACTGCACGAACCCCACATTACAGCTCATTAACTCAACTGCCCCTCCTGCCCAGCGTCGAACCAGCTCTGATGTTCTTCACACGGAATGTCTTGGCCCAAATTTGCAGCTGTATTTGCCCTTCCAGCTCTGGACTCAGCTCCCACCAAGGACTCCATACCAAGGGTTTTTCTGCTTTCCACTGTGGTGCAGTACGATAATTTATATCTTAGCATTTCACTGCTTTGCCTTTGCACTCATGGAATGATCTTTGTGTTGCATTCACTGCAGGTTTTAATTATTAACCACTATTAATTTGTGTATAAAGACTTTGAGTTTAGTAGAATAAGGGTGATACGACCAATGTTTTCCATTACTGTCAATTCCTTGTGATTCTAAAAGCAAGAGCGAGCTAATATAATTATTGGCAGTGCCTCCTTTTCGTTCTAGGTTTGAACTGCGTGACCCCACGGGCAGTGCTTGGTTTGTAGGCAGTGTAATTAGCTGATTGTATCCATTGCTTCACAATCACTAACTTCACTGCCATCAAAACAAGGCACGGGATTCCCTGCGCCAGCCTCAGCCCAGGAAACTGCACTACGAACCCTCCTTTCCACACCCTTCTTCCCAGTGCAAAATTAGTCATAATGTTTATTCATTTGCAGCTTTATTTCCAGAATTTCACCTGTCCAAACGAAGCGTGTGGTTTATGTTGGCAATATCAAGTGAAATCTCAGATTTCCTGAAGCTGGTGCTAAAATCCTCGGGAACATTCCTGGACCAACAGTGTTGTTTGTTGGGTTTAAACTGATTGTCTTTATTGCTTATGCCCCAACACTGCACGAAGAATTTTTGTTGGTTGCATCCTTTAGCTCATCTGCCAGATACCGGGAAAACCATTTTCATTTACCTTTCATGTTTTATTTAACAAGCTAGGAAGTGAAAGGGAGGGGGGAGTTACGCAGTGATTAAATATTAAACTCGCTGGATGTGTAAGTGATTTTTACTCTGACCACTTGCCTTGACGTTGGGGAATTTTAATATGGAGAAAATAATAACCCAAGAACCTGCAGTGGGAGGGGGTTTTTTACCAAAATCCCAGTTTTCGTCTAAGTGGGGGTACAGAAGGCTCTCCATCAGCCTGGTTACCAGGCAGTGTAGTTAGCTGATTGCCTAAAGCAACAATCACTAGCCACACAGCCAGGTAAAGGGGTTTGGGAAGGCAGCCTCAATGGGAATCAGGCACGCTGGAATTCTGATGGCACAAGACAGACAGGGAATGAAAGCAGGGAAATGTGCTGGGTTCCTGTGCCACGGGCAGGAGGCACCAGTGCATTTGCCAAGCCACTTCTACTGGGGGAGACACCCCATTCGCCACTGGTTTGCACACAGGGCACTAAAAAGCAGGAGAACAAAATAAAGGGGATTTTCTCCTCCAAGTCTGAGCCATCAGCTCCCACTCTGACTGTGCTCGTCTCAGCCTTACAGTCCAAGCCCTCTGTTCTCACATTTACCTCCATTTATTCTCGTTGAATAATTAAAGTTGAGGCCCGTGGGGGCAGCTCTTTCCCACCCATGGAGAGGCTCAAGCCTGGATTTGAGTGAAAAAGTCCTGAAGACGCTGATGAAAACTACTGGAGCCCCAATTAACCAGCTGGTTAATCAATGTCCCACACGTACACCATCAATACAGTTCACACAGGGGAACCGAGACAACTGCCACGAAGCTCTGGAACAACATTCTCAGCCTGACTCTGCAATTCTCCTTTCTCTTTTTTTTTTCTAATTTTAGTAAATCATTCCTCATTTTTACTGAGAACCTGCAGCCTGGGTTTGGGAAAGGGGCCAGACGAGAGCAATCTGCAAGAGGTGCAGAAAGGTGCTGAGCTCTGCAAGTCTTTCCTGCAAGTCAGCAACCCTCCTTTCCCAATTAATAATTCCAGAAGGCATCCCATCCATTACCATCAATTAGTCTGCTTTCTGAATTCTGGCTGGAGTAGCAACAGTTCCCTGAATCTTGCATTCTTTTTTCATTTTTATTTTAATTCCGTAACAATAGATGGAGCCAGGGTTTGCAGCCATAAAGATGACTGATTAATTCCAGCGAGTAAATGACTTTATACAACTACAAGCCTCACACAAGTCTAAATAAAATTAAAATTAATGCACTGAATGAAATAAGAATAATGTTCAGATTATTATTATCAGTCATAGGTGTCACTTGGTGTTCAAATCCAGACTTTAAACTTGACATTGTGTTCCTGCAGCCCTGGGAGAGCAAACCCTCTGTTGTCTGCACAGGGACAGGGGATTATCCAAGAAATTCCCAAAGCAAGGAGGATCCTGCAGGCTGTGGGACTCTGGAAGTCCAGGTCAGACAGCAGGAAGCAATGGGCACATGAAGTAAATGAAGTTTAGGCCAGCTAAATATAGGTCTTGGACAATTTTCAACCTCAAAACCACAAAGAGTAAGTGTGTCTCAATTTCTCAGTTTCCTCTGCCAAAGGGATCTTTGCAGCCTGTCCATCGTTAGTGCTCTGATTGTTTCATTGCTTTCTCTGGGGTTTTATGCACTGAAACATTAAAATTCAGTTTATAACAAAGTTCTCAAACTGGGTGCTCTGCTCCCTAAAAACCTCTTGGAAACCAAATTTGAGCAATGAAAGGAAGAACTCCATTTAGGGATTTTTATTGTTATCAGTAGTGAACTCAAGATTTGCTAATACATAAAGATTGTAATTGGTCTGGCCGGATGTTTATCAGGAGAATAGAAGTCAGGAGTAAGAGGTCTGAATTTTATTAATGCACTTCTTTCCTTCTGCTGTAAATCCCAAGATACAGAGCAGTGATAAATGAGTTGAAGGTTAAGCATCTGTCCTTCTGAAGAACTACATATCTGAATTAATACAATTTCATTCCTCGGTTGCAGAGAGTAGAACTGAAATTTTAAAGCTAAGTGCAGTGATTTGGGAAATAACTGGGAAAACAAGATTTCAAAGGATACTTTCAGAAATTGTGTTCTTTTTAGTCATAAAAGCCTCCTCCTTTTTCCTCCCTATTTAAGCTTATAAGACGGTTCATATTAAGTACTTCCTCTTTTCAAAGTTTATTAAAATGCTGAAGCAAGTATGTCTACTCTTCTCAAATTCTATGCACTGAAGCTGGGTCTGTTTTTTATTTCCCTTTGTCTTACATAGTCACGTGCTATTGGGGAGGAAAGATCTTCTGGGTATTTTTATCATTGTTATTGCAATGACTTCTCAGTTTTATCCTATACTAATATATATTATATTAGGATTTAAGCATTAAAAGGCTGAAAGACTGCTGCTATTGTTCTGTACTTCTTTACTGTCTATACATTTTCCATTTATTTCCAAACTGTGGTTAAGAGAAGGAAGTGGAAGGTTCAACATTTCCCAAAACTTACGAAAGATGCTCATTTTGCTTTAATTACGATTGGAACTCAGAAAGTCAGGGCGAAAGACCGGCTGACAAAGTGTTTCCATGTTTGTGAAAGAGCCAGGAAACATCGCACAGCCTGTTCCTGCCCCGCAGACACCCCGCGGGCTGCAAAGCCACGACCCGAGCTCAGCCCAGCGCTTCCCTCGGGCTCCGGGCCACCCGCCGCGGACTCTCCTCGCCGCATTTCAAAGGCTTTGCCTCTATTCGAGATATCGATTGCAGAAACAGCCTCTCCAACCCAACTCCCGTGGAGCTTTTAAATCGATAAACCCACTGATCGCCTGTTTTAAAGCATCGATCCCGGCTTCGGTGCCTTCGGGGCTCTGCCCCTTTCCGAGCCACAAAATCCGTCCTGGATGGAGACCCCGCGCCGCAGGAAACAGGTGCGGAGCAGCTTCCCGAGCGCAGGAAACACGCTCGGGGGGTTATTGATGTGCGAAACAGGCTCGGGGGGTTATTGATGTGCGAAACAGGCTCGGGGGGTTATTGATGTGCGAAACGGAGCCTCCACCTAGTGCCCCGGCGCCCCGAGGGCAGCCGCGCATCCTTAGTGCGGAGGATGCGCCCGTGCGTGGGCTCTGGCTGTGCCCGTGCGTGGGCTCTGGCCGTGCCCGTGGGTGCGCTCTGGCCGTGCCCGTGGGTGGGCTCTGGCCGTGCCCGTGGGTGCGCTCTGGCTGTGCCCGTGGGTGCGCTCTGCCCGTGCCCGTGGGTGCGCTCTGGTTGTGCCCGTGCGTGGGCTCTGGCCGTGCCCGTGGGTGCGCTCTGGCTGTGCCCGTGGGTGCGCTCTGGCCGTGCTCGTGGGTGGGCTCTGGCTGTGCCCGTGGGTGCGCACTGGCCGTGCCCGTGGGTGCGCTCTGGCTGTGCCCGTGGGTGCGCTCTGGCCGTGCCCGTGGGTGCGCTCTGCCCGTGCCCATGGGAGGGCTCTGGCTGTGCCCCACGGGGGCGGCTCCCACGCCCCTCGGGGTGGGGTGAGGGACTGGTATAAAACCGGCCCGGGGGGATACGCAGAGGGATGAAGAGTTTGGAGAGGGAGAGAGGGAAGAGCGGCGGGAGGAGCGGGCTCAGTGCGGTCGTGGAGCGGGGGAGGCGCATCCCTGGCCCGGAGCCCGAGGAGGAGGAGGAGGGAAGGAAGGAGGGGAAGAGGAGAAGGAGGAGGAGGAGGAGGTGCCGGTCCCTTGCGGGCTCCCCGGGCCGCGGGGTTTGGCAGGATGCTCGCTGCCGCAGCGCTGTGCGCGGCCGCGCTGGGCTGCGCGGCGGGAGCGCGGCTGCTCAGCGGTAAGAGGGGTCTGCGGGGGCACTGCGGGATGCCCGGCGCTGGGGGCACCCCCCTGGCACGGAGAGGCCAGCCTGGCTGGTCCCGGGCTGCACGCGCATGTCGCGACATGGGAAGGATGCGGGTGCGGGGATTGTGGGCGTGGGGATGCTCGGGGGACGGGTGGGCTTGGTGGGCTTGCCCTACAACTTGAGGGGCAGAGGAGGGGCAGGCACCGATGTCTTCTCGGTGGGGACCAGGGACAGGACCCGGGGAATGGCTGGAGTTGTGTCAGGGCAGGGTCAGGTGGGATCTCAGCAAAAGGTTCTTCCCCCAGAGGGTGGTGGGCACTGCCCCGGCTGCCCAGGGCAGTGGGCACAGCCCCAAGGCTGCCAGAGCTCAGGGAGCCTTTGGATGATCCTCTGGGGCACAGGGGCTGGTCCTGTGCAGGGCTGAGGGTTGGCCCCGATGATCCTTGTGGGTCCCTTCCAATATATTCCATGGTTCTGTCTTTTCCACCTTTAATGACTGTGTGATTTTCCCATTCTGGCTGCCCAGCAGAGCCAGCCCTGCCCTGGGGAGCCCACTGGAGTCAGCAGACTTTGGGATAGATCCCATGTGGACAGCAGGGAGATAAGGGGAAAATACAAGGAACCCTTTCAGAACAGCTTACAGCTACATATCCGATGTCCTCTGTAACTTAAACCATACTTGGGATCCTAAGGAGCACTAATCAAGACTGTAATCAACTGCAATAGATTTATTTTTCCTTAGTTGAACGTAATGACAAGTTTGGCAGAAAAGGCAGAGACTTTCTGCCAGTTGGTGGGGAAAAAAAATTGCATTTATATATCAAGAAGACCCTGAGTGCAGCTTGTAACAGTATTTCTAGACAGTGTAGCTCTCTAATAACAATGTGCCATCTGTGTTTTTCTTATGCCTTTCACAACAGCAGTGGACATTTCCCTCAGAAGAGGTAAGGGGGCTTTGCCTTTTTCACCAAGCCTGTATGAGTGTAAAGCTCCCAAGAGAAATACAGGTTATGCTAGAAATGTATTTTCTAATACTGCTGTTGTAGTAAAAAGCTGTTCTGGTTGTGACTTCTGTGTGAAATGTTAACAAACTGATTCTGACTGCTCAGTGTTCAAAAGCTCCACTGTGAAAGGTCTTTATACTCTCCCTCTAACAGTGGCCATGTAGGAATGTATAAGAATAAAGCAAAGCCAGCAGATACCCCATGGAGGGGTTTATAATGACCTGTCCTCTCATCCCATTTGTTCAGAGTGCACTACAAATGTTGCTGGATGTCTTTTCTTCTGTAAAAAAAACATGTAGGTTAGCAGATTGTGTCTGCAAAGAAATATTTACTGAGCAAAACAAAACTGTTTGTTTCCACAGTCTAAATATTGGGACTGTTCTGCTGTGGAACATACAAGTGCATAATTTTAGATGATGTGTCTTTTCACTTTGTTCTTTCCTCGTAACCAAAATAAGCTGCGCTGCTCCTGCATGAGAAAGTCCTTGGCTTCCGACAGCCTGCAAACAGACATTGTTTACTTCCTGGGCAGTCGGCAGCATTACACAGAGCAGAGCAATGCCGAGAGCTGGGCTGCGGCAACACAGCTTGTTCCCCCCAGCGGAGACACTGGAAACCGAAAGGGAAGGTTTAGATTAGATAGTGATACGAAATCCTTCCCTGGGAGAGAGGGCAAGCCCAGAGAAGCTGTGGCTGCTCCATCCCTGAAAGTTTTCGATGGGGCTTGGAGCAACCTGGGTTGGTGGAAAGTGTCCCTGCCCGTGGCAGGGGGTGGCACTGGATGGGTTTTCAGGTCCCTTCCAACCCAGACCATTCCACAACTCTATGACACTGCAATATACACTCCATAAAACCCTTACGTACACTCTAGAAGAACCTGTGGCTGCGTAAGGGAATCTCTAATTTTAGACACTTAGTTCATTAAAAATAATAAATTGAAAGAAAAAAAAGCCTCTCTGAGCTCTTGCAAGGGAACTATGCTCTAAAAAGGTCAGATGTGTGAGCTTGTTCTCTGGCACAGCATCATTTCTTTGGGAGGAACTCCCAGATCTGCAAAGCACAGAAAAACCACGGGGGAGATGAGAAGAGCAGGACACGAAACACAGCGTCGTGCAGAGCAACCTAAACTGTGTGAGGCAGTAAAAAAAGCCTTGGAGATGCCCATTTACCAGTCCAGGAACCCGAGAGGCCCCTCCCTGTGTTGGGTGCTCGCTGCAAACAGTGCGGAGCTCAGGCAGGTGCCAGGATTACACCCCGGCCCGCGGGAGGAGTTGCAGCAGCAGGTCCCTCTCCCTCCGCAGGACAGAGAGTTTGCCACCGTGGGACGCAGAAACCCTGCTACAAAATCGTGTATTTCCACGACGCCTGGCGCAGAACCAGCTACGAGGAGGCTCACCGGGCCTGCAGGGCTGACGGGGGGCACCTGGTCAGCATCGAGACCGCAGCAGAGCAAAGGCTCATCGAGATGTTCATTGGGAGTCTCCTGGCTTCTGATGGAGACTTTTGGATCGGGCTCCGGAGGCAAAAGGAGGAGGAGGACAACAGCACAGAGTGCCAGGACTTCTACTCCTGGTCGGATGGCAGCTCATCCAAGTTCAGGTGGGTACCTGGGGTGGGACTGGGAGGCAGATGGGTCAGGGAGTGTCACCCGCCTTCGGCAATCCCAAAGGATTCTGTCCGAGGAACCAGGCAGTGTTGTCCCAGCTGCCATTTGGGATTCATCCCATCCAGATGTAAGGTTACATGCTCTGGAGACCTTCTCTTTGCTGCTCTCCATGACACCTGGAGTGCCTGGCTTGCTCTAACTTGGAATTTTTTGGTTGCCAAAAGGAGGGGAAAGAACAAGTGATCTGATCTTAAAAATCCTGACCAGGCAGCTACAAAATACGTGCTTTGACCTGAAGGCTCCTGCCCTTCATGTCCCCTGGGGTTTGTCCCTGATGTCCTGAGCAATGGGCTCTTTCCCTTCTGCTTGCTGAAGGGGTAACACTTCTTTTCTTGTCACACAGTTAAACCTGAGAGCTGCGGCATTTATTGTAGACATGCAAAGTTTGAGTTTCCACAACATTTGTTAGAGTTCTGCCTCCCCGTCCTTAAGGCAAGAGAAACCCCAGCATTTGTTGGGATTAAAATATAAAAGCAGCAACATTTACACCAATTTGCATTCCTCATGTTGAACATGTGTAAGAACTTCTTGCTACTGTGACCTTTTGCTTTGGGAGCCCAGAGGGCGTTTCAGATGCTCTGTGAAGAATGAATAAAACAAAACTGGCTTTGGGACTGTTGGCTATATTGAAGTTTCTCCTGTGGTTCAGATATCGGGGGTGGATAAAGGGAAGCTGGAGCCTGATCTGCTGCTAAGAAACAGGCCCAGCGTTATTGCCTCTCATTGGTGAGACACAGCTTATTTATGCTAAATGATAAAGCCAAGGAAAACAGCAGGGGAGGAAGGAAGGGAGGGAGGAATACAGCACTGGAATGATTGAGAAAGCACTGCTTTAACAACAGAGGTGTTTTCCCACGTGGAATGCCTTGGGATATCTGAAATTATTTCTATTGTGCAGGTCAGTCTGGCTTGCAGAACATAACTTGTTCCAAAATCAGTGGGTTTTGACCACTTGTAAAAATCAGGACACAGTTTGAAGTGTTTCTCTGAGTTGCAGAAGATGTGTCTCCAATAACAATTGTCTCACAGAGCGCTGAGCCTCCTTCCTGTGTGCTCCCTGGGCAAGCCTGCCCAGCTCTCTAGTGGGGAAGTTTATTATTAGCACAACAAAACAATGGTCTGCAAGACTCTGTTGGTGCATTTCTAGACAGAGTAAACCAGATCCTGCTTTAGCTTTTCCATTTTCTCATTAAATAGGTGTTGAAATCTTGCAGGCACCGAGGCCAGAGAGCAAAAATAACTGTGATAAATTATTTGGTGCCGGTCTGAAATGGCGTGGAGGAATTCAAGCTTCTCCTGAGCTTTTACTCAGCCCTGCAGAGGAGTTTCAGGCAGTGAGGAGCTCAGCCCTTTGCTCCTTAGTGATCGGTCCGCACCCTGATCGCTGAGTTTTCATTGAAAAACAGGAATAAATCACTGCATTGTTCCTACTTTTCCCCCGTGGAGGGCTAGGCTGGGGGTGCTGTGACCCCCTGGCTGTGCCCCCTGTGCCCCGTTCCCAGCTGAGCTCCTGCCAGGTGAGCTCGAGCCGTGCCCGTTGTGTTTTGCCAGGAACTGGTACGTGGATGAGCCGTCGTGTGGGAGCGAGATCTGTGTTGTGATGTACCACCAGCCATCTGCCCCGCCAGGTGTCGGGGGGCCTTACATGTTTCAGTGGAACGACGACAGATGCAACATGAAAAATAACTTCATTTGCAAATATTCCCTCGGTAATGAGTCACTCTGCCCTTTGAAAAGCAACCCCAGGGGAAAGGTATGAGGAGACTGCAGTGACAAAAAGGGAAACCCTTTCTCGGCTTCACTGGTGGGAGATGGGGTGAAACAGTCTCTGTCTATCTAATCTCTGTAGCTACTTGGCACTTGTGTAGAGCCTCAGAGGGTTTTTATGGAGCCGTTGAGGTCTCAGGTGGGGCCTGAGGGAGAGAGAACTCGGAAGGACGGTCACGTTGTTAGACTGGGCTCAACACTCTTGGTTTGTGAGGAAATTGTGCATTTCTCTTCTTTCTTGTAGAGAAACCAACAAAAGCTCCAATGGAGAATCCTCAGCAAGGTGAGTTGGATTTGTTTGTTTGGGGCTCTTTTTTAATGGCATGTTAACTTCCAATGTAAATACTGTTGCCTTCATTCTCAGCAGACTGAAAGCTGAGTGAGCAAGAGGCTTCCCTGCAATTTGCACTTTCCTTGTGCTATTCCATGGTCCGTTCTGCAGGAACAGTCCTGCTGCTGCTGCTGCTGCTGCTGCAGCATCTGGGACTGCTGGTCGTGCTGCAGGGGTTGAAGCACGAGAGGACCAGCACACCTTGCACATCTTTGCAGCTCCCAGTCCCTTCAATCTCCTCACCCTCACTTCTTACGATTAAGCTCATTCCAAAAAAAAAAACCAAAAATAAAAATCTGTGCTATTAACTGAGCTGCTTCTTTCCAGATGTTGCCACAGAGCCCTCGAGCCCAGCACTGCCAGAAGAACGTCGAAAGAAAGGTGTTAATGTGACAGCTGTGGGAGCCAAAGGTACGTTGTGTGTCCCACACCTGGCCTGTTCTCTCCCTGACTGGGCAGGTCCACGTTTCCCACGTGTGGCTGCAAACAGTTCCAAGGGTTTGGCCCAAAATGTAGAAGACTGTACATAAACAACTGCCTCTGGAAAAACCAACTTCCCTCAGATCTTCCCCGGTGCAAACCTGAACTGGTTGCTTTGGGCCGCCAAAATGTTCAAAATCTAAAGCTGAGCAAAGCGTTCTGGGTCTGAAAAAGGTACTTTTATTGAATGGCTTTTGAGTGGCTGAATTGTTAATGTTTTATTTGTAAGTGTGTGATTAACTATAAAAAACTTCCAATTCCTTCTTACCCCTGACTCGTTTTGACCCCTAGAGCCTGTTCAGAGTCTTGCCTACATCCTAATTCCCAGCATTCCTGTGCTGTTTCTCCTGATGGTCATTACAGCCATCTCCTGGTTTTGGCTTTTTGTGAAGAGGTGAGTGGCATTTTTGTGTTTAAATCAACTGTGATACCATTTCCTGGCAGTAATCTCACAGCCAGTTCTGGCATATCCTGCAAGGTGCCCTTGCTTGCAGCCAAATAAAGGTTTAAAAAGGGGCATGAATGCTCCAGGCTGTTATTTTCAAATAAAATGTAATGAAAATTACAGTATCCCATTTTATTGTGTTCGTGGATATCGTAGTCAGGGAATGGTGAAAATAAGACCGACTCAGTTTTCTTGTTAAAGGCTTGAACTACCTGATGTTCCCCTTCAAAAGTGAAAAATGCACTAGTAGAGGTGAAAGGACATTGGTTTGGAGCAATAATGCTCACCAATAATCTCTCCTTGCTTTCCCTGTGTGCACAGTAGCTCTGCTGGGGGTGCTGGCTGTGGATTTGGGATAGTCAGGGTCAGGTTTTGCTGCTTTGATATCTCAGCTGGCAGCTGGGCACGGGCACTGCCACGGGACCATCCCGGCTCTGCAGCCTGGAGTGACAAATAACACCCAATTTCATGCCCAGCGCAGGCTCTGGGTGCCAGCTTTCCTCGAGGGTCACTCTCAAATCCCTCTGAGAGGGGTGCTGGTGGTTTGTGTTCGCCTCGGGAATAGCCATGACGTGGTTCTGTGTGTTTTCCCCCATCCTAAGGCGAGAGGAGCGGACGGACGCGAGCCCGAAGGAGGAGGACGCCTGGCTGGCCCGGCCCAGCCCAAACCTGGATGTTTACAGGGTCATCAACAGGCAGTCGGAGGCAGACCTGGCAGGAACCAGGCCTGCCACCCACAACTCCTCCTTCCGTGCCCAGCAGCGCCAGGAGGTGCCCCCTCCGAGCCCCTGCCCCGCAGTGAACAGCTCGAGCCGTGCCTGGGGCGCCCAGGGCAGCCCCCAGAGTGGCTTTGTGACCAATGACATCTACGAGCTCTGTGGGGACCGCGTGGGCAGGAGCAAGGAATCCACCTGGGTGGAGAATGAGATTTATGGATATTGAGCAAACGGACAAAACCCCTCCTGGAATTCCGATGGCAAAGTGAACACTGACACAAGTTCGCCTGCCGACTCTATGCACTTGTTTTAATAGAAGTGTATGTGATGTTTGTCTTGGTTTTGCATTGCCCCCATATTCTTCTCCTTTTTTTTGAGAGGATATGGGGTTTTTAAAGATCCAAACTGAACAAAAATGTATATATTTTGCTTTGCCTCAAGCCCACTCTACCCTGGGAATGGCTTGTTAATCTTCCTCATTCTCTTTTGAACCAAAGATACGCCTCAGAAAGCAAAGGACAATCCAAAATCCTTATTTATTTAACTGACCACTTGTCTTAAAGGTGCTAAAAGTTGCCTGTTCTGTGTGATGGAGCCCCTGCTTTCCTGGAGATGGCTGAGCCCCTGCCTGCCAGTGGGGAGCAGGGAACATATTCCGTGGTTTGCTCTGCTTGTGTGTGCAACTTTTGCTTGACCTATTAAACTGTCTTTATCAAAAGCCATGAGTTTTCTCACTTTTGCTCTTCCAAATCTCTCCCTCGGCCTGCTGGGAGGGAGGAGAGGCCAAGCAGTGGAGGGAGAATGACCAAGCAAAGCATGTCAGGCAGGAACACAAATATTACACACTTTTTGCTCTGCAGGAGTTTCTGGCTCCAGGAAAGCAGCACTTTGCTGCTGAACAAGGTCTGTGAAACACCTAAAATGAATAAATAAATAGGAAAGTGAAGCAAAAGCACTTTTCACAAGTCACCAGGAAACAAAAGTTTGGCAAAAGGTGTTTTATGGGTGTCTGAAACAACAACAGAACAGAGTGCAGATGTAGCTATGAATCTGTTCTGCCAAAATAAATAGGCAGGGAGAGGGTTCTGGCTCTCTGGGCTGTTGCTGGCCACTGCAAACACTGAAATATTTCAGTGAGTTGCCCCAGCTGGTTCTCACTTCCTAAAAGCTCCAGGTGAGGTTGATGTGCACGAGGGCTCTGCCCTGCACAGGCTCTGCCGAGCTCATGCTCTTCCTTCACCACAACGTGGTGCAAGATGAGGCCCTGAGAGAAGGAATCTATTCGAAATAAATCTTCTAGGTCCTTTGAAAATGGCATCGAGTTAGCAAGAGCTTCTCCTGAAAAGCAAAATCCTATCACAGGGAGAATAGTCTGCCCTTGTCATGTCTGGAGTTCCTAATACATTAATTAAAGTTCTTTTATCAAACTGAAGCCTATCCATTTTTACTCTTATATTCTTGGACTCTTCTATCTGTTGCTTTTTTCTTTTAAGCATCAGCCACATATTAAGCATTTTAGGCATGGAAAAAAAGAAAAAGAGCAGAAAAAGCTTGTCAGGTGTCAGAGCTCAGGTGTGTCAAGGTGTATTTCGGCAGCAGGGCGCGCGGTGTTGTCCTTTGAGCCGCTCGGAGAGGCAGCTCAGCCCCTGCGGAAGGCTCGGAGGACCGGCAATTGTACAAATCCGGGAGTTTTGCCCCCTTTGGAGCGCCGGAGCTGAAGGATTCCGTGCGGGAGCAGCGACCACACGAGGGCATGTGCGCTCCACGCCCGCGTCCTCGGAGCGCCGCTCGGCCCCGGGCTCTGCCGGGAGCGCTCGGAGCCCTTCCCTCGGGAGCCCTTTCCAAAAGCCATCGGCAGCCCTGGACGCCGCTGGACAAAGGGTCTGTTTGTGACTGCAGCGGTTTTTAAGCGATGTTTTCGTAACCTGAGCTCTCGGGCCGGGAATGGCATCGGGGCGTGCAGCACAAGAGAGTTGATGCAGAGGTTCGCTCTCAAAAATCTGACTTAATAATGGATTTTGCACCGGGCTGTGTGAAAATGGGAAGGAAGCAAATAAATGTTTTAAGACTAAAAAAATTCTGTTTATAATAAAATGACCGGGAAGGAATATTAGGCAATATTTTGTACAATGTGGAAAAAGTCACTTTTAACACACCGAGCTTGAGTGTGTGGAAAATAAAGCACCCCATAGCAGTGAACTTTCCCAAGTGGCACTTTGGGATGACACCACTTGCTATTCAAGTAGCATTATGGAAAGCTTGCTCATGTACCTATCAATCATTTCAAAGGGTGGATGTCTGACTAACTCAAGTCATCAGTTACTCACTGCCAGAGCTTCTTCGGGGGATAAATAGAACAGTGAGAGCACTATGGTTGTTCTCCATGGCAGCCCAAGTCAGCAGCGTCATCCCAAAATGTCATTCCTTGGAGGAATCTCAGGAACAGGGAAGGACAGGCATTCATTTTCTCACAGAGATCTTCAGTTCCCTTTGCAGAACAGTCATCACTGTTTGACATGGAACAAATTTAACCAAGTTTTCACAAGTATGAGGCGGCTTTGCGTGTAAGATGGGTATAAAAAAAGGAAAGCAAGAGACATCAAGTTTGTTCCTTGCATTCTTCCACTAGTGCTTTTGTGGCCACGCTTTTTTTGAGCTGTGTTTGCATCACAAAAGGTCTGTGACTGCTGCTGATTCAACAGACACGTGCTCTTGTTCCATCAGCTTTGGGACTTGCCTTGTTTAGTCAGTGGGACTGGGCAAAGGGGGTGAATCCTGGTACCCAAATGTCAGAAGGTACCATCCTCCAGCCTGAGGTGGGACGGAGGAGAAGAGTGATCAGAGAGGGACAGGCATCAACTGGGAGAGCAAAGATTCCTGCAGAGAAAGCAGGAATGGCATTCTTAAAATGAAAGCAAACTGATGTGGAAGTGCACACACAAAGCAGACCTGGTGGACTTAGCACTGGAAAGGGAATTTAGTATGCAAGGCCTTAATTTTATTCACACACTGTCAGCTCTGAAGGTCCTCTCACTATTTCATGTCAAAGGGCCTCACAGGGCTCCCAAATCTGTCTTTCTAGGTATGCAGAAAATAAATAGAAGAATAGTTTAGTTAGAAGGGACCTGCAAAAATCATCTGGTGCAAATGCTTGACCACTTCAAGGCAAAACAAAAGTTAAAGTGTGTTACTTAGGGCATTATTCAAATGCCTCTTGGTGACAGGCTTGGGGCATTGACCACTTCTCCAGGAAGCCTGTTCCAGTGTTTGACCACCCTCTAGATAAAGAAATGCTTCGTAATGTCCAGTCTGAACCTGTCCTAACACAGTTTTGAGCCGTTCCCACAAGTCCAGTCATTGGATCCCAGGGGGAAGAGCCCAGCACAGTCTGGTCCAGGTGCAGCAGCCCTGGGTCTTATGCTTGGAGCCCCTGAGTCAGGGCTGGAGGGGCCCCTGGGGAGACACCTGAGGCTGGCCTGTTCCTCCTCCCCCTGCTAAGGAGCTGGGCTGGTTTAGAGAAGGGAAGAGTGAGAGGGGACCTCCTTAATGCAGAGAAATATCTCCAAGGCAGGTGCCAAGAGGACGGTGCCAGGCTCTTTGCCCGTGGTGCCCAGTGACAGGATGAGGGGCAATGGCCATAAACAATGAGAAAGAACTTCTTGATGTTGATGGTGGCAGAGTCCTGGAGCAGCTGCCCAAGGAGGTCTTTGGAAACATTTCAAACCCATCCGGACATGCTCCTGTGTCACCTTGCCTTGGTGGGGGGGTTGGATGGATGATCACTCATTGTTCCAGGCTGAATTGTTGTGGGATTCTGGGATTCCTTGAGTTCCTCCTGGTGGGTTTAGCCCCCTCCTATAGCCACGCACAGTGGGGCACTGACCAAGATGGGAAAGCAAGAGGGAGACTTGGGGGGCACAGCCGGGGAGGGGATGCCCATGCCAAGCCACAGAGGGAGCTTGGAGGACCCATGGCCCCACAGCACCACTGCCTCATCCCCATCCCCACCTCTATTTCTATCCCTATCCCTATCCTCGTCTCCATTCTCATCCCTACCCCTATCTCTATCCTCAGCCTCATCCACCATCCCCTTTTCCATCCCATCCCTATCCTCTTTCTGATCCCCCACCCCATCCCCATCCTCTTTCTGATCCCCTTTTCCACTGCTATCCCCATCCCCTTTCCCACCACTATCCCCATCCCCTTTCCCATTTCCCATTCTCTATCCCTTTTCCCATCCCCTTTCCCACCCCCTTTCCCTCTCCCTTTTCCCATTCCCTATTCCCTTTCCCTCTCCCTTTTCCCATTCCCTATTCCCTTTCCCTCTCCCTTTTCCCTTTCCCTATTCCCTTTCCCTCTCCCTTTTCCC